>CM037155.1:41180760-41622595 GCA_020921065.1 Vaccinium darrowii | reverse complement strand
AATGAGTGAGGAAAGATGGAGGAACTAGCCATCAAAGCTTGGGATGTAAGCTAGAAGAGACCTGAATTGGATACAGCCCCTGGTGAGAAGGACCTTGATGAAGAATCCGATTGGTGTGTTTGTCCTGAATAATAAATCCAGAAGCATCAAATATCAACCTACAGTTATTATCTGAGGCTAATTTGTGGACAGAAAGAAGATTATGATGTATAGAGGGGACATGAAGAAGTTCAGTAAGAGAAAAAGGGTGAGGTGTAGACAGAATTCCCTTACCAGAATGAGACACAGGGACAGTATGCCCATTGCCTACCATAACATTGGCAAGTGTGAAGAAGAGTGTTGTAGAGACAGATTTGAGAAATCATTAGTCACGTGATTTGTTGCACCACTATCCAGATATTAATGACTTGGAGGTTGAGAAGTGGGGTAAGAAATCTGTGTAGGAGTAGAATATGGGTTATGAGGGAAAATAGGATATGAGGGATACATGGTGGTAGAGTAAAGGGATGGAGAGAAAGATGTCGATTGAGAAAAGGTTTGAGGTGTGGGTAGGATACCAGGATTGAAAGAAGAGGATCCTTGCTCAGGATAACAAGGTGAAATCTGAAGCATATGAGCTTGGGGAACAGGTGGTCTTTGAGTGGAGTTGTTGGTATAAGGGAAGTATGAAGGAGGTTGATAGTTTAAATTGGATCTGTGATAGCAGGTTCTGGCTGTGTGATTGGTTTTGTTACAAATTTGACAAGGATTATTACCACCACCTCTCTGATTTCTGTAACCCCTTGATCTATCATTATTGTTCCAGTTCTGTTCTGCTGATGTGGGAATGTAGCATTGTACATAGAAGGCTGTTGAGGTTGTGCAGACATGTATCGAGGAGTTTCCTGATGAGATACATTATGCTGAACCAGAGTTGGATTGATGCACAAGAGATGGGGCAAAAGAGGATGATTCTCCAGTTGCTTCAGATTTGTTCACAGTTAGAAACACTGATGATGAAGGTAACCCAGAAACAGGTTTCACAGACCTGTTTTTCCTCATTTCCTCTCCATTAACAATGGTAACAAGCTCTTCAAATGACAATCCACCAATACGTGGACTAAGAGCAGTTTGAAGAGTATTAAAATCAGGGGGTAATCCATGTAAAGCATGAAAAATCAAGTCATCATTGGTGAGAGGTGCTCCTGCTGCTGCTAACTTGTAGGACAGCTCCTTGATGGTATCAAAATAGGCATCGAATGTGGATGTTTTAGTGATGTTAAACAGTTGTTGCTTCAGATCATGGATGTGTGTTTTAGAAACTGAGTTAAATCTGTGTTCTAAAATCTGCCAAACTTGTGATGCATGATCAAGACCAGGAATCAAAGGTACGGTGGATGCAGATATAGTAGCAATAAGGCATGAGACCAATTGACTATCCACAATTTTCCAGAGTGCAAAATCTGGTTCTAGAATTGTCACTTCCGTGGTTCTAACAGCAGTTACTGAAGGACATGGAATAGTTCCATCAACATATCCAAAAAACGCATTTGCTTTGAGAGCATGTTCGATTTGTGTACGCCAAATGACGTAATTATGTGAATCGAGTTTATTAGGTACAAAGGAATGTATATTTGCGATGAGAAACACCAGAGATGGAGGCAAATTTAACCTAACCGTGGTCGATTCTATAGAGACAGACGAGGAAGATGATGATGTCGACATTACTGTTTCAATCAGCCTTTTCGCATCAATTCTTGAACAAATCACCGATTTCAATCAACTCCTTGTACCAGTTCTCACATCGACTAAACAACTGAAACACTAACTTGTAGAACAACGAACTACACTCAGGATCGTGAACTTGATTGACAAATGTCGTATAGCTCTGATACCATGATGATTTTCTGTGATAGAAATACACAGATCTTTGCAAAGAAATTAGGGTTTGAGAGAAGAATTTTAGAGAGATAAAATGAACGAAACAGAAAGCAAATACTGAAACTGAATTTCTGATTTCTTGATTGATGAGATCGTGGAAGCCCACTCTCTAGAACAACTGTTTACAAATATAACCAAATATAACCAACTATGGTTAACTATAACTGCAAACTAAACTTCACTAGAGTTAAGCACAATTACAATGAACTAAAAATACACATGAAGTACTAATGTGCCTTGCTAATATGTAGGTCTCGCATGAAACCTCCCATTCCTTCTACTTATTTCGGGAATTGCCTTAAAGGATGTTTCATACATGCATATACTGTTGGAAAAATGAAAGATTTGTTCAAATATTTAGGTGAGCCTAAATATGAGCAAAATTCATTTTTTTTTTAAGATGAATGAGAATTGTCTCATTGTGGGAATGGGAAAAAGCCAAAGGGACGCGCGCGCGCTCGCCGTCACTGAACACCTGAACTAGACCGGGGCCGGGACCGGGACTCAGGATTCGTGGCCCGCGGCCTGGTCCGAGGTCTGTGGTCTGTGTCTAGCTCGGGTAAATTCGATATTAAATTTGGGTAATTGGTGCATGGGTCGGACAACAGTTGGGACATTGGTGTCCTTTCAAATATCCAAGGGAAATTTTAACTTCACCAGTAACATACCCATGTGTAGCAAATGCTACTTATTGGCTATCAATTGATCCAATTGATCAATTCCCACAGTTTTGATTTGCTGCATTGATTTTGAGAATCAATGCCCTTTAAATGTGAAAGGCTCCCCATGATATAAATTGGTGCTTCCGTGAAGGATTTTTGAGAATCGAAAACACACCGAAACACACCACATCTACACAAAAATTATTGTTGTTTTTTTTTGTTTAGTGGGAGAGAGAACAGGCACTTGTTCGTTCGACAGGGTGATCCGGTAGGTGTTACCGTTGGTCATTTTAGCCGCTGTATCCTGGGAAGCAGACGCCGATCAAAACCCCAAACACCCTACGTGGGGCGGTGAATTTGCTTTAAGGAGACCGTGTGAAACACGGGCCCCGGCTTGGTTTTTTCTATCCTTTACATATTCGTTATTGTTGAATTTCGGTCTTATGTAATTTCGTGTTCTCATTTTCCAGAAATAAAATTGTCGATTACTATTTTTCCGGTACTGTTTCTTACATATACAAGCAAGTTGATGGAAGAAGATGGCGTTGCCATAGCGGCAAGGGCAATTGACGAAACTATAGGAGATTTGGATGATGGAGTTCTATAAGGGACAGAAGAGTTGATATCTGACTTACTTTCTATAAAGGAGGACAACATTTTGTTTGGTATCGCAGGCTCACCTTGGTTTGAGTCATACAACACTGATTTTGGGTGGGGGAGACCAAATAAGGTGGTGATAGTATCAATAGAAAAAGTGGAGCTTTCTCTCTTTCAGATTCAAGAGATGGCAATGGTGGGATTGAGATTGGGATAGCGTTGAAAAAACATGAAACTGAAGCATTGCTTCTATGTTTGCTAGTGGTCTCGAATATCATCAAGTCCATGAGATTTGATCCGAGAGTGTGGGAGACTGAGTTTCTGGTGGATAGTCTAAGAAGTTATTCTTGTTGTGAAATTAATAGTGCAATGTGAGGTGTTTGAGATCTGATAACAGATATGAGGATAAGAGAGTAATGAGAGGGTGGTGCTTGTTTGTGGATTAATTGTGTGGTTGAGTGTGTGGCAAGCATGTACGTGTGCAGTGTTTCATTTGTGCGTGGGAGTTGCATATTTTGTGTGAGAGAGACCGTGTGTATGTGAGTTTGAATCCGTGTGTGTTAGAGAGGGGTGTGTGAGCCGTGAGAGAGAGATCAGTGATTGGAACGTGTGTGGTTGATTCTTATAAAGATTGCGTGTTGCGTGTGCATCTTCTCTCGTTTATGTTTAATTTTGGAACCCCTATCACCAATAGTGGTATCAGAGCCAAACAGGAGTGTTGTCTGTTGACTATTTCATTTTTTGCCACAATCAAACGTTGTCAAAAACAAATTCTGAAAACCACGGTTGTGTTCGTCTTGAGCAAACGATCCAGGATCTGTCAAGAATGAAGCACGAGGACGTCAGAGGAGGGTACACGCGCCATTTGAAGTTGTTGTGTGAAGGAAAGACACTTCAAATGCACTAGCTTGTCACGCGCGCACATGTTGTCTTTAGGTGTGAGGCGAGATTTTCAGCAAGTCTTGCAAGTTATCACGCTTTATTGTGATAAGGGGAAGCCAAACACTAGCCTAGAAGCCGATACAAAGCCGAGACACCCTACAGAGCCGAGATACACGATAATAAGTCGATTAGGAGTCTTTTCTTATAAGAAAAGACTCCTAATCGACTTATTATCGTGTATCTCGGCTCTGTAGGGTGTCTCGGCTTTGTATCGGCTTCTAGGCTAGTGTTTGGCTTCCCCTTATCACAATAAAGCGTGATAACTTGCAAGACTTGCTGAAAATCTCGCCTCACACCTAAAGACAACATGTGCGCGCGTGACAAGCTAGTGCATTTGAAGTGTCTTTCCTTCACACAACAACTTCAAATGGCGCGTGTACCCTCCTCTGACGTCCTCGTGCTTCATTCTTGACAGATCCTGGATCGTTTGCTCAAGACGAACACAACCGTGGTTTTCAGAATTTGTTTTTGACAACGTTTGATTGTGGCAAAAATGAAATAGTCAACAGACAACACTCCTGTTTGGCTCTGATACCACTATTGGTGATAGGGGTTCCAAATTAAACATAAACGAGAGAAGATGCACACGCAACACGCAATCTTTATAAGAATCAACCACACACGTTCCAATCACTGATCTCTCTCTCACGGCTCACACACCCCTCTCTAACACACACGGATTCAAACTCACATACACACGGTCTCTCTCACACAAAATATGCAACTCCCACGCACAAATGAAACACTGCACACGTACATGCTTGCCACACACTCAACCACACAATTAATCCACAAACAAGCACCACCCTCTCATTACTCTCTTATCCTCATATCTGTTATCAGATCTCAAACACCTCACATTGCACTATTAATTTCACAACAAGAATAACTTCTTAGACTATCCACCAGAAACTCAGTCTCCCACACTCTCGGATCAAATCTCATGGACTTGATGATATTCGAGACCACTAGCAAACATAGAAGCAAATGCTTCAGTTTCATGTTTTTTTCAACGCTATCCCAATCTCAATCCCACCATTGCCATCTCTTGAATCTGAAGAGAGAAAGCTCCACTTTTTTCTATTGATACTATCACCACCTTATTTGGTCTCCCCCACCCAAAATCAGTGTTGTATGACTCAAACCAAGGTGAGCCTGCGATACCAAACAAAATGTTGTCCTCCTTTATAGAAAGTAAGTCAGATATCAACTCTTCTGTCCCTTATAGAACTCCATCATCCAAATCTCCTATAGTTTCGTCAATTGCCCTTGCCGCTATGGCAACGCCATCTTCTTCCATCAACTTGCTTGTATATGTAAGAAACAGTACCGGAAAAATAGTAATCGACAATTTTATTTCTGGAAAATGAGAACACAAATTACATAAGACCGAAATTCAACAATAACGAATATGTAAAGGATAGAAAAAAACCAAGCCGGGGCCCGTGTTTCACACGGTCTCCTTAAAGCAAATTCACCGCCCCACGTAGGGTGTTTGGGGTTTTGATCGGCGTCTGCTTCCCAGGATACAGCGGCTAAAATGACCAACGGTAACACCTACCGGATCACCCTGTCGAACGAACAAGTGCCTGATCTCTCTCCCACTAAACAAAAAAAACAACAAATAATTTTTGTGTAGATGTGGTGTGTTTCGGTGTGTTTTCGATTCTCAAAAATCCTTCACGGAAGCACCAATTTATATCATGGGGAGCCTTTCACATTTAAAGGGCATTGATTCTCAAAATCAATGCAGCAAAATCAAAACTGTGGGAATTGATCAATTGGATCAATTGATAGCCAATAAGTAGCATTTGCTACACATGGGTATGTTACTGGTGAAGTTAAAATTTCCCTTGGATATTTGAAAGGACACCAATGTCCCAACTGTTGTCCGACCCATGCACCAATTACCCAAATTTAATATCGAATTTACCCGAGCTAGACACAGACCACAGACCTCGGACCACAGGCCGCGGGCCCACGAATCCTGAGTCGCAGTCCCGGCCCCGGTCTAGTTCAGGTGTTCAGTGACGGCGAGCGCGCGCGCGTCCCTTTGGCTTTTTCCCATTCCCACAATGAGACAATTCTCATTCATCTTAAAAAAAAAATGAATTTTGCTCATATTTAGGCTCACCTAAATATTTGAACAAATCTTTCATTTTTCCAACAGTATATGCATGTATGAAACATCCTTTAAGGCAATTCCCGAAATAAGTAGAAGGAATGGGAGGTTTCATGCGAGACCTACATATTAGCAAGGCACATTAGTACTTCATGTGTATTTTTAGTTCATTGTAATTGTGCTTAACTCTAGTCAAGTTTAGTTTGCAGTTATAGTTAACCATAGTTGGTTATATTTGGTTATATTTGTAAACAGTTGTTCTAGAGAGTGGGCTTCCACGATCTCATCAATCAAGAAATCAGAAATTCAGTTTCAGTATTTGCTTTCTGTTTCGTTCATTTTATCTCTCTAAAATTCTTCTCTCAAACCCTAATTTCTTTGCAAAGATCTGTGTATTTCTATCACAGAAAATCATCATGGTATCAGAGCTATACGACATTTGTCAATCAAGTTCACGATCCTGAGTGTAGTTCGTTGTTCTACAAGTTAGTGTTTCAGTTGTTTAGTCGATGTGAGAACTGGTACAAGGAGTTGATTGAAATCGGTGATTTGTTCAAGAATTGATGCGAAAAGGCTGATTGAAACAGTAATGTCGACATCATCATCTTCCTCGTCTGTCTCTATAGAATCGACCACGGTTAGGTTAAATTTGCCTCCATCTCTGGTGTTTCTCATCGCAAATATACATTCCTTTGTACCTATTAAACTCGATTCACATAATTACGTCATTTGGCGTACACAAATCGAACATGCTCTCAAAGCAAATGCGTTTTTTGGATATGTTGATGGAACTATTCCATGTCCTTCAGTAACTGCTGTTAGAACCACGGAAGTGACAATTCTAGAACCAGATTTTGCACTCTGGAAAATTGTGGATAGTCAATTGGTCTCATGCCTTATTGCTACTATATCTGCATCCACCGTACCTTTGATTCCTGGTCTTGATCATGCATCACAAGTTTGGCAGATTTTAGAACACAGATTTAACTCAGTTTCTAAAACACACATCCATGATCTGAAGCAACAACTGTTTAACATCACTAAAACATCCACATTCGATGCCTATTTTGATACCATCAAGGAGCTGTCCTACAAGTTAGCAGCAGCAGGAGCACCTCTCACCAATGATGACTTGATTTTTCATGCTTTACATGGATTACCCCCTGATTTTAATACTCTTCAAACTGCTCTTAGTCCACGTATTGGTGGATTGTCATTTGAAGAGCTTGTTACCATTGTTAATGGAGAGGAAATGAGGAAAAACAGGTCTGTGAAACCTGTTTCTGGGTTACCTTCATCATCAGTGTTTCTAACTGTGAACAAATCTGAAGCAACTGGAGAATCATCCTCTTTTGCCCCATCTCTTGTGCATCAATCCAACTCTGGTTCAGCATAATGTATCTCTCATCAGGAAACTCCTCAATACATGTCTGCACAACCTCAACAGCCTTCTATGTACAATGCTACATTCCCACATCAGCAGAACAGAAACTGGAACAATAATGATAGATCAAGGGGTTACAGAAATCAGAGAGGTGGTGGTAATAATCCTTGTCAAATTTGTAACAAAACCAATCACACAGCCAGAACCTGCTATCACAGATCCAATTTAAACTATCAACCTCCTTCATACTTCCCTTATACCAACAACTCCACTCAAAGACCACCTGTTCCCCAAGCTCATATGCTTCAGATTTCACCTTGTTATCCTGAGCAAGGATCCTCTTCTTTCAATCCTGGTATCCTACCCACACCTCAAACCTTTTCTCAATCGACATCTTTCTCTCCATCCCTTTACTCTACCACCATGTATCCCTCATATCCTATTTTCCCTCATAACCCATATTCTACTCCTACACAGATTTCTTACCCCACTTCTCAACCTCCAAGTCATTAATATCTGGATAGTGATGCAACAAATCACGTGACTAATGATTTCTCAAATCTGTCTCTACAACACTCTTCTTCAGCACTTGCCAATGTTATGGTAGGCAATGGGCATACTGTCCCTGTGTCTCATTCTGGTAAGGGAATTCTGTCTACACCTCACCCTTTTTCTCTTACTGAACTTCTTCATGTCCCCTCTATACATCATAATCTTCTTTCTGTCCACAAATTAGCCTCAGATAATAACTGTAGGTTGATATTTGATGCTTCTGGATTTATTATTCAGGACAAACACACCAATCGGATTCTTCATCAAGGTCCTTCTCACCAGGGGCTGTATCCAATTCAGGTCTCTTCTAGCTTACATCCCCAAGCTTTGATGGCTAGTTCCTCCATCTTTCCTCACTCATTTTCAGCACATCTTTGGCATCAGAAGTTGGGTCATCCACATTCTACTTATCTTCAACATTTGGTAAATCAGTTTCATTTGCCTGTCAATAAACCATTCCATGTCGATTGTCTTTCTTGTAATGTAGCTAAAAGCCACAAATTATCTTTCACTTTGTCTGAATTTCATGCTCCTCAGCCTTTTGAACTCATGCACATGGATGTATGGGGTCCTGCCCTTGTCGTTTCCTTTAGTGACTACAAATACTACCTTGTTATCCCTGATGATTTTACTAAATACATTGGGTCGTTTCCTCTACATTACAAATCTGATGTCAAATCTGTTATTACTCACTTTTGTGCCTATGTCAAAACTCAGTTCAATTCCTTTATCAAGTCTTTTAGATTCGATAATGGGGGGGGGGGGGGGATATTTATTAACAAGTATTTGTACAAATTGTTTGCTAAGCATGGTCTTAGTCATCAAACTTCCTGTCCTAATACACCAGAACAAAATGGTAGAGCAGAAAGGGTACATAGACATTTGATAGAAACTACTCTCACTCTTTTACATCAAGCCTCTATGCCTGTCAAATTTTGGATGGAAGCCCTCATTACTAGTGTTTTTCTCATTAATTGACTTCCACATTCTGCCATTAAATTCCAAGTTCCCTATACTCTCTTATTTCACAAAAATCCAAACTATGAATCACTCAAACCTTTTGGCTGTTTATGCTTCCCCTGGTTGAAACCATATGCACCTCACAAATTGAATCCTAAATCCAATCCTTGTGTTTTCTTGGGCTATTGTTCTACTTCTAAAGGCTATAGATGCTATGATCCCATATTGGACAAAGTATATGTTTCTAGGCATGTTAAATTCATTGAACACACCTTTCCATATCCTTCTATTATTCAATCCTTTGTCTCTGCAAATTCTAATTGTCCTGCTCATACTTCTGTTTACCAATTTCCAATTTCTTTGGCCACTGAGCATGATTCTTTTATTCCAATGCCATCTATTCCTATTACTACTAGTATTCCTCTTGTCACTCCTTCTCTTTCTGTATTAAATAACAGGGTTTCTTCTCCTTCAGAACTTATTTCTTCTTCTCTTTCTGATCCTGCACCTCTTATTGCGCCTGTTTCTCCGGTAATCTCTGAATCTGCACCACTTCCTACTAGACATCACATGCAAACTAGATCAAAACATGGCATTGTTAAACCTAGAATACCTCTCTCTCTCTCTCTCTCTCTCTCTCTCTCTCTCTCTCTCTCTCTCTCTCTCTCTCTCTCTCTCTCTCTTGTTTCTGTACCTGCTCTCACTGAACCTAAAACTTTCATTAAAGCTGTTAAATCTGTGGAATGGCAGCAAGCCATGTCCACTGAGTATGCTGCTCTTCTTTCTCAAGGAACATGGTCCCTTGTTCCTCCTCCTTCTCAAGGAAATGTAATAGGCTGTCATTGGATTTTTTAAACTAAAAAGGCATTCTGATGGTACTATAGCCCGGTATAAGGCTCGATTGGTAGCTAGAGGTAACCAACAGACAGAGGGACTTGATTTTTCAGAGACCTTCAGCCCTGTCGTAAAACAACCAACATTGAGACTTGTTATTGCATTGGCTGTGCATTTTGGTTGGTCTATGAAACAGTTAGATGTTACAAATGCCTTTCTTCATGGGGCTCTAGAAGAGGATGTGTATATGAGGCAGCCTCCTGGCTATGTGGATCCTCAAAGGCCTCAGTTTGTCTGCAAATTACATAAGGCTTTGTATGGACTTCGCCAAGCACCACGAGCTTGGCATGCTCTCTTTTCTTCTTACCTTCAGCAACTTGGTTTTCATAATAGCCTGCAGACACTTCTTTGTTTGTCTTGGCTAAAGGATCTGATATAACCTATGTACTCATTTATGTAGATGATATAATTGCTACTGGTTCCAATCCAGCTGTTGTGTCTTCTTACTTACCTAAACTTCAGACTAAATTTGCTCTTAAAGACCTTGGTGATCTCCATTATTTTTTGGGGATTGAAGTCCATAAAGATGGCTCTGGTTTGTTCTTGACACATCATAAATATGCTCTTGAATTACTTAGCAAGGCTGGCATGCTTGATTGTAAACCTAGTCTCTCTCCTGCTTCTACAAAATCTTATACAGTGGATGATGGTGTTCCTTTTGAAGATGTCCAGTTCTATAGGTCCATAGTGGGATCTCTGCAGTACTTAACCATTACCAAACCTGAGATATTTCATGCCGTTAATCATGTCTGTCAGTTTATGCATGCTCCCTCTCTTACACATTTTGCTGCTGTCAAAATAATCCTGAGGTACATTAAGGGTTCCTTAGATCAAGGATTGTATTTTCACCCCTCTTCCTTGTGTCTCACGGGCTTCTGTGATGCTGACTGGGCTGGGGATCACTTGGACAGACAATCTACTTCAGGGTTCTGTATTTTTTTGGGGGAAAACCTCATTTCCTGGAGTGTAAAGAAACAAAATACTATTTCTCGATCTAGTACTGAAGCTGAATATAGATCTCTTGCTCAGGTTACTGCTGAATTACTTTGGATTTGTCAACTTCTTAAGGATTTGAATGTTCCTCTGGATAGCATTCCTGTTGTATTCTGTGACAGCATGTCAGCAATCACACTTGCTTCCAATCCCATCTTTCATGCTCGGACCAAACATATAGAAGTGGATTACCACTTTATTCGTGAAAAGGTTCTTGCCAAGCAGGTGGATGTTCAGCATATTTCTTCTGACTCTCAAACTGCAGATGTGTTTACAAAACCTGTGTTTGTTGATCGTTTCTAGTTTCTTACCTCCAAACTCATGGTCAAGTCCCTTCCCATGAGTTTGAGGGGGGCTATTAGCAAGGCACATTAGTACTTCATGTGTATTTTTAGTTCATTGTAATTGTGCTTAACTCTAGTCAAGTTTAGTTTGCAGTTATAGTTAACCATAGTTGGTTATATTTGATGACAGTTGTATAAGAGAGTGGGCTTCCACGATCTCATCAATCAAGAAATCAGAAATTCAGTTTCAGTATTTGCTTTCTGTTTCGTTCATTTTATCTCTCTAAAATTCTTCTCTCAAACCCTAATTTCTTTGCAAAGATCTGTGTATTTCTATCACAGAAAATCATCACTACAATCAATGTTGACCACAAGCTGCACTTTCTCGGTCTGTAATTTTCAGGTTTTAATTAAGCAAACCCATGTGTGGGCACTTGTTATTGCAAAAGTTGGTGGATGAAAAGCTAGTTTCTCTTTCCATTTAGCCGTCAGCCCGTCACCCACTTCTTCATACTCTGTATGTTTGCTTGTGTCAGTTGGAATGTGCCTAACATCACATCCGGGGGAGCTTTCAAGTCCCAAGTCTCGAGGCTTTTATTGTTGGGTCCATTATGTGCCAACTAGCCGTTCAGGTAAGCTTGTTCGATATTAGATGGGTCATTGACTATGGTCCTATCATAGAACGGAGTTAGTTCCGGCGTTAGAGTTGAGTCTCCTCCACGCTTGCAAATGGAGGCCCATGAATGCATAAACATGGCTATGGATTTCCCGTCAAGCACTGCGGGGTGGGCGGCATAACCTATGGAAAACCCAGCGTTTGGAAAAAGAGTTAGTTGCAAGGCCAGAATTGATACTATTGTTTTAGATGCAGGTGAGTTGGGTAGAAAATGATGGAATTTTCGGCTTCGCGAAAATTGTTTCCTAAGAGATGGTAGAAATCGGCCTCGGACTCTGCTACTGTAAGTGAAACCGCATCACCTTCACTATATGGAACAATTAGTTTGTCAGAATCTGGCGACCACATGAGATTTCCTGTGAGCGGAAGGTAATGTTGGAGGGTGACAGAAAGAGAGTGTTTTAGTTTAGGAAGGATGGTATTAGTAAGTGTTGTTTGAGGATTGGGGAATTCGTAGAAGAATAAGCGCTGATTCAGAGGGATCAACCAGAAAATATCGAAGAACGTGAGAGGGAGCGACGTTTGGGTGGCTGAGTTGGGGGAGTGAGGCATCGGAGCCTCCCTGCAAACATCGAGTACCTTCACAAGATTGGGTTGTGCCATGGGATAGCGTACCTGATGTCGATATTCCTTGTATAGTGTATACTCACAAACGTATCGACGGAAGAAAATCAATCCTCTTTATTTTTAAAGCATTGGATTATCTAAACTAATATTCTATATTTGTTCAAGTTGTGTTTTTCATGACTTATTATTTATTGTCTTGAAGTCATCCGTCAAATAAATTCTAGGGGTAAATCTATGCTATTGATTAGTGATTTTTTGAACTCCCATCATTAATATGATTTTGGTGAACTACTGGGGTTTCTTAAGTTAGCATGCAAACTGCTATCTTCGCTGGACGGAAACAACTTCTTGAAGCTATAATAGCTGAATTTTGAATACTTATAGGTTGATATATTATATGTAAAATAAATTGATTTTTCATAGTGCATCTAACATACAGCTTCAATACACAACTTTAGAATGAAAAGTAAGTTCAATTTAATCTCTGGGAAAAAACACAGTGAGTTTGGTGAAAAGAAACTCCTAGAGTGATCTTTATTTGTTGGGCCAACTTGCTGAGGAAATGGAGAAAGAATGATTATCAGTTAATTTTTTAATAAGATAAAGTAATTCTCATTGGATTCCCTTGGGCACTAGCCTGCCTTTTGAATTAGTAAGATATCGGACTGAAATGATTGGGTGGACACAGAGCCTTGTACATGACTATTTAGGCTAAATATGTTATCAGCGTCAGCCATTTGGGTCGTGACAAGTACGGACCAAGGGCTTTGAACCCACCTGTAGCTGTGTTTCTGGACTACTGAATAATTTCACTTGGGCATTGGATTGAATGCAATTGCATGCTTACTGCAGTCCAAACCTGATATTAGTCCAATGATGCAATGCCGAGGTCCTAGTCTTCCCATTGCACTTTGCGATTTCTCTCTTTTCTTATTCTCTGGTCCTAACTCTTCCCAGACGATTTTTTTTTTCTACCTTTGCTAATTCTAGCAAAATTTCCTAGTACATTTATTATTTTGATCGCTTTCATATGCCAATTGTGCCCTTTATTTGTGTTATGGAATTGGGGGATTCATCTTTAACAAGAACTCGACAATTGGAGATTCAAAAAGAAGATACTTAGCTGAAATGATTGGGCAGGTACAAGGCTATGCACGGGCTGTCAAGGCTTCTAATAGAAGTTAGTGTTGCGTTAGCCATTTGGGCTGGGACAAGTTGGGCAAAGGGTGATAAGCCTGACTCACGGAATAGTCGGCGTGCAGCCATTGGGACTGCATGGTGTTGGAGCAGGTTCATCCTGTGAAGGTCAAGGGTCAAATCTTGTGTATTGAAAAAAATGCCTGTACCTCTGTTTCCGGAAAGAATCTTTCGTGTAATCCTGCGGCTGAAAATACACGTAAACAACAGAGGCACATAAACTTTCAGAACAAGTGACCTAATTAGGTTTCAAGATCATCTGATCTCGTCAAAACCATGATGATAGCAGAGTAGCAGTAATTAGGCCAGTGGGGAGACCAACGCCCCAAAGACGTTGTGCCCCGAAGAAGTCGTGCCTCCATAGACGCTCAATCTCCAGCAAGTTGGCACAAGTGCAGTTATCAGTAAAGTATTCTGAAAGAGATTTAATTATATCTTTAAATGCCAGGGGGGTCAGCCCAAATTCAGGAGAAAAAATTTAATACAGCCCAAAGACCCCATCAAAATGGCTATTGCTGCCCAAACCCACGAAAACAATTTCCGAATTCTTCCACAAATCTTTCACTTTCCCGTACTTCCTCTCCAACTACTATGATTAACAGAAAAAGAACTTTCTACCAAACCAAACAACCACCGCACTCCCACCACCGCCCACCAGCCATGGCCCCTCCGTCTCCAAGTCCTTAATCCAAACCCTTATAAAAGGCTACTTATACAAGCCAAAGTTGAGGACGATCATAATGCCGTTGGTAGAGGGTATACCTGAAATAGTAAGGTCAGTTTCACTTTTCAAAAGAGAGATTATTCCTCTATTTAGGGCGGAGTCATTTTTTGTTTTATACTTTAGAAAATTAGCTTCGGTTATGTTAAATGTTCTCATGGGTTTTTTGAAAAATTGCAGAACGCAGACTTGAGGTATTGTTGATACTGGCATACTGCACACCGTACCTTATCTACATTTGGTCAAGTATATTGCAGATTTTGCTGCAGTCATCAGAATGGTTTTATTTTGTATGAAGTGTATTTTTTAGGGGGATCGTACAAAATTTCAGTGTAATTAACTATGCATACTGAGTAGATTCAAACTTCTAAATATTTTGGGTCTTGAACAATTGAGTTGTTGGATCTAAGTGTTGGCCTTCTGTTGTATACTACCATAAACACATTGCTGGATCTTGATTTAACGATGTTTATAAGTGAAGATGAGAGACAGACTAGTTGATGCGTTAGGAGTTCGAGCAATGATAAACGGAGAGATTCACACACAAACACCTCAAACTTTTATTGATTATCAGTTCACACAACAAACACAATCTCACAAACTCAAACCACGGCTCTCACCTCACACACCGATAACAAGCTCACTCTCTCTCACTGTATCTCTCACACACAGCTAAACTCCAACTGACTCAATACATACATACACTTGTTTATACATAAATAAAGGCAATACACAACCCCATAAATTTAACACAAGTAAGATCCACCGTCCTTCTTCAACTCATTTCACTGGTTTGTCTCTCAACAGACAAACACACCAAGCCCCACTCACATGCAAGTTTAAATCACAACACTAGTGAATACTGTGAATATTATGCTGGGTGCCTCCAACATCCAAACCAAAGTTTGATATTACTACATTTCCCTGCACTAGTTGAGATCTCCCATGGATATTACATCTAATTTTGTACGAGGGTCTCATACAAGAACAACTTCATGGAGTAATCGTCCACACTCTGATCAACTCCCATGGACTTGATGATATTCGAGACCACTAGCAAACATTGAAGAAAATGCTTCAGTTTCATGTTTCTTCAACACTACCCCAATCTCAACCCCGCCATTGCCATCTCTTGAATCCGAAAGAGAGAAAGCTCCACTTTTCTCTATTGATACTATCTCCACCTTTTTCGGTCTCCCCCACCCAAAATCAGTGTTGTATGACTCAAGCCGATGTGAGCCTGCGATACTAATCAAACCGTCGTCCTTCTGTACAGAAAATAAGTAAGACATCATCTCTTCTGCCCCTTTTAGAACTCCATCATCCAAACCTCCTATAGCTTCACCAATTGCCCTTGCTGCTATGGCAACCCCATCTTCTTCCATCAACTTGCTTGTATCTGCATATACGATACAACCTGTAACGCAATTCCCGAAATAGGTAGAAGGGATGGGAGGTTCCAATCGGGACCTACAATCAACGCTGACCACAAGCAGGACTTTCTCGGACGTTAATTTACGAGTTTTAATTAAGCAAGCCCATGCGTACGCACTTGTTATTGCAAAATTTGATGGATGAAATGCTTGTTTCTCTTGCCATTTAGCCGTCACCCACTTCTTGATACTCTGTATGTTTGCTTGTGTCAGTTGGAATGTTCCTAACATCGCATCCGGTGGAGCTTTCAAGTCCCAAATCTCGAGGCTTCTGTTGTTGGGTCCATTATGTGCCACCCAACCATTTAGGTAAGCTTGTTCGATATTAGATGGGTCATTAACTATGGTCCTATCATAGAACGGAGCTAGTTCTGGCGTTAGAGTTGAGTCTCCCCCACGCTTGCAAATGGAGGCCCATGAATGCATAAACATGGCTATGGATTTCCCGTCAAGCACTGCATGGTGGGCGGCATAACCTATGGAAAACCCAGAGTTTGGAAAAAGAGTGAGTTGCAAGGCCAGAATTGGTACTCTTGTTTTAGATGCCGGTAAGTTGGGTAGCAAATGATGGAATTTTTCGGCTTCGCAAAAATTGTTTCCTGAGAGATGGTAGAAATTGGCCTCAGACTCTGCTACTGTAAGTGAAACCGAGTCACCTTCGCTATATTGAATAATTGGTTTGTTAGAATCTGGCGGCCATGTGAGATTTCCAGCGAGCGGAAGGTAATGTTGGAGGGTGATAGAAAGGGAGTGTTTCAGTTTAGGAAGGATGGTATCAGTAAGTGTTGTTTGAGGATTGGAGAATTCGTAGAAGAATAAGCGCTGATTCGGATGGAATCTCAACCACAAAACATCGAAGAATGTGAGTGGGAGCAATGTTTGGGTGGCTGAGTTGGGGGAGTGAGGCATCGGAGCCACCCTGCAAACATCGAGTACCTTCACAAGATTGGGTTGTGCCATGAGATAGAGGGAGAAGTTGGTGGCGGCGTGGGTGGTGTGTGAAGTTTCAACGCGGGAGTGATTTTACAGAGGAAGAATCAATTTGTTAAAAGAGTTGAAAGTGTTTTCTTTGAGCACTTGTCCTGCTGTAATGCTGTTCCATTCATACTAGCCATATGATTTCATGTTGACAAAGCCACAAAGGTGTGTTTGGCTGTTGATGGCCCCCGGATCCTTTAAACTTACGAAGCTTAGATTTTTTCTGTGAGACTCATGACATGTTGAAAATTTGTGGCATTGGATTCCCGTGGGCACATGTCCTGCTGTTTCGTTCATGGTACATATGATTTCATGTTGAAAAATGTGTGGTTGGTTGTTGATCCTGTGGATAACGTTGGCATACATTTAGATAAAGGAAAAGGAAAAGACCAATTGAAAGTAAAGGAGAAATTGAGTGGCTCAGAGAGGGAGGATATGAGGGGCGGAGAAATTAGTGGCTTAGGGGAGTAACAAAATAGACGTGAATGCCAAAGAAAAGTTCCTTGGACACAAATGTTTTGACATAGATCCAAATATTTTGATATATTCAGAGCAGATCAATGTCTTTGAGGGGGTGTTCCGCTTAAGGTGTTTTTAGAATAAACTAGTTTTTCACGGTTTTTTATATGATGGATTGTGAGAGAATAACGTGCTTTAATTTTTGGAGAAAACTATTTTTTTTTGTTAGTGGAACACCTCATGAGTTCTATTTGCGTTGTGGCGATTCCATGTGCATTGTATCTGTTCTGCTGTTCTTCTGGGTTTGTAGCACTTCATGTTGCATGGGAAACGCAGCAAGGATAGGATGGAACTCACTTCTTGCTTTCACATGCCATCTGGATTTTTGTTACAGAAAAATCTCAAAAATTTACAGTAGGTTACTGTCATGCTGTAAGGATAACTGCGCAATGGAATTTTTGGACACGAAATCATGTTACAAATTTTATGTTTTTAATTACAGAAAAAGTGGGGTATAGGTGTTATGCAACTTGTGTTGATGTATGCATCGAACCCAAGTGGTTAGGGAACAATTTTCATATGATCCTGTGGCTGAAAAGCACTTGGTACACGGGTACACCAACATTGGATACAAAGCACATGAGCCCCTTGCATATCCTAAGTTAGGGCCAATCCAGAATATTTTGGGGGCCCAACGTGAGTCCATAACATGGGCCGCACATGTATTTATATATTATATATCTACCAATCAAAATGATACGCACTTGTTTCTGCAAAATTTGATGGATGAAATGCTTGTTTCTCTTGCCATTTAGCCGTCACCCACTTCTTGATACTCTGTATGTTTGCTTGTGTCAGTTGGAATGTGCCTAACATCACATCCGGTGGAGCTTTGAAGTCCCAAATCTCGAGGCTTCTGTTGTTTGGTCCATTATGTGCCAACCAGCCTTTCAAGTAAGCTTGTTCGATATTAGATGGGTCATTGACAATGGTCCTATCATAGAACGGAGTTAGTTCCGGCGTTAGAATTGAATCTCCGCCGCGCTTGCAAATGGAGGCCCATGAATGAATGCATGAACATGGCTATGGATTTCCTGTCAAGCAGTGCGTGGTGGGCGGCATAACCTATGGGAAACCCAGCGTTTGGAAAAAGAGTTAGTTGCATGGCCAGAATTGGTACTCTTGTTTTAGATGCGGGTAAATTGGGTAGAAAATGATTGAATTTTTCGGGTTTGCGAAAATTGTTTCCTGAGAGATGGTAGAAATTGGCCTCAGACTTTGCTACCGTAAGTGAAACCGAGTCACCTTCGCAATATTGAATAATTGGTTTTTTTACCTTATAGCACAGTGTTGGTAGTTGAAGATTTGTGGTGTCAAATGGATCTACTCTCTGTCGGTGCATTTATCAGGCCACCAATTGGTAGCTCAAGTGTACGTTCTTGTATTGATGTGCCGGTGAACTGTGCAAGTGTGGGAAAAAGGAGAAAAACTTGGGTGCAAATAGGGTATGGTCCGTATGGGTGACGTGGTACCCGTGCGGTACATCCAGGCCGTTGAAAAATGCATCCGATGGTCCGAATTGAAATGCATTATCTGTTTTTGTTTTTGTTTTTTAAATCCGGACGACAATTTTAATCCGGACCGTCGGTTGTAATGTTGGACACTCAAGATGCACCGAGAGGGTACTACGTGTAGCCTCCCCGTATCCAAATTCTTCTCGGGAAGAAGAGAGAGACAAGAAAAGGGAGAAAGGGCAGAGGAGAGTTAGACGTGGGGAACTCCATGGGGGTCTCCCAACACCCGTGAATATTTTTGTGTGGTATTGTGAAGGTGAACATATGTAAGTTTTGTATTTTTTTTTGAGAGAATTGTGTACTGATTTGATAAATATAAGTGAGTTGAGTTGCGTTTGAATTTTCTCTAATTTTCCCATTAACAAGTTCGAGGATCTAATTATGTCCTCACTGCTGTAAAAACCGGGCCAGACCGGATTAGTAGTACTACTTGTAATCATATATTTTTTGTTATAAATGGATCAATTTAGTCGAGTTTAAATTTGTATTCGAGGAGGCGGGGGTGGGGGTCTGTGATGAGCAAACGCACAAGGTTTTAACTAACAAATTCGTGATTCGTAACGGTAACGGTTTGAGTGTAACTGTTGCGGTAGTATCAAATGTTACATACCGGGAATCGGGTGTAGCGGTCTTGAATTTTTAAAAATCATTTTTTGATAAAAAAAATAATTTTAGATTGCTTAAATAACACGTAAAGGTTGTGAACCGGTTGATATGCATATGTTTTTTTTTCTCTCTCACCGGTATACCGGGTGCAACGGTATCCGAGAGGCCAAAGACCTTTACGTAACATAACGGCCGGAATGAAAACCATGAGCTCATTACAGGTGTGTAGTGAGCATCCTAGCTGTTCATTTGGACAATCAATGGATCAGATATGTTTGTACACTCTTACCGGTAAGAGTATACTTTTGCCGGTAAGAGTGCTTAGGCAAATCTGAATCATCAATTGCAGAAATCAACGGTTAGAATTGTCTACTACACGCCTGTAATGAGCAAGCTCACTACAGGCCCCGGATCAGCTTAGTTTTTTTTGTGAGACTCATATCACATGTTGAAAATTTGTGGCATTGGCTTCCTGTCGGTACATGTCCTGCTGTTTCATTCCTGGTAGATCACATGTTGAAAATTTGTGACATTGGATTCCTGTGGGCACTTGTCCTGCTGTTTCATTCATGGTAGACATGATTAAAAATGTGTGTTTGGTTGTTGATCCTGTGAATAACGTTGGCATACCTTTAGAAAAAGGAAAAGGAATTAAAAGACGAATTGAAAGTAAAGGAGAAATTGAGTGGCTTAGAGAGGGAGGAGATGAGGGGAGAAAACTATTAACAAAATAGACGCAAATGCAAAAAAAAAAAAAAAAAAAAAATGCTTCGGACACAAACGTTTTGACATAGATATATCCAAATATTGATATATTTAGAACCGATCGATGTCGTTGAGTTCTATTTGCATTGTGGAGTTTCCATGTGCATTAAACTTATGGACAATCTGCATCCAGATTTGTATCTGTTCATCTGGGTTTGTAGCACTTGTCGTTGCATGGGAAATGCAGCAAGGGTGGTACTCGCTTCTTGTTTTCACATGCCATCTGGATTTTGCTTACGGAAAAATCTCAAAAATTTACAGTAGGTTTACTGTCATGCTGTAAAAATTTACAATGGGAAAATGCTTGTCCTTTCCTTTTCTGCTCGCCCCCCGCCCCCCGCTAAGTGTGGGTATGGAGGAGAAGATTTCAAGTCCCACCTGCATATCAACCAGGGATCCTTGTACCAACTTTCTGATAATATTCAGGATAACTCGCGTTGGTCTCCTGAATATTCACATGATTCTGTGGCTGAAAAGCACTTGGTATATGGGTAGAACAAAAATGGCTACAAAGGACATGACATATTAGATAGGGCCAATCCTGAATATTTGGGAGGCCCAACACGGGTCCATAACATGGGGCCACATATTTGTATTTGTATATTTTATATCTCCTAATCATGAGAAGTTATTAGCTTCATGTATATGTGTAAGAATTACATAAAATTATTGGTGGATTGCATATACATATAAAAGTGGATTGAAAAGTAAATATGTATTGAACACTTTTAACATCATCTCTACAAGAATTAGCGGAAGCTATATCTTTATATGTAAGTCTAAAGATTTTGTGGTTATTTATCACCAAGATGAAATGCAAGGGGATGCTTTTGAGTGTGTGGAATTTTTTTTTGAACGGCAAAAAAGAGTTTTATTAATCAAATGTATTACAAGAGATTAAGAGGACAAGAGAGAAAGGCATCACAACAAGAGCAAAGAGATCCCAACAAAATTGGCACCCTTAGCGCTTGACAATCATATGCCACTCAAGCCCAAAAAGGCGAAGTTGATAAGAATTCAACTGAGCCCAAGGACAAAAACTGAAAACCCCAAGGCCAAGATCAAATTGTGGCCACAGCTGATAACTAAAAAAGACATGACAAACTGATGCAGTAGCCATTGAAGAAGAGTATTTTCGGCAATTTAAGCCTAGGGTGGCAAAATCGTAATTATGTTGCTGTGGAATTTTGCGTTGGGCCCACTTGGGTCGGACCCGAAACGGCCCAACGATCAAGACCCATCGCCTGCGGCCATGGCATACGTCGTTTTTTCGGGCTTTCGTCATTGTTTAGGGCTCCGAATGGCCAAATTCGTCGTTTAAGGAAAGATTTGACTTGTCAATTACTTGGGCAAGGAAAATCCGAATTAAGCTGCGCTTTTGGGAAACATTCTAATATTTTCTCTAGTTTTTTATTTTGTTATTATTTTCGAATTTTTCATTTTTGGTAATTTTGCGTTTTTATTGTTTTGGCTTCCTTTTCGGAGCAAATCAATTAGGGTTTCCGAGTTCCTATATAATAAGTTGTAAGCCTTAAGGGCAAGACAGTTTTTGAGTATTATTGAATGATAAAAGAGTCTAGAGAGTGTTTTCTCTAAACTTTCTTGTTTGTGTTTGATTGTTGCACGTCTTTTCTGTAGTTCATAAGGTGCCCTGCATCACAAACCCAAAAGCCAAAGGTTAAAAACCATAGTTGACAAGTCTGGAACTGAGTGGGCATTGGGCAGCAAGAATAAGAGCAGCAAAACATAGGATGCTTTCCCAGAAAGCAAAACCAAGCCAAGACGAAATCCCATAACCCCAATTCTCCTCTACCAATCCAGCGACTCCAATAAGCTTAAATCTCCTCTAGCAACCAGCAACTCCAAGACTGGAATGTTTGAATATTTTTTTTTTATACATTGTCTAAGATGTTCAAATACATCTTAATGCAACAACTGAAATGCTTGATCAAATTAACGTCATATTAGCATCATGGATTCACAGTTTCATAAGGATGTTGGCCTTAATTTGACTGTAACTTACACTATGCGAAAAAAAATGCCCGTAAAGGGTGCTGTTACTGGCATTAATGAGAAATCGCCGACAAAAATACTATTTCCGGCAGTTTTTTACCGGCGGTAATAAAAATGCCAATAAAAAGTGGTTTCAGTGATATATAATATAGATATTATTAAAAATGAAAATTTTTGGTAGTTGGGTGGTTAATTGTCGGGGCTCCATATGAGGGGTCAAAAGTTCAAATCTTCGGACCAAAATTTTTTTCCCAAAAAACTTTTAGCGGGATTAATAAAACCAACGGTAGTAGTGTAAAACTTTTATCGGCATTTATAAAATCGCGGGTAATAGTTTTTTTTTTATTCCCGACAGTTGTGTAGATAGCGGTCACGAAGAACGCTGGTAAAAGTATTATAAGATTGTAAGGACCAAATTCTGGAGTCGTCTTGTTTTTGGCAATTTTATATGACAAAACACATATTTATATCGAGTTGTAATTTTCTAAGTAGGAGTCTGTATAGGATTAGAGTGGAAGGAATCTCTTTATAATGTAACTTAAGAGTGAGTAGTTTAGTCGGTTGTCGGCTGATCACTATGGTGCATTTGGAATGGGAAGATCAATCATTGAATCAATCGGTTTTTCAGTCGGGTAACTCTGATTTAGCACAAGCGTGGAGTCAGTTTCAGAGCATATGGATTGATCGAGGGATCAATCGGGTTTTTAATCGTAGCTCCAAAAAATTCGGATCTACAATAGTCCGATCAATCGGCTTATGATGCGATCGATTGGAATATCATCTTCTATAAAAGCAATCACGTCTTTTCGAACTGGAAGACATTTCATAAATAAAGGCCCGAAAGCCAAGCCATGCGGGACATACACGATTTCAATACGAAAACGGAAAGAACTGATACTACTAACACTTGAATACGAGCACACCACAAAGAACCACGACGGGCTTGGGGCTCTAAGACTCATACTGCAGAGCAGACGCAGATCCATAAGAGGATCGATGCATAGGGTCCAACCCAAGCTCAAAAGTATCTAACGATCCAATCCAAACATTGATTGCCCAAATGAAATCGAAAACTTCCTGGAAAACTAAATACAAGACTGAACTAAAAAGAACTAAAGCAAATAAAGAAAAACAGGGTCAAAATAACGAGGCAATGCAATCCACCCGAGTCAACTCACAGAGTCGCACCGAGTCAACTCACTGGGTCGCACCGAGTCACAACAAAGCTCCGAGTTTAGACCGAGTCTTATGCAAGATTTCTTAGACGATCCTGCTGAAAGTCGATTGAGAACACACCCTTAGCTTTTCTGGACTTGATGATATTCAAGGCCACCGGCAAACACAGACGCAAATGCTTCAGTTTCATGTTTCTTTAAAACCACCCCAATCTCAACCCCTCCATTTCCATCTCTGGAATCTGAAAGGTAGAAAGCTCCGGTTTTGCTAATTGAAACCATCTCCACCTTACTTGGTCTCCCCCACCCAAAATCAGTTCTGTAGAACTCAAGCCGAGGTGAGCCGGCGATACTAAAGAAACCATCCCCCTGTCTAGAAAGCAAGTTAGGTATAAGCTCTTCTGCCCCTTTTAGAACTCCATCATCCAAACTTCCTATAGCTTCACCAATAGCCGTAGCTGCTATGGCAACCCCATCTTCTTCCATCACCTTGTTTGTATCCGCATCTATGAAACGTGCTGTAACGCAGTTCCCGAAATAAGTAGAAGGGATGGGAGGTTCCAAGCGGACCCTGCAATCAACGCTTATCGCGAGATGAACTTTCTCTGTCATTAATTTCCGGGTTTTAACTAAGCAAACCCATGTGTAGGCACTTGTTATTGCAAAAGTCGATGGAGAAAATGCTGCTTTCTTTGTATGTTTCTCTTTCCATTTAGCTTCCACCCACTTCTTGATACTCTCTATGTTTGCTTGTGTCAGATGGAATGTGCCTAACATTACCTCTGCTGGAGCTTTCAAGTCCCAAAACTTGAGGCTTTTTTCATTGGATCCATCAAATGCCAACGAGCCATTTAGATAAGCATTTTCGAGATCAGATGGGTCTTTGACTATGGTCCTGTCATAGGTCGGAGTTAATTCGGGCATTAGAGTTGAGTCTCCGCCGCACCTGCAAACAAAGGCCCATGAATGCATAAACATGGCTATGGACTTCCCGTCGAACACTGCGTGGTGGGCGGCATAACCAATGGAAAACCCCGCGTTTGGAAAAAGAGTCACTTGCAAGGCCAGAACCGGTACTCTTGTTTTAGATGCCAGCAAGAAAGGTAGAAAATGATGGATTGTTTCGGCTTCACGGAAACTATTTCCCGAGAGTTTGGAAAAATTGGCTTCAGACTCTGCTACAGTAAGTGACACTGCATCACCTTCATTGTATTGGATGATTGGTTTGCCGGAATCCGGTGGCCACGTGAGATTTCCGGCAAGTGGTAGATAGTGTTGGAGGGTGACAGAAAGGGAGTGTTTCAGTTTAGGGAGGATGGTATCTGTGAGTGTTTCTTTTGGATAGGGGCATTCGTAAAAGAATAAGCGCTGAGTCGGAGGGAATCTCAACCACAAAACATCGAAAAATGTGAGAGGAAGCGATGTTTGGGCAGCAGAGTTTGGGGAGTTCATCATCGGAACTACCCTGCAAACGTCGAATACCTTCACCGGATTAGATTGTGCCATGAGATAGAGGGAGAAGTTGGAGGAGGAGCCTCCCTTTGCCGGAGCTCAAACTCTACTATCACACCTCTCTGGTTCTCTCCCTCACTGCCTATCAGCTCGCAAACACAGATTTTTTCACCACACAGCACCCTTGCCACTACATGCATATATAGCCTCTGTTCGTCTGTGATCCCAGCTGCAGCTTCCAGAGGACAAGGGTTTGCCCACACTGGATTTTTGAGGAGGAATTTCTTTGTTTTTTTTTTTTTTTTTAGAAAAATATAAATTGGTACATCATTTTTTTATACTTACAAAAAATTAATTAGTACTCTTGGGGAGTCATTACTTGGTGTTATAATATAATTCTCCTGTGCATATTTATGTGGGACTTAGGATTGAATCTACGAGTTTTACGCGAATATCAAATGAAGGCCCATAAAAAAAAGTGATGTAGAAGAGAGTGAGGGCATCGCCATCGCCCCAGAGCCACTGAATAGCTTATTACTCCCAAACAAGTCACAATTCACTGTATTTTTGCCTCAAAACTACATGTTTATATGGACCCCAGACCTCCAGACTCGAACCTAGACCTCCCCTTCAAAGCTAAGAAGTACAACCAAATAGGTTAGGAGACACATCTATCCATAAAATGAAGTCAAGTGAGAGTCATTTCAAAAGAAAATTAAGACATGTTAGAAATTCTTTAGGAAGAGATTTTTTTTCACAGCAAAAGTAGTGGCGTTTATGAATTGTGCCCTCACTGACCCAATTTTCTGGCTACGCCACTGCTTATTTTGTGAGCCAACTCTCACGTACAGTTGGCTGTGTTAGGAGATAAGCTTAATTGTTTGTGTGCGGGGCTGTATGTGATGTGAAGGTGAGGGAACAATGAGGGAGATAGAGTAAATGAATGGGCATGCCCGAGAGAAATTGAGCTGCCATGATTAAATGGGAGAGTGGAGTTTAAGAGGACATGAGCCAATCAAATGGGGAATGGGGGCTGTTCTATTCGGTGTCGTTGGTTGTGGTTTATTGTTTGGTGCTTCAATATGGTAGATGTAGTAGGTTTCTATATGTGGCTGTGATTTACTTGTTCAAGCTATAAGTACATGTTGTATGTTGTAAGGACCAAGTTTCGGATTCCTTTGTTTTGGCAATTCCGTTTGACAAAACACACATTTACATCGAGTTGTAATTTTATTATTTAGAGTGTCTGTTTAGGTGTGGAAGGAAATCACTATGTAATTCTTTTTATTGCGGTCATTATTTCGATGTAATTCAAGAAACTTGCTCAAGCAACATACAAGCTCCACATCAAGCAAATGGACTGCCTTTAGTAACTTGCTCGAGCAACTCCGAACCTACTCAAGCACATTTTGAAGCTTATAAATATAAAGTTGGCTAGGGTTTTGTGGAGACAACTTGGCCAACACTCATATTTTCCACCTCCAAACATCTGTGGTGGCTAGGGTTTGTGAATCTCGAAGAACTTCAAAGATTGATTGATTCTCTGAGCCAACAAATAATCTTCGAGAGGATTTTACATCAACATCATCGTTCTTTAGGTTAAGCCCTTTCGTAGAGTTCGAAAGGCAAAGGATTGGAAGGCTTGTGTGATTCAAGGCGTTGGCGATCAAGATCACTGGGTGCGGTGTACGTGTGACTCGGCAGGTGATACTTAGAACGTTGTGAGGATTTATTTCGTTTGGATAGGTATATCTGTAACTGCACAACGATTATAGTGATTTGATTCCTTCCCATGGTTTTTACCCATTTAGGGGTTTTCCACGTATATCGTGCGTTCATCTGTTTGATTGCTTATGTGATTTGTGCTGGGTAACTTATTGATTCGCATTCATACTATTAGGGTTGTTTATTTAACAGATTATTAAGGAACCCTGATTTTTCAATTGGTATTAGAGCTAGCTGCTCCTTCCGTTAGGATTTATTTTCCTAGAGCAGATCCATCATGAGTATGAATATGAATCACATGTCTAGAAATTTGCCTATACTTGATGCTGATAATTTTGATTACTGAAAATCTAGAATAAAGGCTATAATGAGATCTGCAGGTGAAGAAATTTGGAATTCATGTATTGTGGGGTACACTCGGCCCATGATAACTGTAGAGGACAAACAGGTTAAAAAACCCCAATCTGAGTTATCAGTCGCTGAAAAAGCATTACTTCAGGCTAACAACCGTGCACTTGATATTTTATTTTCTGCTGTTGATATTAATGAGCACAGGAAAATAGCTAACTGTGAAATAGCGAAAGAAGCATGGGACATTTTGGTTACTTGTCACGAGGGGACAGATGTGGTTAAGCAGTCTAAGCTGCAAAGGCTTACTACGGAGTTTGAGACCATCAAAATGCAAGAGGAGGAGACATTCAATCAATTTTACTCCAAGCTCGTCGCCATCGTCAATAGCTGCGAGAACTTGGGTGAGCCAATTCCTTCCTTTCGTATTATTAAGAAAATTTTACGTTCCTTACCTCCCAGATTTAAAACTCAAGTAACTATGCTGGAAGGTAAGAGAAAATTAAAAGAAAAATCTGTTCAAGAAATAGTTGGGATTCTCCAAACTTATGAGGCTGACCTATTGCAATCTGAACTTGTTCAGCCTAAAGTAAAACATTCTGAGACTTCCATTGCTTTTAAAAGTACTCAGAAAAATAAGAAAGGTTCAAATAGTGATAGTGATGTCGATTTTGCGGAGATGAAAGTTTTTTTCAAACAATTTAAAAATATCATAAAAAAAAATGATAAAGAAAAAGGAGAGCTTTCTAAAAAAATTAAAAAGGAGGGAAAAGGACCACCTGAGGGACCACAGTGTTTTGAGTGTTATGGTTTTGGTCATTATGCCCTAGATTGTGCTAACAAAAAGAAAAAGAAGGTTTTTGTTGCTCAAACGTGGGATGATAGCGATTCTGATGAATCGAATGAAGAACAGGACGGCAATGAAAATAATGATAAAAACTTTTTGGCTTTCGGAGTTTCCTTACATCCTCAGGGTCTTTCCGAATCAAGTGGTTCTGAGACAGATAATAGTGAGGCGGAAAGCTGTGATGACATGGATGAGATCAAAGAGGAGTACAACAAACTTCATATTTTTAGTAAAAAATTGATGAAGGTGAATGATAAGCTTTCTGATAAGGTCAAGAGTTTAGAAGCTATTTTGAATGAACGCACTCAAGAAAGGGATGAGAGGAATAAAGAAATTGAGCTCCTTCTTGAGAAAAATAAGGCCTTGACTAGTGCAAAGTCGAAGGAAAAATTAGAGGATGATACAAAGACAGGGACCCAAGTGTTGGATCATATTCTTTCCATCCAACGGCATCCTAGCGATTGTTCAGGGCTTGGTTATCATGCGACATCTTCAACTCCACAAATTGGGAAAGAAGGGACTAATCATATAGATAAGAAGAAGAATGCTAATGGCGTACAGAACAAACTCAATTCTCCCACGCCAAAGAAGCAAACGACAACAGTGGCACATGGATATCCCAAACGCAAGGAGGTAAAAACTAAAGTTATTAATAATGCTAAGTCTCAAGTTTTTAATCCTGTTGTTAAATTCGTTCCTACTTGTCACTATTGTGGTATGATTGGCCATATTAGACCGAACTGTAGAAAGTTTCATGAATCATACACTTCACATGGTGCATATGTAGCTCACTCTTATGGTAATAATAATTTTGTACCCACTTACCATCATTGTGGAATTAGAGGTCATATTCGTCCTTATTGTTTTGCCCTTCATGGCTATCATAGGACTCCTCCCCGCTACCATAACATGAATAATCATAGGGAGTTTTTTCAAGGGCCTAGACATAAAACCCATTCGCATGCTAATTTTACAAAGGTAAATCCAACACCCATGACCACTGAAAAGACTAGTGAAAAGGGCAAGACTAGACAGATGTGGGTTCGTAAAATTGATTTCGTATCTCCGGTTGATGATGATCTTGACTCTCTAGATGACTATAGTTCACTTGGAGAGTTTGGCCTTGCCTTTTAAAGGCTAGGTTTGGTTCCATAAACTAGGTTTAATTGATCATGCATATCTTAATACCTAGATTTATGGAGTTTTATAGTTGTTTCACAGTTGTCTTATTTTAGTTGTCTTTGCGTTATTTATTTATTATTTTTTTATATAAAAAAATTCAAAAATATGTCTTGTATCAGTTATTGTGCGGATTGAGCATGATAGTCTTTAGTGTGTAGTTGAATATCATTGGATTTTATGAACATGTTCATCCTTATTTTTATTGCACTTCTTTTTGGTATTCTCCCTACAAGAACATTTGAATGCCAATAAACCATGAGTATCCGACATTCTGTACACTTATTCATGGCTATTATGGATGGTTGACAATTAGGGGTCTTGTTCTCATAAACTTGGTCTATATCTTGAGATTTCTTTTTAAGATTGGCCCGTGGTTAGAATTCCAAATGTGATGTTGAAATCCATCCACCACCATTTTTTTTTGTCTCCATCTCCCCTTCAGGAATTGAGAGAATGAATGACTTGAGGAAAGGGCTACCTATAGGACAAAAGTCCTAGTAGTGTGAAAGCCGCCAATGATAGTGCAAAATACAATTAAAAAAATATTTTCATCGGTGAGGTTATATAAAAAAAATGAGAGTTTATGGAAAAGGTGGTATTAGTATTGGACCACTTGCTTAGTAACCGGTTGCATTCGGCTCTATCCAGTCCAGACGGTTGCGTCAAACGGCAAGTGGGGTAAAAGAGAATACATTGTAAAAAGAATAAAAAAATAGAATTTGAGGGGGAGCTCTGCAAGTACTTATCAACAAAAAATCATTTTGGACCTAGCTTGGTTTGACTTCTTGAGGGGGAGTCATCTTGATACTCCTATTGTTCATGAGAATATGGGTCCTAAATTGAGCTAACCTGATATCTAGGCCATGGATGCACACACACACTTTCCTCACATGTCGATCATGGTGTGTTGTATTTCTTTTGCCTTGCATGGTGTTCTATCATCAAGTTGTGTCTTAAAGTTTGGATGTCTTGTTCATCTCATCTCATAATATAATACTTATGCTAAAACATTCTCATGCTCATATCTTCAAAAAATTTATAATCTTTTAGCATTGAGTTTAATTATGTTTTATGAAGCTTTGCATGCTTTTAGTACTTTATCTGTTATTGAGTTTAGGCATTATGCTATTTGTGTTAGTGTTCGTTTCTCTTTTATTTATTTTTTATTTGGCTGCTTCTCTTGGTCTTAAATTGTTCACATTTATTGCTTTATTATTTATCCTATTAGCCCTTTGTCATTCCATGTCAAAAAGGGGGAGAATGATGAAAGGGGGAGTAGGTTGCTTGTTATTCTAATATGTTTGGATGTTGAGTTTTGTTTGCAGGCTCTCTACAACTCGTTCATATAGTATAGATTGCCTTTGTAGTGTGTTTTGTCATGGAAGTGCCAAAGGGGGAGATTGTAAGGACCAAGTTTCGGATTCCTTTGTTTTGGCAATTCCGTTTGACAAAACACACATTTACATCGAGTTGTAATTTTATTATTTAGAGTGTCTGTTTAGGTGTGGAAGGAAATCACTATGTAATTCTTTTTATTGCGGTCATTATTTCGATGTAATTCAAGAAACTTGCTCAAGCAACATACAAGCTCCACATCAAGCAAATGGGCTGCCTTTAGTAACTTGCTCGAGCAACTCCGAACCTACTCAAGCACATTTTGAAGCTTATAAATATAAAGTTGGCTAGGGTTTTGTGGAGACAACTTGGCCAACACTCATATTTTCCACCTCCAAACATCTGTGGCGGCTAGGGTTTGTGAATCTCGAAGAACTTCAAAGATTGATTGATTCTCTAAGCCAACAAATAATCTTCGAGGGGATTTTACATCAACATCATCGTTCTTTAGGTTAAGCCCTTTCGTAGAGTTTGAAAGGCAAAGGATTGGAAGGCTTGTGCGATTCAAGGCGTTGGCGATCAAGATCACTGGGTGCGGTGTACGTGTGACTCGACAGGTGATACTTAGAACGTTGTGAGGATTTATTTCGTTTGGATAGGTATATCTGTAACTGCACAACGATTATAGTGATTTGATTCCTTCCCGTGGTTTTTACCCATTTAGGGGTTTTCCACGTATATCGTGCGTTCATCTGTTTGATTGCTTATGTGATTTGTGCTGGGTAACTTATTGATTCGCATTCATACTATTAGGGTTGTTTATTTAACAGATTATTAAGGAACCCTGATTTTTCATATGTTGAGTAAAAAGTGTGGGAAAAGAGAGAGAAAAACAAAAAGGAGGGAGAGGAGAGTCACAAGGTTCTAAAACTCGCTAGGCGCTTGCAGGGTGGCCGGGCACCTTCTAGCTTCCAGGACCGAGTACTCGGCGCTTAGTCGGGTTAATTGGGCTAGTCGGCAACGGACCTTCTAGCGCCTAGGCGGCGAGTACTTGGCCTTCCAGACCTTCTTTTAGAACCCCGAGGAGAGAGGTAACGTGGGGAGCCCATCCAAGCGGTCCCCCCGTGTGAAGTTGTGTGTGCATGTGAGTGAGAGTGAAAGTTTTAATGAAATTATTAGTTGAGTTGTGTGTGTATAATTCTTTATTTCCCATTAGGTTGCTGACCATGTAGATAACGTTGGCATATACCTTAGAAAAAGGAAAATGAAAAGACAAAAATAAAAGGAGAAATTGAGGGCAATTGATGTACTTAAATTTAGTCGCGCAAAGGAGCTGATTAGGTACTTGCAATCATGCAAGAGAACCAAATTATGTCCTCACTGCTCCGGGCTAGACCGGATTATTTGTAACTTGTAGTTACATATTTTGTGTTATAAACGGATCAATTGAGTCGAGCTTAAATTTGTGTTTGAGTTATTTGAAATCCAGTTGTTACGTACCTACGTACATTAGTTTGAACATTTTTTTAGAACTCTTTTAAGCGTTCAAAAATCTAGTTTGAACGGATTACTATTAGTCTTTTTTCTTATTTTTTGATCGGTAATTATTATTCGATCGTCTCTTACAACATATGACAATGTAACAAATTCAAGTTACTAGTGAACGAAAATTAAAGTTCTTTTGAAATCAGCAGCTTGATAAATAAACCCACTTTGGTTACATAATTGAAAGTCGTCGATATTTCAACAAACCAAGCTTGAACAAGTTTGATCAAGAATTCATTGTTCAACTCGTTCAATTCGTTGATCCAATCTAGTTTTTGTTGCATAATAGAAGTATGTAGTAAGAATCTTTATAAATTTGAACCATCGATTGTCAGAATGAATGAACAACTAATATGTTAATGCTTCTTGCAATCCAAACCCAATATTAGCCCATTCATGAGATGCCGAAATCTTAGCTTTGGCTAAATAAACTAAAAATGATTTTTTTTTTGTCTTTATTGAAAAAAATTTGCATTTATTGGTTTTGCGTCGATTTTTTTTATGGTTTATTGGTTCATTTTGATGAGAGAAATCTAAAAGGTATAACACATAATTTAAAAAATGTTCAATAAAGACAAAAATAATATAAAATTTTGTGGTTTATAGATTATTTTTGTCTTTTGTGAAATTGTGGTTTATTAGATTACTTTTGTCTTTATTCACAAAAATTTAAGTTCGGTTAATAATTTTATACTTTTTAGATTCCTCTCATCGAGACGAACCAATAAACCATAAAAAATCAATGTAAGGACAAAAAAATTAACCACTTGAGTTTATTTAGCCAAAGCAATCGGTCTCCCTGTTGCACTTTGCAATTTTTCTCCTTTCTTATTCTCTAATTCTAAACCATAGAAATAACTCCTTTTTTTTTTATTCCTTTATTGATTTTATTAAATGTTTCCACTAAATTTCTTTTTTTGATCACTTTCATAGGCCAATTATGCAATTTGATATTTTGTAGTAATTAATCTAGTACTGTACTAAAAGATAACTCAATAATGAAGTTTTTGATAGAGACATATCTTCTTTTTTTTTTTTTCCCCTTCTTTTTGAGAAGGATAGGCATATCTAACATACCTTTATGTGGATGGCCAGATAATAATATATCACTCTGAAATGATTGGGTGGCATAATTTGATATTTACTAAAAGGTAACTCAATAATGTATATATGATAGAAGAATATCTTTTTTTTTTTTTCTCCCTTCTTTTTGAGAAGGATAGAGGCATATCTGAAAAATCCTATTTTGCTAGCAGTCGAATAATCAAGCAACAACTGGAATTAAAAAATAAACGAATAAACGATGAACGCGCGATATACGTGGAAAAATCCTAGATGGGTAAAAAACCACGGGAAGGAATCAAGCACTATAGAAAAACATTGTACGGTTACAATCGAACTTCCTACACAATTGAGAATCCTCGCAATTGACTCAAGAACGATAGCCGAATCCTCGTTCACCGTACCCTGTACCCCGTGCTTGATTGCCACCAACTTGAATCTCTTAAGCCTTCCGAAAAACTTTTAGAAATCCATCGAAGTTTGATGCAAGAAAAGAATCTAGGTTGTAAGAAAGTTCTTGGAGTTGATTGTGTTGCTCAATGAACGATCATAACTTGAACTCCAAGACTCAAAGGAAGAAACCAATCGCAAGGCCGCTTTCTCTCTCTTCTTAGACGTCAAAAATATGGCATCCGATGTTATTGTTTTCGAAACCCTAGCAGCTGCCCTTTAATAAGCTTTGTCGACTGCTCGAGCACATTGAAAGTTGCTCGAGCATTTTCCTAACAGCCCATATGCTGGACCCGTGGCTTGAAAACGCTTGAGCACTTCGTTGAAACTTCTTTTCTCCAACAATTAGCATCTAAAACTTGACTAAACCTATCAATCTACCTCTCAATTATATTGACACATTGATTCCATTCCACGTCCTAAACAAACACTCTAAATTAATAAGAAAAAGAAAAGATAACTCTATAAAAAAAGCAATACACATAAATGTGTGTTTTGACATGAAATTGCCAACCACGAGAGAGCTCGGCCTATGGAGCTTACAATATCTAACATACATTTATGTGGATGACCAGATAATAAGATATTGGACTGAAATGATTGGTTGGACACCGATGATGGAAAATAAGAGAAATTCACACACAAACACTCATCTTTGTATTTATCTTGAATAAAAATACAAATTACATAACTCATATGTACTATTCATCACATTGATCCTAATTCTAGCGCACACACTTTTGCTTATTGGGTGAATCCCCCTACTCTCCTTTCTCTCTCTCTGCCTTCTCTCTTTTATTCCCACACATTGTACAGACATGGGGTTCCCGTAATGAGTCAAGTCACTACATTTCCGTGGTGACCTTAATTGTGGGCCCTTCGAAAATCTTCATTTGGGATGAAACCCATTTATTTTTTTCAAGAATGTTGAGCATATTATAGGTACAGAAAATTATGATCATCAGATATTGGTAGATACACAATTGAGACAAATTTGTGTTACAGTGTATTCTCCAAATTATATTGTTCATCTATATAAATGGTATCAGAACATATGGCTACCAATATCCAATTAATTTGATTTTTGACATGATTGATTTACTCAACATTCTCGACCATTTGTACAGTTCTGATCCCAAATACAAATTATAAAAAGCCCACAATTGGAATCACTACGGGAATAAAATGGCTTGGGTCAGAATGTGCAGCACTCACACGTACACCAATGACCAAACATTAAACCACAACCCACTGCCATACTAATGAACTGAATGAAACAGCTCCTCTTGGCCGGCCCTCTTTACAACTTGGTCACCTCACATGCTCTCATATGTCTCTCTTATTAAGTCACCAAATAATGTAGCTCTTATATATATAACCGGATCTCCGAGCTAGCTTGTGCGCGCCTCCACTAATTTTGGGGCTCTGTAGATAATGCTAGGCATAATATTCAGTGGCCCTAAGAATTTACTAGCAAGGAGAATCGAACTTGAGATCTTAGGAGGAAGAAAACCCCTAAGTTCCATGACAAAACCCTAGTCTGAGTTGCCAACCCATTGGAGTTAATAGTGGAGCTCTTATGATAATAAATCTTTGGCATGGCCCTTTCGTCTTCAATTCCACCTCCTCACCTGTCTCCCACCTCTCACATAACGACCCTACTCACAATCAAGATTTTTTTATTAAACACTGAAAATGAATTTTTATTAATCTCAACTAGTTTGCCCTCCGTGCTCCACACGAAGTCTCGTGCTCATTAATATTTTTTGGTTGTACTTGTTTATTATGTTCTACATTATATTGTTTAATTTTCTGGTTGTTTAGATCCATCCATATCTTTTGTTGAAATGTTGTTGATCCCTAAAGAGACTGCATCTATAAGGCCCATCTCCTTAATCAGAAGGCCCAAGTCTCAGACTCTGGAGATTTGCAATCTTTTCAATTGTAGATCAAAAAATTTCATAATTAATATTGTCTCAATGGGTGGCATTTGAAAATCAATGGAATACGAGTCTGATATAAAACTAATCCAATGACAAATCATTTGTGGGATTTTTTTAATATTAGGCATGTGGTTGTGACTGCACATATGTGGAGGTGCACATCCAAGGCAAGGTTACACGAAAGTGAGCAACAAACAAGATAATAGAGTGTTATCTCTGAATTTATATACTAACAAGGGAACAATTATAGCTGATAATAAAGAAAAGAAAAGGAAAAATTATAATCCTAGTGACCTTTATAGTATGTAAGTATATATATATACTGATTTTGGTACACATCATATGTATTGATATTTAGGTGCAGGTATTGGAGTAATAATTTACTTTACATCTTTTTATTGATCGGAATTTTTAACTTTACATATTTCACTGTACTCATCTTGATTATTAAAAAGTTCTACAGTACGTATTTTGGACATATTTTCTAAATTTTTATCTTTCCTTCAAAACGTATTCTGCATATTTTTTAACAAACAACTTAACCTGAATTATAATATTTTTGGGGATCATAATTCAAGAAGCCAAGAATTCAAAATGTTATAAATGTAACTCTCAGATACAACTTTTTTGGTCTTTACGTGCGTTGAGGAAGCTTTCATAATTAAAGATTATTGTCAGCTTTCTCAGGTAGAATTTTAAGTCTAATCTGACTATCCAGTAATAATTTTTTTATATTTTCAAATACAGGTTTTTTTATTTGCAAATGCATCTTACATTATGTTTGGTTATATAGATACTACTTTTGTAAATTTGCAATGAGTTTGTTTTGATTATTAGTTTGTTGGTTTTATTCATGCTATAATTATTAGTAGTTCTTCTTTGAAGATGCTGATAACGATCATTAGTTGAAAAAGGCCAACGAATGTTATGTAATGCATCTCTATTTTTTTTTTTTTATAAATACATGAAGGAAGATAATTGTGTTGGTTGGTTTTATTATAAATTGAATTTGTTTTTTTCGTTTAAAACAGCATCCCTAAGTTTAGAAAGAGAACAATGGTATTTGATAGGTAATATATATGTGTTATTGCTTGTACGTGAGAGAATATATTTTGTATATGTTTTTTAAAATGGATTATTACATTAAATCACACAAACATATGTGTGTGCGAGCGTGCGTGTTTGTGTGTGATTTTCTGCATGTGAGAAAAGATAAATTATATATATATATATATATATATATATATATTTTTTTTTTTTTTAAAAATATATCTAACAGGTGAGCAGAATTAATGAGACTCTTTGAATAGATATTAGACACCCTTATAAAAAGGATGGAAGCCATGTACCACTGTCATTCCATAAAACTTAGAAGATGTTGTTTGAAAGTAATGAATATGATTTCTGGTTGTTTGTTGTTCCTACGATACTTTTGTTGATAGGATCGAGTTAATCTGACCTTCTTGAATTCCCCATGGTTCGATATGATAACTATCCATAGGGTTATTTCATTTGGGTGCTTTGTATTCATGGTTGTTTGGATGGTGCTATTGATCATTTACAGCCCTCAGAATCGCCTGATTACTTAAAGATCTCAACAAATGAGATTGGAGCATCATGGTTCGTGTAGAAGTCGTTAAAGGCAACGGAAGTTCAAGTACTACTATAATAACGCTATTTGAGCTTGAAGATGATCTGTAACAATAAAAAGTCTTCTTGTGGTCGTAGTTAAGAGATAGGGAGAAGTATTTCTCTATTATTTGGGGTTTTAATGTTGCTTGTGTGATTATTTCAATGGTTTAGTTTTTGGATGTCTCATTTGGTTGGTTTCTTTCCTTATTTGATTTTTCCAGCACATGACCGTTGTTTACATTCACTTCTAAATTGTTTGTGCTTGGCATAGACGCTTGGTGTTTGTGATATTACATTTTTATTGTTGTCAGTCTGATCGAACATTCAATTGCTAACTACGTAGGATTGTAGAATGTTAGGATTGCAGACTGTACGGTATACTCGAATATATTTAAGACAGTAGAAATAGCAAGGGCTCACAAATTGTTCTGAGCTATGATTGTGCCCTTTAGAAGAAATAGTCGAATAACAACATATCAAGGTGACTTTTCTAGCATGCGTTCGCTACAGAAGCAGTTCTGGAGAGGCAATAATATAGTAACCAAACTCATCGCTCTTGTTGCTTGTAAGGTGACCCTGCTTCTGCATTCGTTGTCGTTATTTCTTGCGAGTTATCGATTCTTGGGTAAGTATATAACAATCAGCACCATCCACAATATGTGCTTGTAAAAATTCCAAATGAACAGAGCCAGCTTGTCCCACTTGTGCCGGCACCCTCAAAGACAACTCTATTTGTTCTTCTATACATCTAGAGTGTCTTGCGTATATGTATATAGAGAGAACAAAGGTTATGAACTAATTGTGAATGGGAAAAAGGAGAAACAAAGAAAGAAGAAGCTCGTTAAGAAGATTCATACAAAAAATGTAAATAAAATTCATATAACAACCGTAAAAACGTTTCGCAAACAAATAATCAAAATTCACAGACCAAAGACCAAACACAATTAAGTTACAGATACAATCATGAGCCATATAAAATGCTAATTCGAACAAGATGACTGTCTGAATCAAAGGCAAAACAGAGGTGACATTAAAATCCTAGTACCCACCAGCAAGGCTCATTCAGAACAGCCATCATAGCAAAGACTGCGAAATTAAAGTGTGTAAGGACCAAATTTCGGAGTCGTCTTGTTTTGGCAATTCCATATGACAAAACACATATTTTTATCGAGTTGTAATTTTATTGTTTTTTCCTTAATTTTCTAAGTAGCGAGTCTGTATAGGATTAGAGTGGAAGGAATCTTTTTATTATGTAATTTGAGAGTTAATGTTTTAGTCGTTTTGTTGCCGATCAATATGGTGCATTTAGAATGAGAAGATCGATCATGAGATCAATCGGTTTATTAGTTGGGTGTCTCCAATATAGCACAAGCCGCAAGGTTGCACAGGGCGTGCAGGTTCAGAGCATAGTGACTGATAGATGGATCAATTGGGTTCTTGCTCGGGCAGCTTCAAAAATTAGATCTATAATGGTCCGATCAATTGGCTTACAATGCGATTGATCGGAATGGGGACTCTATAAATATGTCACGGTTTTTAGATCTAGGGTAAGGATGCAGTCGGCTGAAAAAGAATATTAGAGCTGCTTGTTCTCAAAGCCACAAAACCCTAAAGTATCGAGAGTGAATCTTGAAGCACAAGATCGATGGAACTTTAATTAAAGCTTCAAGAGGTTTCTACATCAATTAATAATCAAGTTCAAGTTGTTTTCCGGTGGATTTCCGGAAGAACGTTTGGAAGGCTAGAAGATTCGAGGCAGCGGCAATCAAATACTGGGTGTGGTGTACAAGGATTCGGCAAGTACATCTTAGAGCGATTGTGAGTGATTCAAATCGTAGGGTAAGATTACTTGTAACTACACAATGATTTTATAGTGTTTGATTCCTTCTCGTGGTTTTTACCGGTATTGGGATTTTCCACGTATATCTGGTGTTCATCTGTTTAATTGCTTTTTGTTTGCGATTGGTTCATAATTGATTGATGTTATTTTTTTTTATTGAGATAAAATAACCTAGCAAATTATAAAACCTAGGCGATCTAGGATTTTTCATTTGGTATCAGAGCAGGTCGCTCTTATTGATTTTGTGAATTTTTTTTTCACGAGCGGATCCTTGTTTTATTTATATAATTTGCTAGCATGGATTCATCAAATGAAAGCAATTTTATATTCAAACCTCTTATTTTTTATAGCTCCAAATATGTTGCATGTGCTACGTCAATGTTTCCGGTTCTAATGGTAATAAACATGGCCGCGAGATTAAAAGTGATATTTTTGTAAGGTTGAGGCTAACAAACCTGATGATTCCAACAGGGATGATACTTATGATATAGAATCTATGAATTTGTCTATGAAAAGTTTTAAACGTAATTTTAAGAGAGAGACTAATAAAAATAACACCAGTGCTAGAGATGGAAAGAATTTCGAAGATTTAACTGCGAAGCTCCTTGAATGTGAGAAACAGAAAAATGATGTTTTGCATGAACTTTATCTGCTTAAACGCAAAAATATAAATCTTGAAAATAACATGCATCTTCTTTTTTAGACTAACAAGCTTCTTGAATCAAAAGTAGCAAAATTGCAAGTTGAGCTTGACAAGGCCAATGCTACTTTTAAGAAATTGAACACAGGTACACAAGTCTTCAATGAATTTTTAAGTGTTCAAAAGGTAACTTCAAACAGAGAAGGGCTTGGATATGAAGGAAAAGCTTCAACACCTAAGGTGGAAGGAAAAACGAATTTTATCAAGCTAAGTAGCAGTGCTTTTGTTCCTCCCGTGGCCAGTAAAACCAATTTGCACATCAAAGAGAACAATGTCAAACAGGCTCACATAAAGCCAAATTTGTCGAAGGCAAATACACAAAGTGCAATGGGTGAACATGCCACCACCAAGCGTGGTGTGGTAAATTTTTCTAAAGATATGCCTACTTACCATCATTGTGGTGTTAAAAGTCATATTAGACCTCATTGCAAGAAATTGCACACTACTTGTATTTCTGATGCACCTGAAAAAATAAGTGTGCATAAACATGCCAAATTCGTGCCCACTTGTCATTTTTGTGGAGTGAAAGGTCATATTCGGCCAAAATGCTTTAAACTTCATGGGTACCCTAATGCTCCTCCCCATTATCATCATGTCAATAACAAGGGTAGGTACAAATTTTATGGATATGATTGTGATGGAAGCCAAAAAACTAGGCGTAGTGTGATTCCTTATAGAAAGAATACCAATGTGATTGCTAAACATGTGCCCAAAGTTGTTGAAAAAAATAAAAAGGTCAAAACTAGACTTATTTGGATGAGAAGAACAGACTTGAAAACTAATGTCGATTTACCTTATAATCCTCTTGATGATATTAGATCATCAGGAGGAGTTGACCTCACATTTTGATGGTTTGATCTTGCATTCGTAGTCTAGGTTAATTTTATTGTCTATCTTGAACCTAGAGATATGCTTTGTGTTCTTTTCTATTGTTATTTTATTATGTTGCTGCTTAGTTTCTTTCCTCACTTTGCCTATAAAAATGAAAAAAGATTGTGTTCTTTTAATGTTTAAAAGAGAAAAAAAAAGGGGGGGGGGGGGGGGGATTGTCATCTTTCACTAGGAGAGTTTGAGCTGAGCTTAATAATCTTTGTTGTTGCTGGTTTTTAGTTTTTTAATATGTCCTTAAGAAAATACCAAAAACAATCATATTTCTAAAATTTCGAAAAGATTCATTTTTTTGTGACTTCATTCTGTGTCGAGTTACTATCATCTATTATCATGAGTACTGACATTCTTAATAGAGCATGGGCATATATTGTGATCTCTCACTCTTAGATGCATTTAGATGATGAGTGTTGCATGCTACATTGCCGTTTGTCTCCACTACTTCACAAAAATGCTAGATTGCTCCTTATTCACGTTAGTCTTGATAGGCGCGCAATTTCATAGATATAAGCGCCTAAGTAGGGCGAATTAGCGCGTTAGAGACGCATTTTATTCCATTTTCCACTTGATGCGGTGTTGTCCTTGGTTTTTCTTGTTTTTGATTGTTTTGTAGGGAACAGGTCGGAGGAAGCGCGTGAAATGGACACATGGCGGTCGGGCATGTTGGGAACCGGTGGGACCCAAGTGAGGACGACCAAACAAGCTGGAAATCAATTTTAGAGGAGCCGGTATCGATACAAGGATTCTCCTGTATCGATACAGGGTGCATCATACGGGAACAGAGAGTATGGGTATCGATACAGGACTTCTCCTGTATCGATACCGAGTGCTTTAAAAGCAGCTGTTGACTTTGCCACATGTGTTGACTTCGGGGAGGAATATATACTCCGATTTTAGGCCGAATTAGGGTTTGAATTTTGTTTAGTTTTTGCTTGGAAGTAGTAGCCGATTTTTCCTTTGGAGACTTTTCTTTCCGGGGATTTTTGCATTGAAGTTTTGAAGTTTCGTTTGCTGATTTCAAGTATTGCTTCGGTAAATTCCTGTCTATTTACATTAACCTCAGTTCGCGGGAGTTTGTCCGTGATCTGAGTTCGGATCTTGTGTTTTAATTCATATCCAGTATAATAGCATGTTTTATTTTGCATTTTTCTTGTTCATTCTAGTTAATATGCGTGAGTAGTTTCCATAGGTATGGTCGCGGGGTGATTAACACGCCGTGGCCAGGGCTGGGTGCTCTTGCTCCGATTTTCACAATAAAGAATGGGAAAAGCAATTTTAGGTTATTAAAGAACTTCCGTTAAACGAATCCGAGTTTCACCAGAACCCATGTAACGCGAGGAACGGGGGACCAAAACTTGTTCTTCGCTATACATGGGTAATGGCGACTGCGAGGATACGCATCTTTCGGGGTATCCTTTTCTCTCTAAAATCAATTGGTTCTTTGGAACACCGAACGGAGCAGAGAATGTCCGGACCTGGTCACTTGTGCTATGACCCCTACGACCGTACTTCCTTTTAAATAATTTAATCAAAATCAATTTTTCTCTTAGTTTCGTTAATTCACCAAATTAAACTACAAGGGTGGCTACCTAAGAGCCGTGTTTAAACATAGCAACCCGAGTTTTTAGTAAGCACTTTCCACCTTCTCTGTGGATTCGATTCCGGTCTTACCGGGTATTGTGCTACACCGGTCCCCGCCCTACGCTTGGGGCAACCCAGTAATTAGGTATAGGATTTCGGTCAAGCAAGTCTCATGTATCTAGCCGTTTTCTTGTGTTCGTCCCTTTGAGATTGACCTATGGCTACTATTCCCATGTGGTTTTTAATTTATATCTTCAAGAGCCAATCTATTAGTATTATTTTGTTTACCTATCCAGGCGTTCATTGAGTAATCGGACAATCGAGGTGAGGTACTCTCCCTCTGAGTGTTCGCGTCAAAAGATGGATAGACCTTGTGAAGGTATTTTTGGACCATTCGCTTAGTAACCGGGCCTTAGGTATGAGGTACTCTTACTCCCAATATTCGCGTCAAACGGCAGTGGGGTAAAAGAGAATATTTGGTTTTGTGTTGCTCTCTAAAAAATTAATACGAAAAAAAAAACAAAAAAACAAAAAAAAAAGAGAAAAGGATGTGACTTTGAGGGGGAGTATTTAGCTTGCTCATTCATTAATCACATTGAGGACCTAGCTCGGTTTGACTTCTTAAGGTGGAGGTGTCTTGAAACTCCTAGTATACATGAGAACCGACGAACTTAATGTGTTGCGCTTGATATGATCTTTGTGATTCACACACACACTTTATCATTCGGCCATGTTGTGTGTCGCATTCTTGGTCTGATGTCTCTATGGTGCGCTTTTATAATATTTGTTCATGTTTTTTGTCTTGATGTGTGTGTTCATGATTATTAACGATAGTGACAAGAGCAGGTGTGTCGCATGTGATCCTCTTCCTTTATTTACTCACATTTTTAGTGTTTCTTTTGTTATATAAAAATGTTGTGCTAAAAAATTACTAATATTCATTGTTTGAGGGGGAGTAGAATATCCTGTCAAAAAAAATTATTATTTATTGATTGAGGGGGGAGTTTCGGTATTCTATGTCATTTTTCTATCTTATCATTTTTTGAGTGGTTTGACTTCGTGAGGGGGAGATATTTTGATAGCTCGAATGTACATGAGCAACATCGGTTTCTAGTTTATGTTAGTTTGGCTGCTGGTTTTGTAGTTTCTAAACTTTGGCTCTCTTGGAACATAGTTTACGGTATTTTTATTGTTGTGCTATCTAGTTGGCTTAAATGTCCATATATTTTCTTTATTGGTGCGTTATTGGTTAGGGAAATTGTTCTATCTTCATGCTATTTATGTGAGTATTCACCCCTCTCATAAATTTATTATTTAGTTGCTTCTATTGGTCATTAATTGTTTAGTGCTCTCCGACTCTCATTTATTGCTTTATAATTTATCCTATTTGCACCTTGTCACTCCATGTCAAAAAGGGGGAGAATGTTGAAAGGGGGAGCAGGTTGCTTATTGTTCTAATGTGGTTGGATGTTGAGTTTTATTTGCAGCTAGCCTCTCTACAACTCAATCTCAGTTCGTGTCACGCCCTCGAAATTTAAAAGGATAATTCATTAGGATAATCCACGTGGACGGTCAACAAGTCCACGAGCCATGTCAAAGTCTAAATAGAATAATCAAATTCAACATCAAAATACACCACGGTCTATGGGTACCCGTACCCCAAAATGAGATAAAATAAATGTATAGTTATTACAAGTCCAATATCAAAAGAAGAAACTTAATTGAGTTACAAAATCATCTTAAAAAAAATACAAGTTCTAGGATGATGATATAACTCCTCCATTAGGTTTCAAAACAGTGCATGCATGCACTCCAAGCACTCCATATCATGTTCCTTGGTGGATACCTGAAATTTGTAAGGTTGAGCTCACTAGCCCAGTAGAGAAATGTCTAACAAACCTAAGTGAAATGAAATGCATGTGAATGATAGACAAGAAAGCACAAGTCATGTAACAAGAATTAAGAAAGAGTTCGAATGGTTTAAGGGCTTGAAAACGACACATAATCAACTAGATTTCACTTACTCTCGCCTCTTGTACCCAACTTGTACCCGATACACCACATATGTCTCACACGTTAACCACATACATCTTATTCTTTTCAAACAATTGATTATTCTCCGGGCATGTCATATAGGCCCCGTGTCATTCCAGGCATGCCATAAAGGCCCAGTGTCACTCCGGGCATACCCCTTTAGGGCCCCGTGTCACTCCGGGCATACCCTTTCAGGCCCCGTGTTATCATTACCACATCTATACTTTATTTCATGCTCAATAATATCATTACGGTGTCCATATGTCTCATCACCTTACAATCATGTGTTAATTTCACGCAAAACTCATTTTTTTCATGTTACCCGAACGTGTCCATAAGGAGATTTTGACCCGAGATTCAAAGATGTCAAAGTGACCCTCCCGGACCCTAACATGTGACCAACAACTTGCACAAACGAGCCACAAACAACGGATCATGATTCATGAAATTTTTCAAAAAATATAGGTGTCCTATTGATAGGAGGTTAGGTCCAATTGATAGGAGAGAGATCAGATTGGCCACTATTGAAGCATCAGAGAGTCCTATCGATAGAAGGTAAAGTCCTATTGATAGGGCGTCAAAGGCTCCTATCGATAGGAGATCAAGTCCTATCAATAGGGCAGCCATCAGATTGGCCAGAACGAAAAAAGAAAGACTCCTATCGATAGGGGATGAAGTCCTATCAATAGGACAACACCAAATCCAAAAATTTTACAACTCAAGGGGTGATCAATGGGGCTTCTCTATGGACATTTCTTGGTTCCAAATGGACATATTAAAAAGAAAAAGAGGTTCAAACAACAAAGTAACACAACATACCACCAATTTACAAGATTTGCTATTTTCTCCAAATTCAAGCAATGGACTAAAAATGGGTGCAAAGTGAATTTCACACAATTCTCAAGCATTACCAAGAAATCAAGCAACAATGTGTTGAGTTATCTACCAAATCAATAGGAGATTAACAAAGGAGCTATGAGGTGATGAGTTCTAACACAAGCTTGACTAGAAAATGGGTTTTGCTCAAAGAAATCAACAAGCCAAAGGAGAACTTAGCAATCAAAAGCCTACACACACATATACACCACATTTACACTTAGAAGAGTTAGAAATTTCCCTACCTCAAGTGAAGGAAAGCTTGTAACACCTCCAAGAAGCAAAACCATAACCCTAGCTTCAAGATCCAAGGAAAATTCTTCAAACAACGGTGTGAAACAAGCACATGAACGCGTAGAGCATGAGAATTTATGAACGTTTTGTGAAGGGAGTAAGCTTGGAGCTTGAGATTTAGTGGAGTTTGTGGGAGAAATTGAGGAAGAAGATGAAGAACAATGGAGGGTTAGAGAGAGAGAGAGGTGGCTGGGTATTTTGGAAGGGGAGAGGAAATGATTTTCTCTCCTCTTTCACACACCACATATATTAACTTTAGAAAAATTACACCCTAAGCCCAATAGTGGCTTGTGTAAACCAAACAAGCCCCACTCAACACTTAACACAAAATCTTCCAACATTTAATCATTTTTCTCATTTCCTAATATTTTTCCCAACTTTATTTTCGGAAAAATAATTGAAAACACGGGTTCTTACAGTTCGTGTTTTGAATTCATTTTATAGGAGATATTTTCGTTGTAGTGTGTTTTATCATGGAAGTACCAAAGGGGGAGATTGTAAGGACCAAATTTCGGTGTCGTCTTGTTTTGGCAATTCCATGTGACAAAACACATATTTTTATAGAGTTGTAATTTTATTGTTTTTTCCTTAATTTTCTAAGTAGCGAGTCTGTATAGGATTAGAGTGGAAGGAATCTTTTTATTATGTAATTTGAGAGTTAATGTTTTAGTCGTTTTGTTTCCGATCAATATGGTGCATTTAGAATGAGAAGATCGATCATAGGATCAATTGGTTTATTAGTCGGGTGTCTCCAATATAGCACAAGCCGCAAGGTTGCACAGGGCGTGCAGGTTCAGAGCATAGCGACTGATAGATGGATCAATCGGGTTCTTGATCGGGCAGCTTCAAAAATCAGATCTATAATGGCCCGATCAATCGGCTTACAATGCGATTGATCGGAATGGGGACTCTATAAATATGTCACGGTTTTTAGATCTAGGGTAAGGATGCAGTCGGCTGAAAAAGAATATTAGAGCCGCTTGTTCTCAAAGCCACAAAACCCTAAAGTATCGAGAGTGAATCTTGAAGCACAAGATTGATGGAACTTTAATTAAAGCTTCAAGAGGTTTCTACATCAATCAATAATCAAGTTCAAGTTGTTTTTTGGTAGATTTCCGGAAGAACGTTTGGAAGGCTTGAGGATTCGAGGCAGCGGCAATCAAATACTGGGTGTGGTGTACGAGGATTCGGCAAGTACATCTTAGAGCGATTGTGAGTGATTCAAATCGTAGGGTAAAATTACTTGTAACTACACAATGATTTTATAGTGTTTGATTTCTTCTCGTGGTTTTTACCCGTATTGGGGTTTTCCATATATATCTGGTGTTCATCTGTTTAATTGCTTTTTGTTTGTGATTGGTTCATAATTGATTGATGTAATTTTTTTTATTGAGATAAAATAACCTAGCAAATTATAAAACCTAGGCGAAATAGGATTTTTCAAAGTGGTCAACTGTTATAATTACTAAAATCTTAGGATTCACTCGGTAGTTAACATGCCTACGGATACCAATCGTAAACTTTCTCAACATTATCGGCACCATAAATCATCACGCCAATATGAAAGTCAAGACCTAGCGTTCAAATAAACTAAAAACCACATTTTTTTTTTCTGTAAAATTTCTCCGCTAACCCAAGATCCAAATACAGCACAAGGGTTGCATATAATTTTTCACCCAAATCACAATCCACATTTTGACAGTATAGTGTTACCAACTTTTGAAACACAACAATATAAGACCAAATATTGAATTAAATTAGTACAAAATGATGTTCCGAGCGTTGAACGCCATGTCGAAACAATCACAGTAACTGTTAGCTTATATAGTGATACAAAAATCAGCATGCGGCAAAAGGGTTTGGCTCACCTTTTCTATTTTTGATAAAATACTTTCTTCATTATAGTATCTCAGAAAGTCTGTCCTAAATTCGCTGCTTCTTTTGGGATACCTTAATACTCTTTAATTTTGTCACACTTGGGCCTCATATTAGCAGCTATAATAAGTTTATAATCAGAGTGAGGCATTTCAGTTAGCTTTCCAAACCATTCCCCATTGACTTGCCACAGTTTTGTCCCGATCAACAGAAAACACCAACAAAAAAAAATAGTGGAATAGAATTACGACTTTTTGCATAGCATACCAATATGCCAAGAACTGGAATGGTGCACTTTCCATACAATGATTCAACATCTCCTTAATGTCGGTTTGCCCTCGCTGTAAAGAACAGATCAAATGGAAGCGCGACTCCTGTGAATTCAATTTCAGGCTGTTGTAGGAGGTAACAAAGCTCTCTCTCCGAAGCAGTCAAAACACATGCTCCCTTTTTATACATTAGTAGAGTATCTCCAATTGAGAGTCTTCGATCCTTCATTCACAGTCATCGGACCACCTCTAAGGTACGAACTACTTGATCTCTGCCCTTGGTCGATTTGGACCAAGAAGTGTCCTCAGGATTATTATCGGGGTTGTAAACTTTTGCTGTATTATTTCTTATTATTCAAGTATTGTTCTAGACTATGTACATCTGTTCTTAGAATCAAGCTTTCGAAGTTGTTTCTTTCCGTAGGAATAAAGTATTCAGAATCTTATGTTAAAAGTCTAATATTAATAATCATTAAATATATATCAAATACGTTGAGAGGTCGGGCAAAACCACAATTATCATACTTTAACTTATCCAAGAATTCCTTATTAATTGACATTATAGTCAATCCAATTAATCTCTCTTATTACAAGGTAGTCCGAAGTTTTTAACAATTTCAGCTTAGAAAAATCCTCTCTGCCAAAGCCATTGTAACTGGCAGTGCCACTTAAACATTTTAGGGAGCCGAAACAAGCACCCGAATGTTGGGCTCCCTACCTCTTCAAAAGTTCTTTTTAAAATACTACAAACACAATACAAACTCAAAGGATAAAACTATGGAGTAAAAGATGAGCACAAAAAGATATACTCCAATTGTAAGACTTTTTCTTTAAGGAAATAAGAAAGTATCCTCACATTTCAACTATGATTTGTTTGAACAAACTTACAAATTGTGTTACTCGATCGATTTTTTCTCAACTATCCACCATCGGATTTTTTTTTTTTTTTTTAACCAAACGTATGTAGGAACATATTACTTGTACATTGATGTGTTTGCTAAATGCAATATTTCTAATGAAGTAATTAAGTAATGTGATTTTTGTAATACTGTGAATTAGTAGGGAAAAAACATAGGTGGTTGTACGAAACACGGGAAGAGCAATAGGGCTTCCCTTCTTCTCCTTTCATATTTTTTTTGGCTTTACTCCGAATTTCACTCGCAAAGGCAGTCACCTCCGGCATGGCAATGCAATCACTATAATTTTATCTGGTGAAGAAAGGTCATTTAAACAAGTGATGGTTGGCTAGCTCATGCAGTAGAGTTCTTGGATGTCCCATACTGCATTCCGGGATCAAGTCTCATTCTCCATCTCTCTTCATGTAATAGATTAGGAATGACAAATGACAAAAAAAAAAAAAAAAAATCATTTAATCTCCCTCTGTGCCTCCCTACAAAGTACAAACCATAGATCTGAATAGAAAAAGTCCCGAAATTTGAATCTTTGGATTGCTCAAATTGGGGTAAATTGAATATACACCAAAAGAATAGATAGTAGATTCAGTAACTGATTGGGAAAATGACTGCTAACAAATATCCAGTGAATGCTATTGGAAATTTTGTGAATGAAACCGGGGCACTTGGAGGGTCTCCCGAGGCAACCGAGACCTCCCCATGGATTCAATACGATGGCAGATATTATGGTGTTTATTGCTGGCTGTAAACACCCCATAACCTCCCCATGATGGAGATTAAATGGCAGATTTCAACCCTATTCAAATTCGTAATCAAGTTGGCTGTTACAGAATCAGAAATGAATTGCAGAATTCATTGGCAGATTCAATTTCGTCATTGAATTGGGAGGCTCCTTTTTATTCCCGTATTGATGATTTCAGCTCCATTTTCTAGCTATAAATGGGCAGCTCCATTGTGTGTTTCAAAACTAGAAATTCGTGCATCAAAATACTTCAGAATTCGTTCTTATGAGAGAGAGGCAGACAAGAGTTACAGTTCGCCAAGGCTTCCAGCGGTGGTGTTTCGGTGGTCGTGGTTATAGCTGTTGTAACCTGGGACGAGGACGTCGATTCAACCTACAACACCCACGGTAGGCGGCACATCTTTGTTAAGGAGAGTGTGGTTACACACGACTCGGCACTGTTTGTATCTCTGTTTTCATATTCTGTCAATTTCTGTTATTGTAAATTTCTGTTGTATTCTATTCTTATCATATATCAGAGAAAATTGTTTTTTGGATTTCGGTTTGCCAGTATAATTTTTCCAACAAGCTTAACAAAGATTTTCTTATCGATTGGCAATCGAGTTCCAGAAAATAATTTTGTTTTGGTACTAACTTTTGAGTTGCAAGAATAGAATCGCAGTTGTGACAGAATTGGTGGCATCTCATTAATCTGAGATATCATAGTAAACTGACCAGATTACTCGCGTGGGAAAAGTTACAAATCAAAGGCTACGGCCTAAGTCAATGGTGCGCGATTGGACTTCACGGATTAAGCCATGACTTTAGGCAGTTGTGTGCAACTTGCCTTGATCTATTAAGTTTGATTGGCCTCTGGAACAATCTACTTGGCTTAAGCCTTGACATTGCTCGGTCAAAACTTGTGATCAGTGGATTGCTTGGCTTCTGGAGCAACCTACTCTACTTAAGTAATGATGTTGCTTAGCCACAGTCATCTGGATCTCTGCTTTGTGATAGCAGTCCTTGTGTTGGGTTTGAGAACAGCCAGTGGTTGGGCTAGTTCGGCCTAAGAGTGTGCTCTGCCTGCAATAATATAACTAGTGGAAGGTTAATTACTCATGCCTTAGTACATGGCTGGTGTAGTAACTTGGCACATGATTGGTATACTTGGCTGAGGCAGAACATGAATTGCCTTGATCACTTATGAGGCTGACCCCCGTCGAGGGCGCGGCCCTCGAACTCCCGCCTAGGGGCGCTGCCCCTAGGAACCCCGCTAGGGGGCACGGCCCCCTAGAACCCCCACCAAGGGGCAAGCCCCTTGGGACCTCCGGGGTACGCTTGTGTGTTGTGGGTGCAGACCATGTTTGGTTGCTAAGTTTAGATTGTTAATCTATACTTATTGTCATGATTGTGAAAATAGTTTCACTAATTTGTGGTTTGTCATTTCTCAGGTTAAGATGACAACTGAAAAGAGCAACGAGACTTCAAATGTGGGAAGCTCTAGTGCTGCTACTCTTTTGCATGGAGTCCCTTCAATTCCGATGGCTCATGTTGATAAGCCTGGGAAGTTCGGTCCAGGGGTTGATTTCAAGAGATGGCAACCGAAGATGATGTTCTATCTGACTACTCTCCATCTCGCTGGGTGCTTGTCTGAGGATGCCCCAGTTGTTGCTAAAAATGAGACAGACAACCAGAAGCGACAAGTTCTGGATCAGTGGAAGAATGCTGATTATCTGGCCAAGAATTATGTCTTGAATGCTCTTGATGACTCATTGTACAATGTGTTCAATGAGGCGAAGTCGGCGAAGGAACTGTGGGAGTCCTTGGACAAAAAGTACAAGATCGAGGGGGTTGGGCTTAAAAAGTTCGTGGTGAGCCGCTTCCTTGATTATACTATGAAAGATGAAAGGCCTGTGACTGAACAGGTCCAAGAGCTCCAGACGTTGATCAATGAAATCAAAGCAGAAAGGATGTTGTTGCCTGAGCCATTTCTGGTGGCTGCTATCATCCACAAGCTTCCAGGAACTTGGAAAGAGTTCAAGAGTTATCTCATGTTTAAGAATAAGGAGATGACATTGGAGACTCTCTTCTACAAGCTCAATATCAATGAAATCAAGGAGGCCAAAATGGCAAAGGCCAACATGGTGGAGCATGGTCGTCCTTCCTCAAGTGGTGTGAAAAAGAACCAACATGACAAGCGGTCTGACAAGGAAAAAGGCAAGAGTGTCCATCTGGGACCAAAGGGCGGTGTCACTAAGAAGCAAAAGGAGAAGTTCCAAGGGAAATGCTTCAATTGTGACAATTTTGGCCATAAAGCATCTGAGTGCAAGAAGCCACCTCATCCACAAGCGCATATTGCAGAAGCCTCGGTAAGTAGTTCTGACATGAACTTCTCAGCTATGGTATCTGAGGTGAACATGGTGGGCTCGAATCCACGGGAGTGGTGGATTGACACTGGGCTACCCGTCATATCTGCTATGACAAGAAGTTCACGTCACTTAAGCCGGTAAATGGGGAGAAGCTGTTTATGGAGAATTCAACGACCTCAAATATTGCTAGTGAAGGAACAGTGGTCCTGAAGATGACTTCGGGGAAGACATTGACCCTGAACAAGGTGTTGTTTATGCCAGACATTTGCAAGAATCTGATATTAATTTGGTTCTCTATTGAGCAAGCACGGCTTTCGCATGGTGTTTGAATCATATAGGGTCATTTTGACTAAGGTTGGATCATATGTAGAGAAAGGCTATATGGCTGATGGGTTGTTTAAAATGAATGTAATGATTGTTATCCCTACTATTAATAAAACAAATGCCCCAATTGCTTATGTGCTTGAGTCTTCCATTTTGTGACATGGTAGACTAGGTCATGTTAATTATGAATCTATGCGTAGATTACTTAACTTGGACCATATTCCAACTTTTCATATTGATACAAATCACAAGTGTGAAACTTGTGTCGAAGCAAAGTTAACTAGAATTTTGTTTCGATCGGTTGAAAGAAGTACCGAACCGTTGGGGCTAATCCACACTGATGTGTGTGATTTGAAATATGTCCAAACGCCAAATGCAAACAAGTATTTTATTACTTTTATTGATGATAGCACAAATAATTGCTATCTCTAATTGCTAAAGAGCAAGGATGAAGCGTTGGACAAGTTCATTCTTTTTAAGAATGAGGTGGAGAACCAACTTAGCACTAAGATTAAGGTGGTGAGAAGTGACCGAGGTGGTGAATTTGAGTCACCGTTTGGTAACTATTGTGCTGAGCACGGTATTATTTATCAAACTACTGCACCTTATTCGCCTCAGCAGAACGGAGCTACAGAGCGCAAGAATCGCACATTGAAAGAAATGATGAATGCTATGTTGGTTAGTTCTGGATTGCCTTAGACCATGTGGGGTGAAGCGGTGTTGACTGCTAACTATCTTTTGAATTTAGTGCCCCGAAAAAAGTTAGACAAAACACCTTATGAGTTGCTCAAAGGTAAGAAGCCTAACTTTAAGCATTTGCGAGTGTGGGGATGTCTTGCTAAAGTAGCAATACCTCCTCCTAAGTATGAGAAAATAGGACCGAAAACTGTTGACTGTGTCTTTATCGGTTATGCACATAATAGTAGTGCATATCGGTTCCTTGTGTATGAGTATGGAATACCAGATATACACAAGAACACTTACATGGAATCTATAAATGTGTCATTTTTTTAGCACATTTTTTCGTATAGATCCGTTGGAGAGTCCAGTTCAGTGATACGAACTTTTGCATCCTGCTAATCATGGCAGTGGAGACCAAGAAAAGGAACCCAATGTTGAACCCAGACGCAGCAAGCGTGCTAGGACATCAACGTCCTTTGGTCCAGATTTTCTGACTTATCTGTTAGAAAATGAGCCTCGAACTTACAAGGAAGCTGTTAGCTGTTCTGAAGATCCTTTGTGGAAAGAGGTCATTAATAGTGAAATCGACTCCATCCTACAGAACCATACGTGGGAACTAGTGGATCTGCCACCAGGTAGTAAGCCTCGGGGCTATAAGTGGATCTTCAAGAGGAAGATGAAAACAGATGGGTCGATAGATAAGTACAAAGCTAGGCTTGTCATTAAAGGCTATAGGCAAAAAGAGGGCCTAGATTACTTTGATACTTATTCGCCGGTCTCAAGGATCAATTCCATTCGGATGATAATTGCCATCGCGGCTTTGCGAAACCTTGAGATACATCAGATGGATGTAAAAACAGCTTTCCTAAATGGTGATTTAGAAGAAGAAATCTATATGGAACAGCCCGAGGGTTTTTTCGCGCCAGGCCAAGAGGGAAAAGTCTGTAAGCTTGTTAGATCTCTGTATGGTCTAAAGTAAGCGCCGAAACAATGGCATGAGAAGTTTGATAATGCGATGTTGTCTAGTGGCTTCCGCATCAACGAATGTGGCAAATGTCTTTATGTCAAGGACACTGATGAATGATATGTCATTCTGTGTCTTTATGTTGATGATATGTTCATTGTTGGTAGTAATGACAGGGTCATTCGATCTACCAAGGATATGTTGAACTCTAAGTTTGACATGAAGGATATGGGTCTTGCAGATGTGATACTAGGTGTGAAGATCACCAGAACATCTGATGAACTTGCGTTGTCTCAGACACACTACGTTGATAAAAGTCTTGAGAAGTTCAACCAGTCTGATACAGGCATCGCAAGAACCCCTGTGGACGTAAGCAGACTGAGCAGATACACGAGTAATCCAGGACACGTTCACTAGAAGGCGATAGTCAGAGTACTACATTATTTGAGGTATACTCGTGATCTGGGGCTGCACTATACCAGATATCCAGCAGTACTAGAAGGGTATTGTGATGTGAATTGGATATCAGATATGAAGGACTCGAAATCCACAAGTGGATATGTCTTCGCGCTTGGTGGTGCAGCAGTTGCTTGGAAATCTTCTAAACAGACGTGTATAGCACGGTCTACAATGGAATCTGAATTCATTGCTTTAGATAAAGCAACTGAAGAGGCCGAGTGGCTACGATAGTTCCTGGAAGATATTCCAAGATGGTCAAAACCAACGCCAGCTATTAGTATCCACTGTGATAGTCAAGCTGCGATTGGTAGGGCTTTGAGTGCCAATTATAATGGTAAGTCTAGACATATACGTCGAACACATAATACCATTAAACAACTGCTCTCAAGTGGGGTTGTCACAATTGACTATGTGAGGTCAAAGGACAATATTGCGGATCCGCTAACCAAAGGGTTATCTTGAGAGCTAGTTGAGAAAGCATCGAGAGGAATGGGGCTGAAGCAACTAAGCTCATAGTTACCGTGGGGTAGCCAACCTAGTTGACTGGAGATTTCAAGATCTAGGTTCAATAAGACTACTTTTTGCGTGTAATAGAGAACGGTCACTGTGGAGATTTGATCTCCTACCCATTTCTATGATGCAGAATATTGAAGCCTGCAAAGTGAAAGAGGTTAAGCGCTTCTTTTAATAACTCTTATGCGTCAGAGATGCCGAGCGGGGTATAGCAGGATACCCTTTATAAGGTCACCTATGTGAGTATGAAGTGGGGCTGCTTCTGTAAGAATTCTGGCCAAATTCTCGAGAAAATACTTGCAGAACCAGGAAGGGGGGTGTCATGGCAGAAATGAACCCAACAGTGAGAACTGAACTACGTTAGGAGATGTCCTGTGTGACGTCTATTGTCTAAGTTTACACCGGTGTCGGAACAGCTTAAAGCCGGGTCGCACACTGGTCTGCCAGTAAACTCGATAGGCTATTTTAGGGGAAGTTCAAGGCCAAAAGCTACCTATCCTGTGCAGGAATTATCCATTGCCTCTCTCTCGGGTCAGCTTTGTACTCTGCGTTAGTATGCCTGCGAATTTTCATTCATGGGGGGTATTGTTGGAAATTTTGTGAATGAAACCGGGGCACTCGGAGGGTCTCCCGAGGCAACCGAGACCTCCCCATGGATTCAATACGATGACAGATATTATGGTGTTTATTGCTGGCTATAAACACCCCGTAACCTCCCCATGATGGAGATTGAATGGCAGATTTCAACCCTATTCAAATTCGTAATCAAGTTGGCTGTTACAGAATCAGAAATGAATTGCAGAATTCATTGGCAGATTCAATTTCGTCATTGAATTGGGAGGCTCCTCTTTATTCCCGTATTGATTATTTCAGCTCCATTTTCTAGCTATAAAAGGGCAGCTCCATTGTGTGTTTCAAAACCAGAAATTCGTGCATCAAAATACTTCAGAATTCGTTCTTTTGAGAGTGAGGTAGGCGAGAGTTACAGTTCGCCAAGGCTTCCAGCAGTGGTGTTCCGGTGGTCGTGGTTATAGCCGTTGTATCCTGGGACAAAGACGTCGATTCAACCTACAAGACCCACGGTAGGCGGCGCATCTTTGTTAAAGAGAGTGTGGTTACACATAGGGCTGCACAAAAAAATCGGTGAATCGTGAATCCGGTCCGGACCGAACCGATTCGTACGTTTTGGATTTTAACCATGGATTAATGGTCCGGACACGGATTCAAAAAATAATAAACCGTGACTCGCGGTCCGGACACGGATTTTGATTTTGAAACCGTGGATTAACCGATCCGGACCGTAAGATTTTTATTATATATAATTTAAAAATATAATATATATATATATAATTTTATCACTTTTATAAATATTGTCAATTTGATATAGAGAAATACTATTATCTCCTATAAATATTGTCAATTTGTATTGGACTTTCACGTATTCCACTGCCTTGCATTTGTATTGGACTTTGATGAATTTAGTAGTTCACTATTTTTTTTGTATTAAACTGCCTTTGGTTCTATTCCACTATGTAACTGAACTAAACTATATGCTTCTACTAGTACTTGTTTAGGCCCTAGTTGTGGCTCCATCACGTACTCCATCCAAGGTCTCTTTGTTTTCTACTTTGAATTTTTTAGGATTTTATTTTAATCAAACTGTTTGTTACTTATTTACGTATGATATGTAATCCGTGGATAAAACCGGAACCGATCCGTGACTCGCGGATCGGATTGGAACTGGACCGTGAGTCTTTTGGTCCGGACACGGATTAGATTTTCTAAAAACCGTGACCTACGGATTAGGATTGGATTCATGCCAATCCGATCCGATCCGGACCGTGTACACCCCTAGTTACACACGACTCGACACTGTTTGTATCTCTGTTTTCATATTCTGTCAATTTTTGTTATTGTAAATTTCCGTTGTATACTGTTCTTATAATATATCAGAGGAAATTGTTCTTTGGATTTCGGTTTGCCATTATAATTTTTCCAACAAATGCTGGTGGAAGAGGGGCCATGGGATTTGGTCGGTTAAATTATTGGTTACCGGTGGCCCTAATCGGCCATGGGATTTTCTCTATTTCATTTTCTTTCTTAACAAGTCTAAAACCACACTCAAAATACACAGTCAAATATAAAAAAATACTTTCATAAATAAATGGGACCATAAATTGGCGGTGTTGTATGTGAGCCTCGCAGATTTATATGTGTGTTGTATCAATGTATGTGCAACTTTTTCTTTTAAATTTGTTTGTTGTTAATTGGGATATGCCCCTTCGATCTTGTTTGTTTGTTGGTTTTATAAAATCTTTACTTACCCAAAAAAAAAAAAAAAAACGTATGTGCATTTTTAGTATGGTTCTACTTTTTGGTTTTCCTTCCCAATCTACGATATCATGAAAATCATTTTACTCAATTACTTTATTAGATATTAGCATTTCACAAAAAACAATAATGTATAAGTGACAAGTGCTTTTTACATTTGATTAAAAAATTTTATCCCAATGGTGAACAAATCGATCGAGCTAACACTTTTTTATTAATTTTTTTACACAAATTATAGTTAAAATATGAGAATACTTTCGTATTTTCTTCAAAAATGAAAACCTTTATACTCTTTTTGCGTTTATTATTTATAGAAATTGTATCCTTTTAGTTTGAATTTTTTAATTTTTTAAAAACGACTCTCGAAGAAGTAGACACTACAACAAAAAACGCTTTTTATAGCGTTCGTAAAACGCTATAACATCATTTAGATAACGTTCTTATGAACGTTAACACAGCCACTGTTATAAAAAGTCGAAATCTTTTATAACGTTCTTTGCATGTTATAATTCGCTTAGTTTTTATAACGTTTATTGTATGTTATAATTGATTGAGCTCTTATAACGTTCTTTGCATGTTATAAGTCACTAAGTTTTTATAACATTCTTTGCATGCTATAATTCTCCGAGTTTTTATAACGTTCATTGTATGCTACAAGTTATAGAGATTTTATAGCAGTGCCTGAATGCTATCAATGGGAGACCTATTATAGCATTTATTGAATGCTACATTTAAGAAAGTATTGCAACAGTCAAAAAACGCTATATATTAGAAATAATTTTTTTAAAATTTTTTTTTCCCAATAATAATCACTATATTTGATGATCCTATCATACCGTTCATTCCATCCCAATCCTTTCATTTTGAATAGCATAGTCGTAAACAAAAACAAAAATCAATCATTGAGCCAAATTGCCAATAAGAAATACTATCTATTAACACATTGTTCCACATATACAAACTAGTAGCCATCTTCATCTAACATTGGTGAAGTAATAGAAGCAAGTTAGACATTCAAGTATCTCAAAACTAAGTTGCCCAATTACATATATGTGTTGATACAAAAAGTGGTGACGTTGATGCAAAAACTTCAATCGAGTTCCAAAATCAACACTAGCAAGATAATCATAATATCCATCCTAAGCAAAAAGTGACGGTCGAATTATCCATCTTCTCTTCAAACAGTCGACCTACATAAAATGTAAGAAAGAGACTTAGAAGATAACACAATAAATTACCATGGACATTAAATGGACTAGAGAATGCATAGTTTGATATCATGGCTAAAACGGGCAGAATCAGAAGGGTTTATCAATGGAGCCTGCAAGTTAATAAAATGGCAGATTACTTTGGACTATCCAGTTCTTCTTTATAATCCCATTTCTTCTGAAAAAGAATGCTGGAATAAGATCACTTTCCTTGTTTCTACTTGTGTCCTTGAGTTTCAGATTTGACAATATGTAAGACCAGCCAAATGCACTTCATATAGCATACTATAACTCACAGTTTTATAACGTTCAATGCATCCCATGATGACCAAACTAATGTTCTGCATTTCCCCCAGAACAAGCTCAGGCTTTTAATTGACATCACCAATCAATAAATAAACTAAAAAACCCCTCAACACAGCTAGGACAGCAGCGTTAAACAGATAGGGTTTGACTGGTGGACCAATAATGAGGGGATCGGTGACCTCACAAGTCATGACTACAACTTTCAAGATGCAAAGAATGTGTTTCAGCCTTAAGGTACTGTTTTATACTGTAATAGCTCACTCTACTCTTTGGCTAAGAATAGTACAATGGGGAAAAAGAACAACAAAGAAAGCCTTTCATATTCAGGAAGCAAGGGATATGTTTCACTGCAAAGCTTCAGAGCATTTTTTACTAATACAACTTGTTCTCAGTTACAAGAAAGCATCTTTGCATGAATTTGAGGAAAACTATGATTGCAGAACATTCTAGACGTTTCTCCAAGTAGGGTACATGTTTAACCACCATTTGTCACCTTTCACTTACTGGAGAAAAAGATTGACATGAACAATTTGTATATAGACACATATGAACAAGTAAAGAAGAGCTAGGGAAAAATCCACATTAGTTGCACAACCCTTTTGGCATTAGAAGATAAGTGCATAAACCCATTTGCAGTTCATGGATAAAAAACCCAGTTTCTGTTAATGGCGCTTGAAAATGATAAATATAACCTCGTTCTTCCTCTTTTCTAAACTAAATCCCAAACCAACAAATGCATCTCTACATTTGCAAATGAATCCGGAGAACAATTTTCATTAGTGATTGAAACTATGATCACTATTTATGTGCTACGATAGAGTAAAGCCTAGTTTGCTTTTCAAAATTACCTTCTTTTTTTCCAGAACACAGTAATTTGCTACACAGGGAGAAGGGAGAGGAAGGGCAGTTTCGTAACAGTAAAGAATTACAAGGGTGCCTTTGTCTATAATAATTGTTGTTTTGCTAGTTATTGCTAGGGTTAGTACCGAAAACATGATCGTGCATTTCAGTCCACAAACCGCGAGGGAGTAATGTGCTTATTTGCTAGTGTTGGGGTTATGCGTGCAGAAGAGGAACCACCAGGGGTATGATGAAGTTTACCAAACCAAACTCTACTTAAAACTTTCATTATCACTCAGTACAGTGGTGAACCATTTACCTTAAGTATTACAAGAGATGTACAAAACAGCAGACAACTTTTATTCTATGGTACATTTTAGTAGAAAACAAAACCGGTGGAATTGAACTTGAAACCTAATCCAGTATGGTCCCGAAGGTTTAAACTATGTCATCTCTGAAGAAAGAATAACAAGTTTGCTCAAGAAATGAGAGCCAAAGTGATTCCCTCTAATTTTTAAGATTTCTTAGAGTTTTCAAAGTGTTAAGGTTTGAAGCTTAGTTGCAGGATCTGTGGGGCAGCCCCAAGCACACAATGAGACACATTCCAGAGCATACAAATCTCCCTGTTACCAGAGTTTGATGTAACCCATCTCCAGGCCAACCCCATACAATTTATTGCTAAATCAGGAATCACTAGATAACTTCCTTGAAATCAGTAAGCACACAATGGACTCTTCTATGAGCAAGTCACGTACCCACGAGTGTCTAAACAAATTTATCAAAGCACAAAATTATAGCAAATTTTGACCTGTAACTACTCTACCTTGGTCAATGCCTACTCTAATGCTTAAAATTATAGCAAATCGAATGATATTGCATGGAGCCAAGACATCAGAAGTTCAAAGCACAACATAAGGCATTAACATGAACATCAACTAAAGTAACACTAAAACATTGCACAACAAACCGGGAATACCTGCAAGCTTACATTGCTCCATCCAAGCAACAGTGTAGTCATCAGATCCCTTGTTCCCTACAAAATCATATACTTGTCTCCCTCAGATTTAAGTGAAAAATAAAAAATAAGAGTTGCTACTACAGCATCGAACTTAAGAGCTAACAAAATGGTTTGATATCTCAGACTACAATATCTCAGACTCGAATAATGTTGCAACATTGTCCAGTACAGGCAGAAATCAAAATGGAAAAATAATTGGTCGCTCAAGTTCTCACTAGAACATAGCGCAGTGAAACAGAATCTGGGCGACTCGGTGTCCGGATATGGGCGACTTGGTGTCCACATATTAAAAACAGAATCTGCAATTACAAGTGACTTTCTTAGAATTGCTAACATCACTTTATAGACAAAAAGTTCTTAAACAAACTGACTTTGCTGAGCTCTTAAACAGTACATCATTGTCCATAGAGATTCACTGGACAGTCTGGACATTCAGCACAAATCTATGCCTTATAGTATATACTAAGCACGTGCATCACCCATGACACATTCTCCTTATTATGGGGAAAAAAAACCTCCATTGAGAATCACTTGGCATGTTTATTCTATAAAATAAAATGGACAAAAAGAAAGAAAGAATCACTTGGCATTTGGCCGAAACTGCTACAGTATGAATGTACCAATTAAAAAGGTCAATATCAGAACAAAAGGAAGATTTTTTTTCCCTTTAAAGTGATACTTTTTTATAAGGAAAGTAATTTTTCACTGATTCCCAAAGATTTGAATTATCTCATGTCCATAATCTGGACAGAACTGAACAGAAAAGAATGTATTGTGAGTCCATAATAGCAGCAGATATGGTAGTTATAGTATTTTAGGTAAATTGGCGAGGAAAACACCAAAAAAGAAAAGACTTTTTGGTTTTTGAATGTGTCCAAAACATTTTGACTTAACTAATTCCTCGAGTACTAATCTAAACATGCAATGAAAATCATAATCAGAGCTCAATATATAACTTGAAGTTCAACCAACGACCAACATCCATTACCTTTTTCGCTTGATACCTAGAGGAATCGTCATTTTCATCATTAGAATGAAGCCCTTCTTCACCATTGAATGGTTCATAGTCTCCATCACCATCTCCACGCCCAATCTTCTTTTTTTTTCTTATCAGTACCTTTACCTTTACTTTCTTCTATGTTTCGGTGAATCGTTCTTTGCTTGTCCCTTCCAAATCCTTGCGCTTGCTTGGCCAAGAACACCGGTGCAAGCATGTTACTGAAGGAATAAGATGAAATACCATGAAATAGATATAAAACTAACATCTAGCACATTAAATAGATATAAAACAGGATCAAGAACATGCCAAATCAAAACAGCTAAGTTGGCAGTAAAAATAACACCTAAGTACTCAATGTTGACAAGGAAAAATGCACTGGCAGTAACAAAAATATGTAGCATTCGATTAGTTATGATTTCATACCTCGGTAAGTACATAAATCACAGCAATGTACCCTCATCATCTCCTCTAACGTATATGCCTAACAATTTCTTTTCAATTGCTCTTTCTCTTTGTTAAAATCCCATTGAGCTTGTTGGGGGGCTTGGGTATGTTAAGAGGCCTTACCTTTATATACAAAGGGCGCTCCAGCACTTTACTAATATAATAGAAAGTAAAGGGCCTTGGAAGCAACCCTTATTATTATGAAAGGGAGAACTTTATCTATAGATTAAGAGAACTTTTACTAATATAATTGGTCCTCTTTTATAGCATAGGTGAAAGAATGCTATTAAATTATGCTATGAATATCACACCACATTCTTGTCATGTAGTGTTGTCAATTAAAAACACAAGACCCCAAAAACAGAACTCTTATGTGGTAAAAGATGGAGAGTGAGATGGTAAAAGGAAGTGGTTGGTCAAACATTCAGAGATGATAAATTTGTCTATTCCTTTGGATTGTGAAAGAGGGGTTAAAATAAGGGATGTTAACCCAAAGGTAATGGTAGGAACATGAATTTACAACTGTTCCCCGTAGGGAATAGGGATAGAGTTAAAACTTTAAACCCTGAATTTACAACTCACAAACTCATGGGAATCATCAAAGAATGTAACAAATAAATACCACCAGTTGCCAGGGTTCAGATGTTACAATATGCAGTGTTGACAAGTCATGTTTTTCACACACACACACAGAGGTAACCTAATATCCTATTCATTCCCACTTGTAGAGGAAAATTTAGGATATAGATAGGGCTAATAAATGTAGTAAATGTTTTAAGGAATATTTCACACTTAACAGGGGAATTGATGTGCAACTTTGACCAGACTCAGAACCTAGGAACAAATATATAACAATATCATTCCTCAAAGTGAACCATAGTTGCAGGGAGCTTCAAAAGTGGGTGTGCTCCCGAGACGTAGCTCGAATTGGTGCTCTAGAGTAAGAAGCATGCTCCTAAATAAGATGGGAGCTTACATAGTAATTTCAAGGAAGAAATTCAGACTTCTCTTTGCATACATATGTAAGGAAGAAGAAAACAGAAAAAAGTAAGAGTGATTCAGGAATCTCGTATTTTATTTGACTTGTCTATGTGTTTAGTCCATAAATTTGATATAGGCCGTCTCGTCTCATTCATCTCTATATATAATAATACTTATATACACACTCAGCACTCCCAATTTACGAACTTCTACATACCCCCGTTCACGCTACCTTTCCGGCTTCATGCAACTAAGAAGTGAACCCTTATAAAATGAACCAGGCTTAAAACAAAATACGAAATATAATACAGAAATAAACTCATGAAAAATAGAAATTATAAATGCTTGTTGGACACAATAATCAGGGTCACATTGGCCTTTTAAATTTTACTTTACAGAAGACAAGGAACCAATTATAAAATGTTTGGCAGTTCCTATGTACCTTTTATTATCAAATGCATCTTGTCATAATTACCTCGGTAGCAGTACCATATGCTACAAAAAATTTCAATTTTTGGAAGAAAGCCATCCGCCGTGTTATTTCTACAACAAGAAGCCGTAAAAAGAAGACTTGGCTTACCCAGAAACCTTTTGAAGTTGGCTTTCTGTTCCTCAATCTTCCAAAGTATATAACTTAGGCTTCGCTTCTCAAACCTGAAGTATGGTTTAAAATAACAGAGAATGCTGGAAATCAGATGAAGGCCGATTACCTAAACAAAAAAAACAACCAAACAATTACAAGCCCTAATTTCAGTGGAAAAAACAAAGAAAACCCCTAATTTTTTTAGCATCAACGATCAAACAAGTACAAGCCCTAATTTCTGTGAACAAACTAAAAAGAAACCCTATTGTTTTGATCAAATATGTGTATAAATACACATACATATAGAGAGAGTGAGAGAGAAAGATATATACCTCGATCGGTGGTGGGTTTTGTCGCTAGGTTTGGTTAGTTTGAGAGACGAAGAGGGAGAGCATCTCCATTTTGATGTGTGCAGGTCGATTGAGAGAGAGAGGGGGTGGAGGAGGAGGTCGGTCGGTGGTGGGTGGGTTCTGTCCGTGAGAGTGCGAGAGAGAGCTCGGTTTCAGGGGACGAAGAGGGAGAGCATCTCCATTTGATTTGTGCAGGTCGATTGAGAGAGAGAGGAGGAGGAGGTCGATCGGTGGTGGTGGTCTGTGGGTGGGTTTTGTCTGTGAGAGAGAGAGAGAGAGGCTTTGTACGTCTGTGAGAGTGAGAGTGAGAGTGAGAGTGAGAGAGAGGAGGGGTTTCAGATTTTCACGAAGTGTTTGGAGCGCCAAACACTTGGCGCCTAATAAAAATACACTTGGCGCCTCAAATTTTAGTACAAACGCTATTGTTGCCTGGTGAGAATGCTATAGTTGGTTCTTCCGTGTGTTTCTTCCCATGGAATGCTATAATTGCTCATCTATTATAACATTCCTAAAAGAATGCTATCAAATAATGTTATAGAAAGTCATATTTGTTGTAGTGAGAGAGCCTAATATTGATAGTTTGCTTCAGACCTCTAAAATAACTCTTGAATTTTTCTAATTCTATATCTTTTAATTTTTTATGACTTAGGCTCAGTTTTTCAAAAGATTTTAGCATGTGCTAAAATCATGATATTTGAAATCAAAAAATGAAGTCGTTCCATGTATCGTTTTTCGAATTTTTTTTCGCACCAAATTAAAGTACTCCTCGTGTACTTTAGTTTGGTGTAAAAAAAAAATCAAAAAACGATACATGGAACCACTTCATTTTTTGATTTGAAAAATCATGATTTTAGCACTTGGATTCTAAAATCTTTTGGAAAACTGGACCTTAATATTAATAGGGCAACCAAGTTAGGAGTCAGGTTTGGGCAACCCAAATATCGTGACCGGCACTGACGGTGGGCTTAATTTGGTGATTGATTGGTTGCTTTATGATTCGGCAGGCTACTGACGCAGATGGTGGTTCATGACAATTAAGTCGCCGGAGATGGCAGTAGAAATAGCAGGTGACTAGACAAGAGAAAGGGAATCTCAATTCAGGATCGTGGCATTATCAGCCACCTTTCGAATATGGTCGTAATACATTTTGAATTTGATAGGAGTGTTCGGGAGAAATGTGTAGACAACATTTTCCAACATGTAGTGTTTTGTAGACATGTGCAGAATATATTTTGTAGGTCTTATTGTTAATCAAAATAGGAAAAATGGAGAACGAGAAGTCAAAAAACTTCTCTTAGCCTCCTTTTGGCTTCTCCTCTCCAATGTCAAATTTTGAGAATTAGTTTGGCTTTATGTGTTTTGTGTTTAGGCACACAAACATCCAAAACTTAAAAATAAGAAGTAGAAATGTGAAAAGTATTTGGCCAAACATGAACTAAGGCCAAGTTTCCCAAATGATAAAATCTATCTATACCCACAAAAACAATTTCCGGATTCTTCCACGAATCTTCCACTTTCCCATACTTTCTCTCAAATTACGCACAAGGCCGGCCAAGGCCTGGGCTAGAGCACTCTAAAAAGGCCAAATTTTGGGGGCACTTCCAAATTTTTTGATATTAGGCTTGAGTAGGACTTTTTTTGACCCAATAAAAAAATAAAAATAAAAGGCTCAATCTTACTTACAAACTGGTTAAATACCTAATCTTGGATCAAAACCTAGTCTTAAGTAACCTAAACCAATTCTTAAATTAATTAGGCCTTCTAGCTATCTCAACATTATTTAAGCCATCCCCTGTGCATGCCATTTTAGCAATTTTTTCAACATGCCATTTTAGCAATTTTTTCAACAGTGTGGTTCATTAAAAGGTTGGTATAACTAAGAATCCAAATGTTTTGGACATTTTTTACTGGTTTTCTTCACTTAGTTTCCCCTTCCATTTTTTTTCTTTTGGGACTTTTTGCCGATGTCCAATTTTTTAAGTGTCAACTAGCAACTATCTAATTTCAGAAAGAAAGAAAAAAACATCTAAATATCTATAGTAACATGAAGGGAGAAGGATATCAGATCCTTTTAGAAGAACTTTATATTATTTTAGTTTTTTCGTATTGTGATTATTACTGGAAAAATTATTTAAGTGTTACACACACTTCAAACCTTTGGGCCGGTCCTGACTACACAAAAAAGGAACTTTATAGCGAAGCAAACCACCACCACGCTCCCACCACCGTCCACCTCCATGGCCTCCACTGCCAAATCCTTAATCCAAACCCGAATAAAACGCTACTTATTGAAGCCAAAGTTGAGGAGGATGATAATGCCGTAGGTAGAAGGGTATACCTGAAATAGTAGGGTCAGTTTCACATTTGAAAAGTGAGATTATTCCTCTATTTAGGGCGGAATCATTTTTTGTTTCATAGTTTACCAAATTAACATGGGTTTTGTTAAATGTTGGTGTAATTACCGCAAATAATAAAACAAAAGAGGCTGAGGCGCGGGTATCTCGCTCTCTTTAAGGAGACAAGTGAACTTGCACGTGCTTTGCACGTGAAGTAATCAAAAGGAATTTTACTTTGATGAATATTAAAGTTGTCTTTCTAGGTGGATGTGATCCAAATGGTCTCAAACATAACTGAATATTCAATCTTCTGTGCATTTCCATGCCATGAACGACTTCAAAAATCCATTGCTCCAATGATTTTTCCATGCAAACCTAAAACCTTCTTGAGTTACGACATCAAAAGTAACCAAATAAGTAGTTTCATCTCCCCTACATTTGCACACATTATGAAGGGCATAAATATAGATGCGTACAGGTTCTACATGAATTTTTCTAAACATAGGAAAGACAAGAACTTCATTAATGAAAGTTAAAGAGTTCTACTGGAAGCTTATTTTCATCCTATAATTTTGAATGGACAAATCTGTATAACTTGTCACTATAAATCAATACACATCGAAGCTGCCAATTTCAAGGTGTCCTAACTGCCAAATCAGAATCGAACATTATCTATATAACTTGCCTCTTGTAATAAGCCCTCTTAAAAAAAAAAATTGTAATTAGCAAGGTAACAAATGTTTTAATCTAGGGACATAGCAACTTCAAGTTCTATTAGAGAAAATAGTATATTCCTTCTTGTTCATTCATTAAATTTAGTTGCACTTTTCCAAAGATAACACAACAAACATTGATACCAAATTCTCGATTCATGAGCAGGAATGGAAGGAACCCTACAATCCCTTAAGAGCATTCTTTTGAAGAAGAACTCAAGAAACCTACAATCCTTTATCAAGAATCTTCAGTAACTGAACAAGGTTTTCCTGGAATTCGAAAAAGGTATCCTCTAATAATTTCCATGTTGTCTTCATAACTATAACCATCATCCAATTATGGCCATCAGGATATACATATGTTCAAAAGCTAATACAAAATTTGCGCTCTTAATCTTCATGCCAACGGCCCAACACAAAAGAAAATTTAATAGACATCACAATATTCACAGACGGACCCTGAGCCCATCATATAACCATTGTACATATTCACACAGTAATGCTTATATAAATATATAACCTTCGTCTGTCTTTGCTATTGATTAGTCTGTATCTTCTCTTCCCGTGCTTGTAGTTCCCCCGGATAGCCAGATCCGGATGAATGGGTTGAGTCTGTCAAAATGAACTATTTCCCAATGGTTTCTATGAAAAAAGTCCCCTGTCACTCCGCCAATAAAGGGGGTCAAATCCTCAAGCCAAGCGCGGTCTGATAAGAAAGTAGGAGGCTTACAATAAGTATGGACCTTCAAATATATCAAGGGAAAAGAAAATTCTACACTAACAAAGTCACTTGTGCTTGCATTGACTACCTATTAATTTTCCAAACCAAATTAACTTTCCCTAATTTCAGCATAGTACTCTGTTTGTTCTTTCTTTAATCACCATCAAACAAGAATGGGTTGATACACCTTGTTGATCCTTCTCCTAGGCTGATCTTTCCCTGCCCTACATTGCATAAAAGATAATGTTAATAATTAACCAACAAACAAGGATGAAGTTGCATCAATTTTCATGAAAACATAAAGTGAAGAGCATCATTAAGAAAGCCAAAGGTTGTGATAGGACACCATAAGCACAATTTATTTCCCTCAATATATAATCTTAGTTCTTTCATAAAGAAAACTACCAATCATTCTGATTCAAACAGAAGTTGAAGTTTTGCAATTTAAGCCAACAAATATTCATCAAAACTACTTCAAGAACACATACAAAGGGCAAAACACCCACAAGAAACAGGTTAAACTGGAAAGACCTTGTATCTAATCCCAGGCCAAGTACAAAGGGATAACTTTGACTTCTCTTGCTTAATTTTCTTTCCCTATTTTTTCTGTTACCAATGCAATCAAATACACAAACATAAGAGAAGAGAATGACAAAGGGGTGACATAAATACAAATAAACAGAACCCCAATTGTTTAACATGTAAAATGTGAGCCAACTTCATTCTCTTGTCCATACCGAAAGGGGGTCTCCCTTGATAAGAATAGATAGATAACTAATAAGAGAGATCCGTTTGCACCTCTAACAAAGTCAATTGGGGAAAATAATAGAGGAAGGTCCCAATTATAACCACATAACAAGTAGATTTTCTAGCTAGACGCTAATGGAAAGGCCCACAATAATATTACATATTTCTCCCTTTGACCAAAATGTTCTGCATTGACAATTGAAATCTTTTCTGAAAAAAAAAAAAAACTACGAAGTGTTTGTGGAGGCCATTGTTTTTACAAAAACAAAGTTTGAATCATAAGAGGAACAATCACTACCAAAAGATCAAATGTAAAATGAGCATGGAGCGGCATCCTCTTTGGTCTACTGACAGTGGTTCATAGTTCCATATAGCACCTCAGTCCAATTCACTCAAAGAAATGATAGACACTACAGAAGAACTTTAAAATTCAAAATGAAGACACAACATTAACTCCTGAATCTCCTGCCAAATGTTAGGTGTTATGAGGATACACTATTAGTCTTGTTATTCTGTTTCCGTAGTTAACCTGGAAAACAAAAGTATGGGAAAGGTGAATATGATACCCTGATTAAACTTCTTTTTATTCCTTACAACGCGACCCAAGCTATTTTTCCTATACAACTTCCTAACACACCTTAGTGGGACACTGAACTCAAGGAATTTTAAAAGCAAGTAAATTGAGTATTCCACACTGTATCATTGCCAAACATGAACGATTATTGTAGGAAGAATTGATATGATCCGAATTTGTGGAATTCTCTAGCTAGTTTTCCCTACCTCATTAGAAACGGATATATCTTGTCTAAAAAATTTAAAGGAATGAGTATCCTTCCAAATTAGAAACTATGACCTAGTTCATTCAGGGTTTACATGATTGTCTACTTTCAGAATAGGAGAAACTTAATATGGCGATTGAATCAAGACCATTAAGGGACAAAGGGCACCCAAATTAATCAAAAGGAATTTTACTTCAATGACATTGGAGTACTGAGATTATTTTCCCGCATGGATGTGATCAAAATGGCCTCAAATAGCATTAGAAACTACACAATATAAGTGGATCCTACCTGTTTTATGAAAAGGAAATTCAAATAAACAATTGGAGTAGATATCGACAGCAATCAATTTCTGATCCCTTCACCGAAAGGTCGAAGGGTTTGAAGACCTCTAAATTAGGATCATTCGGGCCTTGGGGGGGGGGGGGGGGGGGGGGGGGGGGGGGATGAGGAACTAAATAGGAAATAAGAATTACATCAAAGACTTTAGAAAAGTAACGGGTTTCAGACTCTCTCTTTGCAAGAAATCAAATTGCATGATATTGGGACGACTGCAGGAAATTTATGCAATTCCTTGTGTTTGCATGGGGTATATGTTAGCCTTCATCAAGAAACTGTCGGAAAACATAAAATACGGTAACGATGAAATTGAGTTGTCGTTGAACCATTGTGTCAAACAAGTCATAGCAGGCAAATCAAATAAGAGGACTTTGCTCATATGTTTGCATAAGGGATATGTGACTTCATCAGAAAACATTCGGAAACACAAAAACCAAAAACATACAAAAATAAAGTATTGGTGATATTGAAGCAAGACTCACCGGAGATGGAGAGAGTCGAACAGAGTTTTCTGGCAGTGAGGTTGCCCATCGTCTACCCTTTGCCGCGAGAGAGAGAGAGAGAGAGAGAGAGAGAGAGTCCAACCGAGTTTTGTTGCAATGAGGTTGCTGTTCAATGCGTTTTGTTCTCGCTGTGCCGTTTTACGGAACAGAGCATCGTTTCCTTGAGGTGTGAAGAGTTGGATGTAGGAAATAGTGCAGGGGTAGGTTGGGTATGTGAAAAATCGACGAACAAGTCAGACTTTTAATAGAAGTATAGATATAGATATAGTCTCTGCGGTGGGTAAGTTCCCAATAACCGATGCAGTAGACTACTAGCTATTCTCCCCAGGATACAACAGCCCAACTTAAGTTCAGAACCAACTTTTTGGTTGTGTGGCTCTTACACACTCTGCATAAGTGTGTGTAAGCCCAATAGGCCGAGCTTCCTTTGGTTTGGCAAATCCATGCCCAAAACATATACATTTGGGTGTATCGTTTTTTATGGCACTGTAATCTTTGGTATTTAATCTTAGAGTGTCTGTTTTAGGTGTGGAAAAGGAATCATACCAAATTGTATTTTCTTATTCGAGTGCGGTAGTTTTTTAGTCAAGACGGATTGCTCATTTTGAAGACAAGGTTGGGTGCTACAAGTTTTGCTCAAGCATTTCAAGAATTTCTAATAGCACAACATTCTGATGGAGGTTGCTGGATGTTTTGCTCGAGCAAAACAGTTGGCAAAAAATGCACAAGGCAAACGGTAGCTGCTGGATGTTTTGCTAGAGCATTTCAAGGCCTTTGTATCAGCAAAACTTTCTGTTTGTTTTTGCTGGATTTTTTGCTCGAGCAAAACAGCCGGCAAAAATGCCCGATTCTGCAACTATAAAATCTCAGCGATTAGGTCTTTTCCAATCACCACAGCAGCCATATTTTCGACCCTTTGTGCCTCTCTCTTCGAAATACCATTATAGAGTGCTAGGGTTCATGAACTTTGGAGATTTGTGAAGGCCGTCCAACGCCGTGAGATCAAGATCATCTTCAAAGGGTTCTCTATCAAAGCTTCTCTATCAAAGCCCTTTCGTGGAGTTCGAAAGGCAAAACATTTGGAAGGCTTGAGGATTTAAGACATGGCGATCATGCAAGGGTGTGATGTACGTGGATTCGGCAAGTAGGGCTTAGGATTCGTGGTAAGGATACACGGTCATCAAGTAAGTCTATTTGTAATCACACAATGTTTCTAGTGCATGATTCCTTCCCGTGGTTTTTTCCCATTTAGGGTTTTCCACGTAAATCGGTGTTCTTCGATTGTTTGATTTCATTTCATTAATTGGTTAAAGTTTTGATTGGTGGGTCGATATTTAAAAGAGATTAGATTAAAGAAAATCTATAAACCTAGACAAGCTAGGGTTTTTACAAGTGGTATCAAAGCGGGTCGCTTTATATTAAAATCGTTGGGTTTTAAGCGGATCCTTATTTTTGCAATGGAGTTAAATTCGAATCGACCTCCGATATTAGAAAGGACTAACTTTGATCATTGGAAAGCAAAAATGATAGCCTATCTTAAGGCTATTGACGAGGATGTCTGGAATGCGTGTGTGGTTAAATATACGCCTCCAAAAGTTACAGTTGATGGTGTCACAACACCAAAACCTAATGCTAGTTATACCCCAGCAGAGAAATCTGAAAGAGCTGCGAATAGTCGTGCACTAAATGTATTGTTTACATATGTTGACACGAAAGAGTTTCATCGAATTTCAACATGTAAATTGGCAAAGGAGGCATGGGATATTTTGGTTACGACACATGAAGGAACAACTATAGTGAAGCAAGGGAAGTTACAAAGGGTCACAACCCAGTTTGAAATGATTCGAATGGAGGAGGATGAGACCTTTGATGAGTTCTATGCAAAACTCAACCACATTGTCAACACCAGTTACACCCTAGGTGAGCCTATTACTCCATTTCGTGTTGTTAAGAAAATTTTACGTTCTCTTCCTGCTCGTTTTAAAACTAAGGTAGATATCTTAGAGAGTAAGAGAAAACTACCTGAGATGTCTGTTGAGGAAATAGTTGGACAATTTCAAAACTATGAATTGACTCACCTTGGTCAGGATATAATTTCCACTAAAACTTTTGAAAATTCTATTGCATTTTCTAGTAAACAAAATGAGCCTAATGATTCTGATGGTGATGATAATTACGATATGGAGGCTTTGGATTTGTTTATGAAAAATTTCAAACATTTTTTTAAGAAAAAAAATTATAAAAATGAAAATAATAGTAAGAAGAGTAAAGGTACAATTGAATTTTCTAATAGCAAGGAGCGAAAAGGAGTAAAAGGACCACCCTCTGGGCCGAAGTGTTATGAATGTCATGGATATGGACATCTAGCTCAGGATTGTGCGAATAAGAAAATGAAGCAGAAAGTTTATAATGTAAAGACTTGGGATGATGATTCCGTGAGTGAAAAGTCAGAAAGTGATAGAGATGAGGATAGTGGAAAGAATTACTTAGCCTTTGCAGCCAAACATCAAACAGGTGAGAAAGGTAGTGAAACAGAAGAGAACATTGAAAGTGAAGAAGAGGCAGTGGATTCAGATGATCTTCAAGTGGCGTATAATATGTTATACAAAGAAAGCTTGAAAATTAAAAAGAAATATGTCAAGCTAGAGAGTAAGAGTGAAGTAACAAGTAGAGAGTTGATCAAGGCCTTGTCTGTGGCCAAGGATTCATCAAAATCTTTGGAACTTATGTCTCAAGAGAGAAATCAATTGACAAGGGAAGTTACACGACTCCGAGAGAAAGTCTGTGAATTGGAAGATCTAAATGTAACAAACACAGGTAAAATAAATGATCTATCTACTGAACTGAGTAATGCTAATTGTGTTTTCAAGCGTTTTAATGCAGGATCAAAAGCATTGGATGACATTCTTGAGGTTCAAAGGCCAGCCGACGATCGATCTGGGCTCGGATATCATGCCTCATCCTCTAGTCAAGAAAAAGGAGAAAAGGTATCCCATGGAAAAATATGAAGGGTGCATCAAAAATCCCGGTAAATGTTTCAATATTTCAGAATAAGCACAAGGAGGTAAAAGCTGAGCTCATTCAAAATTTTGCTAAGTCTAAAATTTTTGCCGAAACTCCTACATACAACCAAAGGAATAATATTGAAAAATTCATTCCTATTTGTCATCATTGTGGAGCTCAAGGCCATATTAGACCTCAATGTAGGAAATTACATGACACTCATACTTCATGCACACACTTTGTACATTCTCATGATTATGATACTTTTACTCCTGCACATTCTCATAAATATAATAATTTTATTCATACATGCCATTTTTGTGGGGTGAAGGGCCACATTCAACCAAATTGTTTTAAACTTCATGGTTATCCCAATACTCTTTCCAAATATTACCATGCTTATGGTTATAGGGGTAGAACTCAAAGACCAGGACTTAGGGTGACTCGACATGAACATAAAATGAATGTGAATCCTAAACGTACGGCTAAGTTGACGGAAAACATTAAAAATGTCAAAATTAGACCTGTTTGGGTGAGGACAGATTTAAGACCCCGTGCTGATTTCTCTTCCATCCCTCTAGATGACACTGGATCATCCAGAGGCGTTAACTTTGCCTTTTAAGGCTTGGTCTCATACCCATAGTCTAGGTTGTTTTTCATTGGATATGGTTTACCTAGAGTTATGGTTTGTGTTGGTCTTTATATTTTTATTGCTTAGTTTGTTAAATTCTTCATTAACAAAAATCTCAAAAAGATTTTATTTATTTATTTTTATGTTTCCAATGTTGCTTTCCTTTACGGTTGTCTTAATTATCTTGATTAAAAAAAAAAAAAACTATCTTTTGTGTTTGTTGCCTTTTAGACATGACGGTGAATCGGTTAATTGTTATGATATTTTATGAGGATCTTCATATTGTGTATGCGTATACATCTCTTTTATCTCTATATAGCTTGGATGATATTCTAGAATCAAATGTAGTATGGGTCATGTCCTATGATTTACACTTCATTCACATCAGCTATAGCCAGCTCCTAACTCCATAATCGACATTTCTCATGTAGCTGGCATGTGCCTTGTGCAACTCCTTTGAGATTGACCGCTTAGCAGTTATGATTTTATCAAGGCCGTTTATATAACGAAAAAAAAAAATATTATTATTGTGTGGGTGTTTAGTTGAAAAGTGTGATGAGATTGAATTCATATTCTCTGCATTTTCGGGCTTTTCACTTAGTAACCGGGCCTCTTGCCTCAGTAAGCAGTGAGTGTTCGCGTCAAACGGTGGAGAGTTTCGGGATTGTAATATGGGGTTTGCTTGAGTTCGTAGCTTTTTTGACTCGAGTAATTAAGTCCGTTGGGGTATTCTCTATACCTAGTGCCCTAAGACCATTTGGTTTGGGTGTCACTGGCCTAAAGCTCGCTACACGGGTCAATTAGAAAGCTTAAGGGACTTTGGCATTGCACGACCACATTATGAGCATTGAATTTTGTTAAGGAGGTTCTTTTATTTAAAAAAATACACAAAATAAAAAAATGCATGAGAGGAAGGTGGAAATTTTCACAGCATTTGTTGAGGGGGAGTTTGGCTCATTGACAAATCCAAAAAATTGCTTGGTTTGACTTCTTGGAGAGAGTTTATCTTGACACTCCGTGCCTACATGAGAAACCAAGTTTTGTGTTAAGTTGATCTCGCTATAATTGACGTGTCTCACACACTCACGTTTGTCATCGGTACTTGACTCATGATACATCTGTTGTCTAAGTATATTCTTGCTATTTGAATTTAAGATGTGTCAGTGCGTTATACTTTATGTGTGCTCATTGAATCCAATAACCATCAACCCGCTTCACATGTGCTTGATCTTAAAAATAAATTTTATTTTGGATGGATGATTTGTGTCAAGGAGTCCCTTTCGTTCTATCGTTCTTCAAAGAAAAATTTATAAATAACTAAAACGGTGTGGCTCTAATTATGTCTCTTATATACTTGTTTTTATTTTTTAAAAGGGGCAGTCAATCACTAATTCTATATCGAATAATCAGTATCTTTTTCTCGAAATTGGTTTTGTTGCACCAAAGTTGTTCATTCATTCAATTTTTTGGATTGCTTGTTTGAGGATTGTGTTGGCCCTAGTTCTTTCCTAATTTCATAATATTTCTTTTGGCTGCTAAATTCTTATATTCTTAATTATAATATCTCATTCAGCACGTTAGTATGGCTACTATGATGGATTGTTATTTGTTGGTTCCCATGTTTCATGGCTGTTCATTGCACACTATTATTCCCTGATATTCTTGGTTATTATTTCCTTTGTCCTTCCGTGACAAAAAGGGGGAGAAATTTAATACTAACAGTTTGTGTGAAGTGTTTGTGTCTGTGGTACAGCTTGCAGGTTTTCTATTCACACTCTTTTAGGAGATGTAGTTTTTAGTGTTCAGTGTGTTTTGTCATGGAAGTGCCAAAGGGGGAGATTGTAAGCCCAATAGGCCGAGCTTCCTTTGGTTTGGCAAATCCATGCCCAAAACATATACATTTGGGTGTATCGTTTTTTATGGCACTGTAATCTTTGGTATTTAATCTTAGAGTGTCTGTTATAGGTGTGGAAAAGGAATCATACCAAATTGTATTTTCTTATTCGAGTGCGGTAGTTTTTTAGTCAAGACGGATTGCTCATTTTGAAGACAAGGTTGGGTGCTACAAGTTTTGCTCAAGCATTTCAAGAATTTCTAATAGCACAACATTCTGATGGAGGTTGCTGGATGTTTTGCTCGAGCAAAACAGTCGGCAAAAAATGCACAAGGCAAACGGTAGCTGCTGGATGTTTTGCTAGAGCATTTCAAGGCCTTTGTATCAGCAAAACTTTCTGTTTGTTTTTGCTGGATTTTTTGCTCGAGCAAAACAGCCGGCAAAAATGCCCGATTCTGCAACTATAAAATCTCAGCGATTAGGTCTTTTCCAATCACCACAGCAGCCATATTTTCGACCCTTTGTGCCTCTCTCTTCGAAATACCATTATAGAGTGCTAGGGTTCATGAACTTTGGAGATTTGTGAAGGCCGTCCAACGCCGTGAGATCAAGATCATCTTCAAAGGGTTTTCTCATTGATATTCAATTCAACGCTTCTCTATCAAAGCCCTTTCGTGGAGTTCGAAAGGCAAAACATTTGGAAGGCTTGAGGATTCAAGACATGGCGATCATGCAAGGGTGTGATGTACGTGGATTCGGCAAGTAGGGCTTAGGATTCGTGGTAAGGATACACGGTCATCAAGTAAGTCTATTTGTAATCACACAATGTTTCTAGTGCATGATTCCTTCCCATGGTTTTTTCCCATTTAGGGTTTTCCACGTAAATCGGTGTTCTTCGATTGTTTGATTTCGTTTCATTAATTGGTTAAAGTTTTGATTGGTGGGTCGATATTTAAAAGAGATTAGATTAAAGAAAATCTATAAACCTAGACAAGCTAGGGTTTTTACAAGAGTGTGCGAGTCCAAAATTCCACTAAATAAACACCCTTCTTTGCCCAAAAAATAGAAGTAGAAAGTAATGTTAGAAGTCAATTGTTTTCTACTTCATTTGATCTGATTATTCTACCAAGCCAGGGGAAAGGCTTTTATACAGGCTATGTATACTCTTCACATTTAAGGTAGCAAAAAACTAAAGAGCATAACGTAATTAATTAAATATCATCTTAAGTTCAGAACCAACCTGATGCATTAATCCGTCAAGCAAATGACTAACACTTCTTTTTTTTTTTTTTGAACTGGAGAACATTCGACTAACACTTCATTAACCATTACGTTATTGATGTTAATCATACAAAGTTAATTAATATAATTCATTTAATATTCAAATGTAACAACATTAAATATTCACATGGGTTTTTGGAAAAATTTGAGAACGCAGACTCGAGGTATTGTTGAATCGTGGATACTGCACACCAAACCTTATCAACATTTAGTCAAGTATATTGCAAATTTTGCTTCAGTTATCAGAATGGTTTTATTTTGTATGAAGTGTTTTTTTAAAAGGGATTGTGCAAAAAATTCAACGTAATTGAACATGCGTACTGCGTAGATTCAAACTTCTAAATATTGGGTCTTGAACAACTGAGTTGTTAGATCTCAGTTTTGGATAAGTAATTGTGGTTTAAGAGGGTTGTTGGCCTTCTATTGTATACTACCATAATCACATTGCTGGATCTTGATTTAATGATGGATTGAATTTTTAAAAAAGTAGACATCTTTATTCTGGGTGCTTCCAACATCCAAAGCACACGATTTAGTAAACCTAAGTTAATTTGATATTCTTACATTACCCTGCAGTAGTTGAGATTCCCAATGGATACTGCGTCTAATTTTGTACGAGGGTCTCATTCAAGAACAGCTTCATGGAGTATCCTCCTGAAACTCAATTGACCTCTCTGATCTGATCACTTTTCGTGGACTTGATGATATTCGAGACCACTAACAAACATAGAAGCAAATGCTTCAGTTTCATGTTTCTTCAACACTACCCCAATCTCAATCCCACCATTGCCAAGAACCCTTTCACGAATAAAGTGGTAATCCACTTCTATATGTTTGGTCCGAGCATGAAAGATGGGATTGGAAGCAAGTGCGATTGCTGACTATAGAGAAAGACGACACAATTGAATAACACCAATATATCGCTTCTCGTACAGTGTTGAAACAACACTGGCCCAAGACTCAACCAAAGGAAGAAGCAATCTGAACTTTAGAAGAACAACCGGGAAATATTATTGCTACACAGGAAAAATATACTAGCATAAGTTGGAGAAACAACCAAAAGTCACTCTATGGATTACAGCTGATGGGGATACATAAAGGAGCAGAATTACTACCTTGAAAATCTAAGGAATAATGGAAATAAAGAGGGCACAGAAAAAAAAACATTGGGAGATGAAAAGGTTTGTGGAAACAAACAACTCTAGTCAAAGGACCAGAAAAAGAAGAGAAATAAAACAGCTGGAAAAAGACTTTAAATTTAACACTCCCCCTTAAAGTGATTTTCCAGAGATCATGCCAAGCTTGCTGCGGAGAAGTTCGAATGGTCCCTTGGACAGCGACTTTGTGAAGATGTCAGCGACATTGTCATTGCTTCGCACCTCATGGACTTCAATTGTTTTGTCAAGAACCTTCTCACGAATAAAATGATGTTCAATCTCAATATGCTTGGTCCTTGCGTGACAAACCGGATTAGTTGCGAGCTTGAGAGCACTTTGATTGTCGCCAAAAATGGTAGTCAGTTTAGTGATTTGAAAAGTAATATCCCCCACCAAACGCCTTAACCACACACACTCTTGGGCTGCGAGAGAGGCAGCCTTATACTCAGCCTCGGTGGTAGAAAGAGAGACTGAATCTTGCTTCTTGCTGCACCAAGATATACAAGTAGGGCCACAAAAGAAAACATAACCCGAAGTAGATTTTCGATCATCCAAATCGCCCCCGAAATCAGCATCAGAAAATCCCTTCAAATCAAAGACAACTCCTTTACGAAATACAAGGCCCATGTCGAGAGAAGAATTTACATACTTCAAAATTCTCTTAGCAGCATCCAAGTGTGGTTTTCGCGGAGCTTGCATAAAGCGACTAACAAGCCCAACAGAAAAAGCAATATCGGGTCTTGTGATAGTCAAGTAGATAAGACTACCAACGAGAGCTCGATAAGGTTGAGGATCCGGAAGAAGCTTGCCTTCATTGCGCTTGAGCTTCATGTTGGCATCAAGAGGAGTAGAGCACCTTTTTTCTGCATTGACACCAAACTTGCTAACAATATTTTTTGCATAACTGCTTTGAGAAAGAAACATCCCACCTTCCACGGTCTCAACTTGCAAACCAAGAAAGTGACTAAGCTTGCCCAAGTCCTTCATCTCAAACCGCAGAGAAAGATCCATTCGCAGCTTTGCTACTTCTTCCTCATCGTTCCCAGTAACGATCATATCATCTACATAAAGAAGAACACTAGCCTGCAACCTGCCATGCTTCTTAACAAACAAGGTTGGATCGGAATCAGAAGTAGCGTATCCACAAAATTGCAAGAACTCAGCAATCTTACCAAACCACGCTCTCGGAGCTTGCTTTAAGCCATAGAGGGCCTTTTTAAGTTTGCAAACATAGTCCAGATGAGCATGAGATTCGAAGCCACAAGGTTGCTCCATGTAGATGTCCCTGTCAATCTCACCATATAGAAAAGCATTTTTTACATCAAGTTGCCATAACTTCCAGCCAAGAGACGCTGCCAAAGCGATCACAAGCCTAACCGAAGTCATCTTAGCGACAGGACTAAAAGTTTCTTCATAGTCTTCACCATATTTTTGAGAGAACCCACGAGCAACCAGTCTTGCTTTGAACATGTCCACACTTCCATCAGTCTTCCGCTTTATTTTGAACACCCATTTGCGTGTAATGGGTTTCACATCTTTGGGTTTTGGCACAAGATCCCAAGTTTCATTTTTCACAAGCGCTTGCATTTCTTCGTTCATTGCACAATCCCGTTCCTTTGTACCATTTGCTTCTTCAAAACAAGAAGGTTCACCATCATCCATAGGATTAGCAAGAAAACAGGAGTAAACATCTGCAAAATTACCATCTCTATAACGAGCGGGTAAGACAGTTTTCCTTGTGGATCTTCTAAGAGGTGGAGTACCAATTTGAACCTCCCCCGCATTTCGTGAACTTCTAATTTGAACCTCCCCGCATTTCGTGAACTAGAATGCTGATCATTCTCCCCTTCATTCGGACTCTCCTGTTCACAATGTTCTTCTACAAAAGAAGAAGAAGAAGCAGTAGGAGAAGGAGAACAAGAACTCTTAGAAGACATAGTTGCATCTGGAAATGTAGAAACAGTAAGTTCCACCTGTGGTTCAACACGAGCATGAGAAGTACAACCAGTTTCTTCGATAGAAGCACCATCAACTCCATAAAATGAAGTCACTTCATCAAAGACCACATCTCTAGAAACCACGAACTTATGTGTCTGGGGACCCATGCATTCCAGCCCTTCTTTCTTTCATCATAGCCAATGAAGATGCACTTATTGGCCTTGGCATCTAACTTTGTTCTTTTACTGTCTGGCACATGAACATAGCAGACTGAACCAAACACTTTCAAGTGCTTAACATTAGGCTTCTCATCAAACATCAATTCATACAGGGATTTCATATTTGTCGGACTAAGAGGCATCCGGTTGATCACATAAGTAGCACAAGACATACCCTCCGCCCACAAGGCCTTAGGTATATTTTTTGAATGCATCCAACACTTACAAGTCTCCACAATATGTCTAATCTTTCTTTCGGCGACCCCGTTTTGCTGTGGGGTATAGCTGCAAGTGAGTTCCCTTTTGATACCATTCTCCCGGCAAAAAGAGAAAAATTCATTCAAGATAAACTCTCCTCCATTATCGGTCCTCAACTTCTTAATCCTCAATCTTTTAATTTTCAAGTCAATGATACCTTCTATAGTCATCTTGAATTCCTTGAAATAGCTAGGGAAGAGCTTGAGATTTTTCTTTCAAAAAATAGACCCAAGTATACCTTGTATAGTCATCCACAAGAAGCATCATGTATCGGCAACCAGAATATGAAGGTGTTAGGCAAGGTCCCATTAAATCACAATGGATAAGCTCTAATGGAGCCTTGCACCGAGAGTAGGACTTATCAAATGGAAGACGATGTGTTCAATGTAATAGGTTCAGCCCCACCGCACTTCAATTTCACAACCCCTTCTTTTTCCACCGGATGGATAGAATTGTCTGCTGTGATAATTGCATCGTTGCCTTGGTATTCCCGAAAGGATGAGAATTTAGAACCATCACCAGTTAAATGATGCCCGCAGCCCGAATCAACAATCCAATCATTATCAAAATTGATCATTGATAGCGCATCAACTGAAGTAATTCCAGCTAGGAAGCAACTATCCCACTCATCACTTTCATCTTTCTTTGCAACATAACCACCCTTTAATTTAACTCGACAATTCTTCTTTATATGTCCAGTTTTACCGCACCTGTAACACTTGAAGTTTTTGTTTCCAGCGTCCTTTCCATTCGACTTGCCATTACCACCATTTTTGCTAGATGAGTCATCGCCTTTTGAACTTCCCCCCTTCTCCTTGTCATGACTCCTTTTATTAGAGAACAAAGCTTCTCCATCACCCGGACATAGAGCACCCTGCCATTTGACGAGCTAAAGATTCTTGAGAAGTAAGAAGATTTTCAAACTCCACCAAGGATGGTTGAGTAGCCCATCCTTGAATAGAGGTAACAAAAGGCACGTACTCCTTCTTCAATCCTCGAATGATATGCCTCTTCATTCGCGCTTCAGATATAGGTTCCTCCGCATCAAGAATGGAAATCTCGGAACATAAGTTCTTAATTTTCAGAAAAAATTGAGAAATTGAGAGATTGCCCTGAGTGGTGTTAGCCAAGTCATTTTCCAACATCTGCAATCGCGCCACATCCTTCTTGTTAAACAAACCATCAAGAGTAGTCCAAATTTCCGCAGCGGACTTACAAGCTATGATGTGGTCGAATAAGGCATGAGAAATGCTCCTCTTCAGATTAGACTCCGCCTTAGCATTGCCGATTTTCCACTTTTTCAAGACAGCCGCATTCTCTGGAGTTTCTGTAGGAGCTACCTTATCATCTCCGTCAACAAAGGACCACAAGTCTTCACCGACTAGAAAAGACTCCATGCATGACTTCCATATCTTGTAGTTAGATTGAGTGAGTAACTCAATACCGAACCCATTTAGCTTTCCACCGGAATCCATCTTCGAAACAAGCACCAAATTGACCTTCTTCACCAAGGGAGTCAAGAACAGAGTCACAATTACCCTTGTGGCTCTGATACCATATAGAGAAAGACGACACAATTGAATAACACCAATATATCGCTTCTCGTACAGTGTTGAAACAACACTGGCCCAAGACTCAACCAAAGGAAGAAGCAATCTGAACTTTAGAAGAACAACCGGGAAATATTATTGCTACACAGGAAAAATATACTAGCATAAGTTGGAGAAACAACCAAAAGTCACTCTACGGATTACAGCTAATGGGGATACATAAAGGAGCAGAATTACTACCTTGAAAATCTAAGGAATAATGGAAATAAAGAGGGCACAGAAAAAAAAACATTGGGAGATGAAAAGGTTTGTGGAAACAAACAACTCTAGTCAAAGGACCAGAAAAAGAAGAGAAATAAAACAGCTGGAAAAAGACTTTAAATTTAACACTAACATGTTGTCACAGAATACAACAGGAATGCTATCCAGAGGAACATTCAAATCCTTAAGAAGGTTACAAATTACCTTGCAGTAGTTGAGATTCCCCATGGACACTGCGTCTAATTTTGTACGAGGGTCTCATACAAGAACAACTTCATGGAGTATCCTCCTGAAACTCAATTGACCTCTCTGATCTGATCAATTTTCGTGGACTTGATGACATTCGAGACCACTAATAAACATAGAAGCAAATGCTTCAGTTTCATGTTTCTTCAACACTACCCCAATCTCAACCCCACCATTGCCATCTCTTGAATCTGAAAGAGAGAAAGCTCCACTTTTCTCTATTGATACTATCTCCACCTTTTTCGGTCTCCCCCACCCAAAATCAGTATTGTATGACTCAAACCGAGGTGAGCCTGTGATACTAAACAAACTGACGTCCTTTTGTATTGAAAGCAAGTTAGATATCAAATCTTCTGCCCCTTTTAGAACTCCATCATCCAAACCTCCTATAGCTTCACCAATTGCCCTTGCCGCTATGGCAACCCCATCTTCTTCCATCAACTTGCTTGTATCTGCATATACGATACAACCCGTAACGCAATTCCCAAAATAAGTAGAAGGGATGGGAGGTTTCAAGCGGGACCTACAATCAATGTTGACCCCAAGCTGGACTTTCTCAGTAGTTAATTTAAGGGTTTTAATTAAGCAAACCCATGTGTAGGCACTTGTTACTGCAAAATTTGACGAATGAAATGCTTGTTTCTCTTGCCATTTAACTGTCACCCACTTCTTGATGCACTGTATGTTTGCTTGTGTCAGTTGGAATGTGCCTAAAATTGCATCCAGTGGAGCTTTCAAGTCCCAAATCTCGAGGCTTCTGTTGTTGGGTCCATTATGTGCCACCCAACAGTTTAGGTAAGCTTGTTCGATATTAGTTGGGTCATTGACGATGGTCCTATCATAGAACGGGGTTAGTTCCAGCGCCAGAGTTGAGTTTCCGCCACGTCTGCACATGGAGGCCCATGAATGCATAAATAGGGCTATGGATTTCCCATCAAACACAGCGTGGTGGGCGGCATAACCTATGGCAAACCCTGCGTTTGGAAAAAGAGTTAGTTGCAAGGCCAGAATTGGTACTTTTGTTTTGGATGCCGGTAAGTTGGGTAGAAAATTGATAGGCGCGTGAGAAGCTTGCTTACAAGCGCCTAAGTAAGGGGTCTTTGAATGATTAGACGTGCATTTTGAGCTTTATTTTCCAATTAATATGTGCACGTAGTGTTTTTGGTGTTGGAAGTAATTTGCAGGTAATTCGAGGTTTTGGGTGCGATTTCGTGATATTGGAAAGACATGCACGTCGATCAGGAGTTGGAGGCGAGTGGATTGTGCATGGAAATGGTCAAAACCCGTCGGGAGCGCTACCTCAATTCCTTGGAGCGCTCAAAGTAGGCACAAAAGGGTCTCAAAAATGAACAGAGAGTTTAGGAGCGCTACACCCTTTATGGTGTAGCGCTACCGGAATGTTACGTCAATGGTCAACCCAAGCATTCATCGGTCAACGCATGGCATTAGTGAGGCGGTAGCGCTACTGGGAAAATGCTGTAGCGCTACCGAGGTGTTATCAAGGGCCACTGAACGGCATCGTTTGGTTTATGCGCGGAGGATTTCGGGAATTTTCGTCAGATTCTCATTAAGATTACTTACATTAGTATAAATACTTATGTTTTAACCCATGCTAGGGTTCCACAATTTTTACCTAGGTTTTTGTTTCGCAAGTTTTCGGCTACGGATCTCAGTTCTTCGTTCTATGCTTTACATTCAAGTTTAATCTTCAGAAGTTCAGTTCCAGGATTTGTTTTGCTGATCGAATATCAGAATTAACTTTTCCCTTGCAATTACGGTATCGATTTCCAGTGTTTTTATATCTTATTCATTAAAAGCATGATTAATTTTAGTTTCGAATCATCTTCTGCAATTTCCACCAGTATGTGTGAGTAGTCGTTTTGGGTGCGGCCGCGGGATGAAGGTGTCCCGTAGCTAGGCTAATTTATGTTTAGCCTCAGTGCCGAATCAATTCAATTAATGCGCAGTCTTTGAATACGGAAGTTTTTCTGGCAAACAAGACCCGGGCATCGCCCATTTCCAAATGCGCGCAAGAATCGGTGACAAGTGGTGTGCACTTGTTGGAAACTGTTTCCATATTTTTAAACCTATTAATTGAATCATTGTGGCCCAAGTGAATGTGAATTAGACCAGCTTCGGGCACTGTAGTACCCACGGCTGTGCTCTCCTTTTTAATCCAGAGTTCAGTAATTGAATTAGGTTAATTGAATTAGCTAATTAAACCAATTGAGCAAGGGGTGGCTACCTGAGAGCCAATTACAAACGTAGAGCCAGCATTGTTTGAGTTGAACACCGTAGACCGTCTCTGTGGTTCGATTCCGGTACTTCCGGATTTATTATGCTACACCGGTCGATAGTCCTACGCTTGGGACGAAATCTTAGTTAATTTTTAATCACCCGAACGGTCAAGCAAAAATGATGGAATTTTTCGGCTTCACGAAAACCGTTTCTTGAAAGATGGTAGAAATTGGCCTCAGACTCTGCTACTGTAAGTGAAACTGCATCACCTTTGCTATATTGAATAATTGGTTTGTCAGCATCTGGTGGCCACATGAGATTTCCTGCGAGCGGAAGGTAATGTTGGAAGGTGACACAAAGGGAGTGTTTTAGTTTAGGAAGGATGGTTTCTGTGAGTGTTGCTTTCGGATTGGGGAATTCGTAGAAGAATAAGTGCTGATTCGGAGGGAATCTCAACCAGAAAACATCGAAGAATGTGAGAGGAAGCGATGTTTGGGTGGCTGAGTTGGGGGAGTGAGGCATCGGAGCCACCTTGCAAACATCGAGTACCTTCACAAGACTGGGTTTTGCCATCAGATAGAGGGAGAAGTTGGAGGAGGTGTGGGGAAGTTTTAGTGTTGGAGTGGTTAAATACAGAGGAAGATTCAACGAGCTAATGAGTTGAAGTGTTTACCAAACTCTAATAGTTGGGAACAACATTTGCCAGGTACAAGTGAGATTTTTGAACTTATATATTGAGTGCAGTTATTTTTTTGAAGTTGTGTTATAAAATCAAATGACTGTTTAACAACTTGTTGAATTTTATTCTACCAATTAACACATGGGATTGAGAATGTTGCTTTAAACTTACAAAGCTCATATACTTATAGTGGGGTCATTTGTGTATCTGTGATATCAAAAGTTGAAACATAAGGCCATTGTTTGGAATTCATGTGAATGCATTTATTGATTGCAATTATTGCATGTATGCTTAAAAGGTTGGAATTTCCAAAAGTGACCAGCAATTTAGAGCGGAGGAAGTAGTGAGTTTGCTGAAAAGAAACTCCTAGATTGATCTTTATTTGTTGGCAGGGCCGGCCCTGACATTTCAGGGGCCTAAGACGAACTTTGAAAATGAAGGCCCTTGAAAATGCTAGTGAACCTAAATAAAAGTCGATAAACACCGTTTCAAAATTACATGCATGTATTTAACACAGCAAATCCCCCCAAAAAAACTACAATATCTTACAAGAATAAAAAAACATCACCCACCATCATCACTTAACATTACTCTTCTTGCAGGAAGCGTTTCAAAATGGCCAGTAACAAGCCTGAACCACTTAAGTATTGACAGTAAAAAAGCAGCGAATGAAAGCTGTGACCAATGACACTTTCAAACTAATAAGAATATGAGATACAGGGAGGGAAAATTCTCGTTCCTGTTGTCGGTGACATTTGGGGAAGAAAACAATTTGAGCAAATTTTCTAGTGTTTCTCAAAGAAACTGCAAGAAATCGATCGCACCAACTATACGTATATCCATATATACATTCATGAGATAAAAACCCTAAACCCAATTTAAAATCACGAGCAATCCACCACCCGAATTACACTTTTCGAAACCCTAGTTCTTCCAACTTTTTTTGTTGGTGTCAAAAAGAACATGACTATATATATGAGATACAAGCTCACTAAGCTCTGAGAGAGAGAGAGAGAGAGAGAGAGAGAGAGAGAGAGAGAGGAGAGATTTCACCTTTAATGTTGTCGTTGCAAGCCTAATGGGGCCTCTGGGCTCGGTGAATCATGATCAGAATCTGCACTTTTTGTCTCTCATTTTTTTCCTTTTTATCTCTTTATTTTTTCTTTGTTCTGGACGCTAATAACAATCTAGATTGGGCCTTTGGGCCCCTTGGCCATTAATTGAGTGAGTGGTTGTTTGGGTTTTAAAATGGGCTTCTATGCCCAAAAAAAAAAACTGGGCTTATATACTTGGTCCTAAAAATAATAAGGGGCCCTTTTTTTCATTTTTTAGGGGGCCTAAGACGCCGGCCTATTGAGCAGCCCAAGGCCGGCCCTGTTTGTTGGGCAACTTGCCGTGGTGATGAAGGATGATTATCAATTAGTTTTTGACTAAGATAAAAGTAATTCTCATTGGATTCTCTTAGGCACTAGCCTGGCTGTTGAATTAATAGTTGTCATGATTTTATTTTTGAAAATGTGTATGGCTGCTGATAAATGTTGCACTAGAATCATCTATTAGCTAAAACAGTAGAGTGATCTCAGTCATTAGATTAATTCTGAAAAATGTGGATAATGTTCGCATTCCTTTAAACTAGCATCAAACTCATGCTAGTGTTTTAAAAGTTGGTAGTTGGCCTAGGTGACCGACTAGTGAGTGCCTAGGTGCTAAGTGGGGGTCCAAAGCCTTGATTACAACTGTCCTAGGTGCTAGGCGCTCCTCCTCCACCCGACTAATGCCTACCCACTTCTAGAACATTGTGCACAAGTAGTTGGAAAACAAAAGAGAAATTAATAGTTTGACGGCATTTTAAATTTTCCTAAAGGATGTTAAGTTGTTAACAATTTCTTCGATGCGAAAGATGACTGGGATCAAATGGCTAATGAGAAATATTTGGGCATGATATGCTTTCTTTGTTTGACATTAATCTTCAGATATTATTGAAGTAATATTGTTCAAGAATTTAATTTGGGTACGTTAAATTTTGTAGAACCAAACTCACAGAAACAAATACAGCATGTCAACAAGGAGCAACCACCCGCCGGACCTTGGCCACTGTGGGTTTTCTATTCATCTTTGCCTTGGTTGCTCGGTTCCTCCATCTAAGTTCATCTCCAGCCGGATCTCTGTTGGGTTTTCCGGTTTCGCTTAACGGCTTGGTTATGGGTGGTGGAGGTGGTTGTCCGTCGTGGTCTCCAGCTACGGTTTCTGGTGGGTGTCATGGTATTTGCTTAATGGCTCGTGGAGCTTCCGAGATAGCTTGGGATGTTTCTCGTCGGCTCCGCCATTTTTGGGTTCTCCAATGGTGGTGTGGTGGTGTGGAGGTGGCGGTGGCCGTCGGGGTGGATGTTGGCTATCAACAACTTTGGCGACGTTGGCGGAGGATGTTTTGCACTGTGGTTTAGGGTTTGGTTTAGGGTTTTCTTTGGGTTGGGTTTATTGTTGTATCTTGGCTTTGTAGGCCTTCGAGTTTATTTTTCATTGTTTTATCTAGGCCTTCAGGTCCATGGGTTTTGCCCTTTGGGTGCTCCAATATTTGGTTGGATCTTTTTTTCTCACTTGATGTAACCTTCGTTGAGCTTTTTTAATAATAATTTGTTTGCCGATAAAAAAAAATAAAAAAATAAAAGGAACAACCACCCAGCCAACAAGAGTTACACATCCAGGCATACACAGCACCTAAATACTGAAAGGAACTCCAAGAAACGAGGCAAACACCTCACCTCAGGAACAAGGCAGAAAACAACAGAACTTTAAAACCCCAGTAGCAAAACTCTGCTAGAACAAAACACCAACAGATCTACAAAAACCACTGCCTCACTAAGCCAGATAGGCAACACAACATTTACGGAGAAGGAAAAATATTAGGGGACAGACGCAAGTGGCACTGCTCTTTAGTCTCCACCATGAATTCAAGCAACCGCGCGCTCAACTCAGAAGATCCTGAAAAACTGTGGAATTTCTTTCAAGCCAAACATGACACAGAGTTGCAGCAAGAACAAGGTTATACAGGGACTACTGAAAACCATTCCCATTCATGTATTGACTAGCCCAAATATTTTTGTCCTTTTTGTGATTTTGTGCCAAATTTGGGTATAACAGGTTCTCAGACAGTGTTAGATCCACGTAGCACACAAATGTCATCATATCCCAACTCTCAACTCTGCAATCTGTTGTCTTCAGATGATAACTTCCCTGAGCACGTTCTATTTGCTATTGATCTAAGAACAATAAAATTAAAACTTACGATATCCCCTAGTTTTAACAACCAAATGGTATTTTTGTTATTACGTTTATTTAAGAAGTGGGATCATCTACTTCCTATCATGTTTATGGGTCTAAACTAGCTTCAAGCTATACAAATCTACATGATAGAATCAAAACAAAAAATATTATGTAGAATTGTGGAAAGATGATTATATTACCAGCAATAGGCAAAAAGAAAATAAAACTCCAAGAATAAAAATCATCTTTACCCACTCCGAGTGTTAGCTCAAATGTTTTCTTAGAAATACATTATTGTTTTTGATGATAACAAACATATTTAGTTAAAAGTGAAATGTAATTAAAATCGGATATTTCGAGATACTCATTTGATTAACTGTTTATTTTGTAGAATTTGGCTGAGATACATAATGAGCGATTCTACACCACCAAATCATTATCTCCAATAGCCAAGATTTTATATTAAAAGGAGGAAGATTAAGGACAAATCTTCTCTTAGTTTTTTGACTGGCTATGAAGACACTTATGGGAAATGAACTTTGAATAAGGAGGAATATTGAAGATTTACTTTTGGCTACATTAGTATTTCTAACGAAAAATTACTTGAGAAAGTGGGTGATTGATTTTCTATGGAAGCAAGCATTTGAAATGGTTACCATGTTTGCAAGATAATTTGCAACGGCTAATGCTCCTAATCAAAGTTCCTACACTGACTTTTGGTTCAATTAAGGCTAGCAATAAGAAAAGAAAGAATCCCATGGTTCAAACGGCTATATATATCAATAAGGGAATATTCATCTTGCTTGGAAGGAAACAAGAATGGCAAGTTCCACTAAGGAGGATTGTGGAGCTGAGGGCTAACGGCTAGAAGCACAAAAGAAAATTCATTGGTCGGGTCTTGGCTTATAAAAGCAGAGAAGACAAAGAAGCAAAGAGAACTCTAGAAGATTTTATTTGAGAAGCTATCACTTGCAAATCAGTCATTCAACTCTACTCTTCATCTTGCTATCTATACACTTGTGTGAGAGTTCTTATTTTGATCTTTTATTGTAAAAGGGAGTGTGACCCCTTATATATCTCTTTGTGAGAGGTTCTCTTTTGTAAGTAATTTTGTGTGAGAAAAAATTACTCGGATAGGTGTGACTAGCACCGGAGTCAAAACTAGTTGGAGCAATTAGGGATAGATTGCTCATTGTAAAGGTTTCTCTAGCACCCGCGAAGCTAGAAAGTGTTACTATTAGAGATAGTGCAGCAAATCCCGAGTTGGACACTTGGTGAGTGGACTAGGCCGTGGAGTTGCGGACCGAACCACTATAAATCCTTGCGTTCGATTTCTCTCTCCCTTACTCCTTATTTACTGTCATATATTTATTGTTTGTATGCCTGAATTGATTTAATTTTATTGGGTGATATATTTAGTTACTGCATTATTTTTTGAGATACACAATTCACCCCCCCTCTTGTGTTGCTATCTGGGCCAACAATTGGTATCAGAGCTACGGCTCTAATATTTTTTTTGACTTAATCGTCTTAGGGTAAGATCTATGACAACCCCTTTTGGTACTTTCCTTCCTGAAGGCCAATCGACCAATAGACCTCCTTTGTTTGGCGGGTCTAACTATAATTATTGGAAGGCTAGGATGCGTATTTATATTCAAGCATCAAATTACGAGTTGTGGAAAATTATTGTTGTTGGGCCGCACCGTCCTACTAAAACTGTGAATCAGGTAGTAGTTCCCAAGGAGGAAAATGAATGGGATGAGAACGATTTGAAAGGGATTCAATTGAATGCCAAAGCCATGAACTTGTTATATTGTGCACTTGATCCTGCTGAATTTAATAGAATATCTGCATGTGAATCTGCTAAAGAGATTTGGGATAAGTTAGAAGTCACACATGAAGGAACTAGTCAAGTGAAGGAATCGAAAATTAATATGCTTGTGCATAAATATGAGTTGTTTAAAATGATGCCTGATGAATCGATTTCTAGCATGTTTACTCGTTTTACCGATATTGTTAATGGTTTAAAATCTCTTGGAAAACATTACTCTAATGTTGATCTTGTGAGGAAGATTCTTAGGTCATTACCAAAGAAATGGGAGCCGAAGGTGACTGCGATTATTGAAGCCAAAGAAGACCTCACCAAGTACAACTTGGATGAACTTTTTGGCTCTTTGATGACGCATGAGTTGACAATGAATATGGGAGATGATGGCAGTAAAAAGAAAAAGGATATTGCACTAAAAGTTTCTACTTCAAGTTCATCAAGTGCAAGTGAAATTGACTCTGAATCAAGCGATGATGAAGATCTAGCGGCAATCACAAGAAAGTTTCAAAAAGTTCATGAAAAGAAAAATAAGAAGGGGCAAAAGAACTTTCAAAAGGGATGGTTTTAAAGGAGAGAATAGCAAGAAGAGTGACATCATATGCTATGAGTGCAAGAAACCAGGCCATTTAAAATCGCAATGCCCCCAAGCAAAAGAATCTAGCAAGAAGGTAAAAAGAAGAGCAATGCTTGCGGCATGGGGTAACGACAGCGATGAAAGCAGTTCCGAAGAGGACAGCGACCAAGCCAACCTATGCTTAATGGCTCATGAAAACAGCGAGGTAAACTCCTTTGATGATTCGGATGATCAGTTTACTTACGATGAACTATTAGATGCGTTTCATGAATTGCATGCTGAGTTTAAGAAATTAGGTTCTAAAAACAGTTTTCTCAAAAAGAGTAACTCTTCACTGCTTGCTTAAAATGAATTTTTGAAAGGAGAAAATGAAGTATTAAAAGAAAAAATTAAAGAAGTTTCTTTTCCAAATGATATTGTCAACGACTTGGGACTTGAAAATGATGTTTTAAAAAAGAGGTAGAGGATTTCAAAACATCTCTTTCTAAGTTTGTCCAAGGAAGAGAAAATTTGGATATTATTCTTGGAAAACAAAAATGTATTTTTGACAAAGCGGGCATTGGTTTTAATCCCACAAAAAAGCAAAAGTTTTATAAGAATTTCTTTGTGAAAGAAGTTGTTTCGACTTGTTCTAGACATTCTCATATTACTTGCAATTATTGTGGAATGAATGATCATTTATCATATTCTTGTCCTATTCGAAGAAATATTTATGTTGGAGCTAGAAAAATGTGGATTCCTAAGTATCTTGTTACTAACCCTCACGGACCCATACAAATGTGGGTACCAAAGAACTACATATGATTTATTTTTGTAGATGGAAGTGCGCACAAAGGTAAATGTTGAGATATAATTTCTCGATAACGAGAAAGGTAAATTTTTGCAATGGAGTAAGCTCAACAAATTGGTAGAGTCAGCTCAGATTCGTGTGGTATGATTAGAATTATTAATTTTATTTGCCCAAAGTTCTAGTCAATTGAAGGTATTGATTTTGATGAATTCTCAGAAACTTAGTTACTCTTGCAAATTTGAAATTTTTTTACTTGCTCTAAAACTTTTCGCGGAAATATCTTTTCTAAAAATTTTTGTTCTCAAATGGATAAATGCTTTTGATATTCTGTCATGATTAATTCTCCTAATGTTTATTAGAATATTATTAATATGCTCTTATGTCTAACAAATTTTCAAGTTGAGGTCGCTTATGAATTTGTGAAGCCCGAAGCTTTAGTGCTATGAACTGTGGAATTGGCACGTGTGCCTTATCGTGTAGAATCTGCAACGCAATACGAACACGCAAAGTTTAAAAGGGGTTTGTGGAATATCATGATCAAATATGCCCCTACTTTTTGTTGATGACAAAGGGGGAGAAATATTGTGAAAGCTAAAGGGGGAGAAAAAGCTCAAGCAAAGGATGCACCAATTAAGGGGGAGTATCTTATTTCTTTTTCTATAATTATATTTCTGAAATTTATTTGAATAAAATTATTTATTGTTTGTCATCATCAAAAAGGGGGAGCTTGTTAGCTCAAATGTTTTCTTAGAAATACATTATTGTTTTTGATGATAACAAACATATTTAGTTAAAAGTGAAATATAATTAAAATCGGATATTTCGAGATACTCATTTGATTAACTGTTTATTTTGTAGAATTTGGCTGAGATACATAATGAGCGATTCTACACCACCAAATCATTATCTCCAATAGCCAAGATTTTATATTAAAAGGAGGAAGATTAAGGACAAATCTTCTCTTAGTTTTTTGACTGGCTATGAAGACTCTTGTGGGAAATGAACTTTGAATAAGGAGGAAGATTGAAGATTTACTTTTGGCTACATTAGTATTTCTAACGGAAAATTACTTGAGAAAGTGGGAGATTGATTTTCTATGGAAGCAAGCATTTGAAATGGTTACCATGTTTGCAAGATAATTTGCAACGGCTAATGCTCCTAATCAAAATTCCTACACTGACTTTTGGTTCAATTAAGGCTAGCAATAAGAAAAGAAAGAATCCCATGGTTCAAACGGTAATATATATCAATAAGGGAATATTCATCTTGCTTGGAAGGAAACAAGAATGGCAAGTTCCACTAAGGAGGATTGTGGAGCTGAGGGCTAACGGCTAGAAGCACAAAAGAAAATTCATTGGTCGGGTCTTGGCTTATAAAAGCAGAGAAGACAAAGAAGCAAAGAGAACTCTATAAGATTTTATTTGAGAAGCTATCACTTGCAAATCAGTCATTCAACTCTACTCTTCATCTTGCTATCTATACACTTGTGTGAGAGTTCTTATTTTGATCTTTTATTGTAAATGGGAGTGTGACCTCTTATATATCTCTTTGTGAGAGGTTCTCTTTTGTAAGTAATTTTGTGTGAGAAAAAATTACTCGGATAGGTGTGACTAGCACCGGAGTCAAAACTAGTTGGAGCAATTAGGGATAGATTGCTCGTTGTAAAGGTTTCTCTAGCACCCGCGAAGCTAGAAAGTGTTACTATTGGAGATAGTGCAGCAAATCCCGAGTTGGACACTTGGTGAGTGGACTAGGCCGTGAAGTTACGGACCGAACCACTATAAATCCTTGCGTTCGATTTCTCTCTCCCTTACTCCTTATTTACTGTCATATATTTATTGTTTGTATGCCTGAATTGATTTAATTTTATTGGGTGATATATTTAGTTACCGCATTATTTTTTGAGATACACAATTCACCCCCCCTCTTGTGTTGCTATCTGGGCCAACACCGAGTAACATCCAAAGAGGCCTCCCTAGTAAAACAACTCGGAAAATTTCTTTTCCCCCCGTTTGCTATTGCATGTGAAAGAGAGTAGAGTAGTAGAGGCAGAGATAAAGAAATACAAATGGCTCTGTATTTATATTTTATACGCGTGCCGCGCTAAGATCTATTTTATGCTTACTTCCTCTTTGTTCCTTTGATGTCCAGGAGTGACTACCCCTTGACCTCTTATAAGAAGAAATAGTTGCGCATATTCTTTTCACAATATTTAAGTTTACGAATAGGGCTTTGAGTGTGGGTATGGAGGAGAAATTTTCAATCCAAAAGCATACCCTCAGCCAGACCGGTCCTGATATTTGGGGGTCCCAAAATGAGTTGATAATGGGTCCCGTGCCCCATATATTTGTATTGTAAACACTAACAGCCTTCCAATGGGAAGTGTTTCAAGTGGCGAGGGGTAGGTTTATAAATTGCGAGTAGCAACATTAGGAGAGTAATGTACTCTCAGAAGCTCTCTCAATACTTTTCTTTTTCTTATTGTTCCAATTTCATGTTCTTTTTATCCTTGTGAGATAAATGAATTTTTCTTTGATGTTAAAAAAGAAAAAAGCTTCAATATAAGTGAAAGAATTACATAAAAATACTGGTGCATTGCACATATGTAGAATGTGGTTTGAAAACCAAATATGCATTGGAATGTAAACACTTTGACATCATCTCACCCAATATTAGCGATATCCATAGCTTTACATATAAGTTAAAAGATTTTGTGGTTATTTGTCAACCAGTTGATATTTTGTTACCGAACTTTGTGGTGGGAGAAATTGTGAGGTTTTGTGGGCTTTTGTTATGATCTTTGCTGATGTGACCGTGTGAGCTACAAACCGTGGTGATGTTGCTACATAAGGATTAAGGGCGTACATTGGATGTGCCCCCTTTTGGGGATGGATGTTGTAGCCTTTATGAAGTGTGAATCTGTGGTGCTCAGAATCTTCAACTTGCCTCTCTGCAATTTAGATGGTTTGAGTTGTTGCTTCTGAATGAATCCCCTTCACGAGTTCCGCTCCAGCACACTGAACGAACTCGTGAGTACCACGCTGGACCGTGGAGTCCAGTGTGGCACTCCGACGATCAAGTCAGTGGTTGAAAGAGAAGGAGAAAGTACTTAGATCTAGGGTTTATCAGTGAGATTGTGTGTACCTCTTTGGGCTGATCAAGCTACCTTATATAGGTGAGGAATGACTTGCCCTCCAAGTACCTCGTGAATGTCACGCACGGTAACCGCTCGGGTGACATCACTATTGACATTACCGAGCATCATTGCTATCAGCACATGCAACCAGTCTTTTCTTGACGTGTGTCACAACCGTTTGAGGGGTATTTCTCGTGACATCGAGCAGGGTGACCATGCTTGTGAGCAAAAACTGCTTTCCTCGGAGGGTAGAAAATGATGGAATTTTTCGGCTTCGCCAAAACCGTTTCCCCAAGAGATGGTAGAAGTTGGCTTGAGACTCTACTATGGTAAGTGAAACCGCGTGCCCATCATTATATTGGATAACTGGCCATGTGAGATTTCCGGCGAGCGGAAGGTAGCGTTGGAGGGTTAAAGGAAGTGTTTGAGTTTTGGAAGGATGGTATCTAATAGTGTTGTTTTTGGATGGAGAGCTTCGTAAAAGAAAAGGGGCAGCGTTGGTGGGAATCTTAACCAGAAAATATCGAAGAATCTAAGGGGGAGAGTTGTTTGGGCGGCTGAGTTGGGGCAGTGAGGCCGCGGCGCCACCCGGCAAACGTCGAGTAACTTCACCGGATTGAGTTGTGCCATGAGTTGGAGGGAGAATTTGGAGGAGATGTGGGTGGTGTTGGAGTTGTTATGTACCAAACTCGAGTAGCCTAGATCGGGTTTTTCAGGTTTGGGTTTTTGACTCTTGGATTCGATCAGTTATGGCCATGAATTTTGGGGCTTTTCAACAATCGTGATGTCGTCTTGCTGCGACAGGAACGAGTTTCACCTGGATGCGAATGATGACTTCAAGATTCTCAATTCTATTTAGGTTTAGTTTTCTTGTTTTTATTAGCACGTTTGGGTCCTTGCATTAGTTGTTCTATTAATGCAACTGCATTTTGTTGTTTCATTATATTACTGCCTTGTGTAACTGCATTGGCTCACCATCTCTATCTATATCTATATAGTACAGTATCCTGCCTAGGAACGCAGATTGCCAGTGATAAACTCACCATCTTTGGCTCTGTGGTGGTGTAACGAGGAGTCTTAGAGAGATCGACCCCAAACATGAGCCCCGGCCTATCTCTATCTATATAGTACAGTATCCTGTCTAGGAACGCAGATTGCCAGTGCAGGAATACAGGTTGTAAAGGTCGCCACTCAGGTACTACTATAACAAGTTGAAGAAAACCTGCCAGGATTCAGTTTCGATGTCATAACAATAGAGATGGGGCTCATTCCGAGATTGCACGACAATCCGTTTGCCACCGTCAATAACTGCATGCCCACCGACACATCTGGCGAGTCCCGTAACTCTCGCCAACCCTCATCCATGCGGCGGGTATCTAGCACCTCAAGCTTAGGAGATGGTTGATCACCTTCTTGACCACCCATGACGTAGATCTTGCCATTGAAATCGGTGAAAGCAAGAGGGCATGTTCTCGGTGCATTCATGGAATGATCTAATTTCTTCCATCCAGCTTCAAGGGTACTGGTGGTGTCGATATAAAACATGTCGCAACGAGGTGGGCTCAGTTTATGAAAACAAAACAAGGAAGGAGGTGGTTTGGAATCCATACCGCCGAGGATGTATACGGTGCCACCTACGGCGACGCTGCCGGATAAAGCCCGGAAGATGGGTTCTTGTTTGAAGACTGAAGCGGAAAATACTTTCTCGGACGGATCAGTACCATAGCCGCCGTCATGTTGGCATTCGTCGGTCTTGGTCTTGATTACGTACCAGTAGAACCCAGGACCACCTTGATCATCCTTCCCATCCTTATAAACGCGCAAGTATATCGGTACATCATCTTCATCTTCATCTTCGCCTGAAGCCATAACTGGTACAGTACTACTACTGCCCTTTGAGATGGTCGTCATCGTCATCTCAGAGATCGATTTCCCGATTTGATCGAGAAATAGTAAGAGAAAAAATAGCAGCTAGTCTAAAATTTTGGCCAAAAAATCGGATGCACAGTGCATATAGCTACCCTGTCACTATCAACACTCCAACAATACTACCCATTTTTACCTATTTTATATTAAAATATTGTTTTTCCCTTTTTAAAATAACACAATATATATACATACACACATATATACTGCTATATATAGATATATACATACACATCCAAACCCTTCTAGCAGCAGTTTGTCGAAGCTCTCCCCTACCCAAAGCTCCATCGCCGTCGACGAAAGCTCCATCGCCGTCGACCAAAGCTCCATCACTGTCCATCCTTGCGTGCATCTAGTCGGAATCTCGTTGGAATCCACTCAAAAGGTGTGAAATAGGAAGCTACAACCTAAAATCACGCGATTTAAGGTTTCAATCGTTACCTCTGGTTACCGTCGATGGTCGCCATTGCTACCTTTTCCGTCGATCTGGAGTAGAGAGCCACCATCATAGACGTCGCCGTCACCAGTGATTGAGGGCTCCGTCGTCATCTGCTAGCCAGGGAAGAGAGAGAAAACAATAAAGAAATGGGTAGCTAATGAACAGTGCATAGGTATAGATACCTTAGCACTGTTCATATATGGATGGTGTACAGTGATTTACCCAAGCTGCTGCACCTCCATTTTTACCTTCGTCTTCTCCATTTTGCCTTGAACAGTGAATTTAGCCAAGCTGCTGCTGTTGCTTTAAGAGGAGAAGCTATTGTTCTAGCTAGGGTTTCCAGATTGGGGATTTTGGGGGTACGGCCGACGGATTGTTTTTAGAAATAAACTGATTGACGGACGCAGTGTAGACGGAGTGTTTGTATTGCGAGGATCTCGGCTGTCCATTCCGAGATTCAACAGCTCAGAGCGGTGCTCTCTCTTTCCTCCTTAACTGCATTTTAGATGTAAGAAATAAAAAAATAGAACACCACCTCAGAGTCATTAGATCTTGAAATGGACGACCGAGATCTGCGTAGTGCAAAAACCCAGTGTGCACCGCGTTCGTAAATAAGGTTATCTCTGGTTTTTATTTAATATACAGGTGAGATTTCCTTACTTATATATACCCTACTTTACGTTTGAAAACTTGAAAATATTGTGGTTATCGGGCTTTCTTTTTTCTTTTCTTTTTGTCATTCATCAATCCTAATCTATATTACAACGGAGAGCGGTTTTTGTCCCAGTCATATTTTTGGCATAAACAAAAACGGCTTTGACATTAGCACCACACATGTGGTTATGGTAAAACAAGTTTACATCCTTATTAGAGGTCTTAAGACGAAGTTATTTTCATGAGTTGGCACACATTATAAACCTCGCCGGGTTACGTCGTGACAAAACACTAAATTAGTTATATACTCATGCTTTTGCACTTAATCCACCTATTTTTATATACATATACATACACATTCATATATTGTTGGCCCAGATAGCAACACAAGAGGAGGGTGAATTGTGTATCTCAAAAAATAATGCAGAAATAAATAACTAAATGCACCACCCAATAAAATTAAATATTTTCAAGCACGCAAACAATAATTATATGATAGTAAATAAGGAGTAAGGGGAGAGAGAAATTGAACACAGAGATTTATAGTGGTTCGGTCCGCAACTTCACGGCCTAGTCCACTCCCCCAGTGTCCAACTCGGGATTTACTGTACTATCTCTAATAATAACACATTCTAGCTTCGCAGGTGCTAGAGAAACTGCTACAACGAGCAATATCCCCAATTGCTCCAACTATTTTTTACTCCGGTGTTAGTCACACCTAACCCAACTAGTTTTGACTCCGGTGCTAGTCGCACCTACCCAAGTAATTTTTTTTTCACATAAAAAATCACTCACAAAAGAGTACCTCTCACAGGAGATATATAAGGGGTCACACTCCCTTTTACAATAAAATCTCACAACTTAAACACCGTCAAAAGTGTGAATAAATTCAAGATGAAGCTTCGAGTTGAATGAGAAAGGTGGCACAAGTAATTTTCTCGTTGGGAGCTCTCTGTCCCTTTTTCCTTCAATATGCTTTCACCTTATATGCAACATGTATATGGACGTTAGGAGCCAATCCCAAGTTTGGATATAAGCCAATCCATTTTTGGCTTGATGGAGCAATCCAAAGTCAAATCCTTTTTGAATTAGCCGTTGAACCAATAGGCAAGAATTAAGGTTGCAAATTCATTCCATTTGCTCCACTAGCCGTTGAGCCTTGATCAGGCGCATTAGCCGTTGCAAATTATCTTGCAAACATGGTAACCATTTCAATTGTTTGCTTCCATAGAAAATCAATCTCCCACTTTTTCAAGTAAGTGTCCGTTAGAAATACTAATGAAGCCAAAAGTAAATCTTCAATCTTCCTCCTTAGTCAAAGTTCATTTCCCATAAGAGTCTTCAAAGCCAGTCAAAAAATTAGGAAAAGATTTGTCCTTAATCTTCCACCTAATCTAGGCTATTAGAGATAAAATCTCTCCTTATGCATCTTAACCAAATCCTAATGAGCATCAAATCTCATAATATTAATTATATTTCACTTTTAACTAAATATGTTTGTTATCATCAAAATCAATAATGTTTTTCTAAGAAAACATTTGGGCTAACATATATACATATTTTTACAAATAAGCCTTGTGCCTGCTTGAAGCACAAGAATAGGAAAAAACATCATTGAAATTTTTTTCCTATTAAATGTTCACGAATGTGCATCAAACGGGCACAACGCTTCCGTTAAATTAACTGTCAATTATAAAAAATTATGACACACAATCAAAGAAATAAACCAAAATTAAAAATAAAAGTGATTTTTATAATTAAACATAACTCCCCATCTCCCAAAAATCTCACTCAAATCTCTCTCTCTCTCTCAATTTCTTAAATTAAAAAAAAATTAAATTTTGAGAATTTAGATTTGGAGTCTTTAATTTTGAGCCAAAACTCCAAGAGTTATGGGTAATGAGAATGCCAAAATGTTTTTATTACGTCAAAATTTCATCTTTTGTTCACTAAAAATGACATTAAAAAAGGAGAAAAACTTGGGTGCTGGCTGGATACTACGTGGCAGTACACATTGACCATCTTGGCCGTCCAAAAAAAGTTTGATCGGTCCGGATTTTAGAGACAGAAAGAGGAGATACAGAGGGAGAAATCTGGGCCATCCAAAACTTTTTTGGACGGCTGAGATGCGTGCTCGGCACCAGATGCACACTACCCGCTTGGCATCCAAGTTTTTATTTAGACACTTTTGGCATTATCATTGCACAATCTCTGACTTGTCTATACAACTCGATTAGTTAGCAGGTCTTGATGAGGTAACTCATGGGCTGGTCACGGCCAAGTATGTTTTCCCTTAAGAAAACGACAAAAAAAAAATTAAGAAAGAAAATTGAATTTGGGCTGAACAGGCGGGCTTAACTTCGCAACCCATCTAGTAATTATTGACGCATGAACCAGGGGAACTAGATCATGGGCTTCAACCATTGTCAAATTTGTCTGAATTCAAAAAAAGACTACTGTTTTGTAACCTTCTGATCTACTTTGTAACTAGGGTTGCAAACGAACATAGCAACTCGCGAGGTAGCAGCTCATGGCTTAGCTTTGTTTAGTAATCAAGCCGAGTTCCAACACTCAAAAGCTCGGCTTGTTTAAAGGGCCTTGTTAAGTAAAGTAACCAGGTTCAGCTCATTTACAACCAAGCTGAGTTGGAGCTCGAATTTTAAGCTCGTATAGTTAATAAGTTGAGTTCGAACACTACAAAGTTCGCCTCGGCTCGACTCGTTTGCACCTCTATTTGGAAGTGAATGAGTCTAACTATTAATATAGTTAGATTTGCTGTCAACTAAATGATAGTGTTGGCATGTTATTAGTTTAAAGGCATTCCTTGAGGTAAGTCATATGCATGTTAGTGTTCTTATTTCTGAAAAGTACCTGGTCTCATATAAGCATTCAACTGCAGGTTTTGAAATCATTTTACGATGTGTTAAATTATGAGACAAAAGATGAGGTGTTTATGTTGGGATTTTAAAGCACTCCCTCCTGATTTTCAGGAACGAGAAAATAAAGTGAGCAAATAAGGTGAGCAAACAAAAGGCGAAAACACAAGAACACAAAGATATACGTGGTTCCACAAAGCACGAAGCAAAGTGTACTCCACGGACGAAGAGTGGAGAAGATTCACTATAACTAAGAAGCAAGATTATAACGGAGCCAGCTATACCCGTAAGTCTACAAATTGAAGTACCCTTAAATCCCAAAACAAAGAGATAACAAGAGTAATTGAGTACTCACAACCCACCAGGGACTAAAACCCTAACAATCTTGCATAAACTATAGAAAGACTTTCCTATAGAATATGAGAAGGTATCTATACATAATAGACACAAGGAAATGATTTCCATACCCCCTTTTTATCTTCAAACACTCTCTTTTTGTCTTCATATTTATATATATCATCTAATAATGTTTCTGAGAATAAAATAGTTGAACTAATCATTGTACAAGGAAGGGATACTAGATATTGATAGCTGCGTGGATTTTGGTTGTGCTCAGTCAACTAACAACATCAAAATCCACCCACCGACACACGTTTTTTTTTCTAAGCAAAGAATTTATTAATCTTTGGAAACGAATTACAAAGATTAAAAGGATCCTAGACTAGAAACGCTAAGGACCCAAAATGGGAAATAACAAGGAAACACCAAGGATGGCAAGATACCAGCCACAACACCGAAAGAGAATAAAAAACCAAGAACAAAACTCCTGAAAGGCCCCAAAACAAAACCCAAACCAAGCCAAGAACAAGCAAAACCAAAGGAACCAAAACACAAACTAGGAAACAAAAAACCCCACAACGCCGAAGCCAAACAAAAACCCCAAAAAGCTGCAGCCTCGAGATTCCACCACCGACAAAGGAGATATCAGAACTCAACAGAAATGGAGGTATTTTCCTCCACTTTGTCAAGAGCTATAATATCCTGTTCAGAAATTTCAACTCTCTGCAATTCTAAGAATTTCTTAATATTGTAACTCTCCTTTCCGAAGAATTTTACACCAAGAGAAGCATTAATCTCCATACTCTCACGGGCTTCCTTGATTAAAATTTCATACCTCTTCCGAATGTCGCTACTAGAATCCACTTTAGACGAAAAGGTGGGCTCATCATAAATACCTTTCTTCAATTTCTCCTCTTTTTGATCCCGGTTAACCGTCCTGGAAAAGATGGCAGTTTTCAAAGGATTTTTTGTTCATAAAGGTTTCCTTTGAAAACCATATTTAGCCCGGGCTTTCTTTTTATGGCGTTTGAACTCCACATAATTAATAAGGGGATCAGAAGACACAAGATCAGCAGATTTGGAGTCGTCCGAGCCAGAAACTACAGTTGCCTCCTTAGCTACTGAAAACGACTCATCAAAAGCAAAGAGGGGAGGACGAGAGAGCAAAGGATCCACATCAACATCTTGAGCACCGATAAAGCATGGTGTCTCATCGAAAGCTGACACCTCATCTTTACCGGAAAGGGTAGGAAAATCAGTGCCTGCTCCATCCTTGAAAGAATTCCCTTCAACTTGAGAAGTCTCCTTGCACTCCTCCACCTGGACTGAACTCTCTGTAAACTGATTAATACCCAATGGAGACGACATCTTAGCTTGGTCACCCTTTTTAGTGGAAGCAGAAGTGTCATCCTTATTGCCACTTACTTCATCATCCTCCTTACTAGACTCCTTATCAACCTCAATGTCCAAATTATCAGTCAAGTCGTTTTCTTCCTCTTCCGTAACGGGATTATTGGAGCAAACTCTTCCAATGAGCTTACAATCACAAAAAGCCCTCATAAAGTTGTTCACCACGACTTGTTCTTCCACGACACGAATCGGATACACTTTTCCATTAGCCTCCAAATTAATCCTTTGATTAATCACTTCGAAGAAATTGGTAGAAATTTCCACTTTTCCGGCAGAGAAGGATAAACCTCTCGAAGTTCCATCATCAAGAGTAATTGCCTCTCCCCAAATCCTTCCAATGTTAAAAAACGTTTCAGAATTCCACAAATGCAAAGGCACTCCATAACAGCTAACCCAAACAAGGCGTGAAGCATCAAAAGTTTTGATAGAACTCCACTGCCGAATCTCCTCAAAGAAGTTACCCAACCAATTAACTTGAGGACACTCAAGCATAAACTTCATATCTTCGACAGAGGGAAAAGTGAGCACTACATTATTACCGCCCATAGATCTAATTTGAATATCAAAAACACCTTCACTAATGAATGTATCTCTGATTGACTCAATAGATCTGCGAGAGGGTAACTTAGCAAAACAACCAGTCCCTCCCTTCCCCAACTGGCCCTTCAACAACCGTTGGGTTCTTCCTTTTTGGCTTTGCATTCCGTTTATGCATTTTTGGATCAAAATTTTTGCCAAATTCATCCATATATATCTGAGTTTTGAAAGATCTCTCTACAACAATATTGTACAATTTTATTTTTTACACACCAGGCACTGGACTATGGCGATGTGAATTTGTATGTTCCAATTAGAGTGAGACTTGGTAGTTCTGTATAGTACAAGTGAGAAGTTTGATTAGGCTTAGTCCTGATTTTGGTGCAGAAAAGTTGTTATTATCTTCCCGTACTGCATGAAATGAATTCAAATGCCAAGTCTTTGTCTTCATTTTAGGAACATAGTTAGAAGTTTCTGTTTCGGAGAAATCTACGGTACGCCCCTTTGAAGGGGTACCCTATGTCTTGTTACGTATGTTTTTGGTAATTGTTACGAATGATTTCGTTACTGAGTGTTTAAAAAAAAATATTCACATAACTAGTCACGGTAACCTCCCAAAAAATGCATAACATGTACCTGTACGTAACAAGTATCAAATTTATACGTAACAAGATTTTGACGCGGATAGTGAATTTTGAAAACCGCAACGGTTTGTAACAAGTAGCAAACCATATGTAACAAATTAGATTAAGGTTTTTAATTATTTACACAACTCAACATAAATTATAAACATATATTTTTTGACATAAATTATAAACATAGATATTCTGGCGTAACATTTTATAAGCTTGGGTTTTTTTTTTTTCCCTTCGTAGTTTTCAAACTAAAAATACTATTAATTAAGAAGCAAAAAATGGAGCTTCAATAATTTTACTTTTTTGGAGGGGTCAAATAAGTTGAATAAATTATTACGTATAATTATCACCAAAAACAATTCATTAACTTTTTTAATCAAAGAAGCTTAAATAGCAAACTTATAAGTGTTACTGACAAACAGACATTTAAGGATGATAACTTGGAGTTTTATCTTTTGGGGCTTTTTTAGTTGATATATGTGGGGAGAATTGACTTTCGTAAAGCGTGAAAAGCCAATAATCCATAGTATTTTTGGATACCATGAAAATTTTGTTTTAAGAAATGTTTTTGCTAATTTGGTTTATGTTTTGAAGGAGGTTTTTGGGATAATGTGGGGAGAGATAAATAGAGAAACAAAATCAGTGGATTAGGATTTAGGAAGGGTCATTTAAGAAAGAAGATTGGGGAAGCGGAAACCCTGTAGTGAGGCAACTCCCTATAGGGATGTAGTGAGGCCTATCCAGCCGTCCAACTCGGTGTCGACGGCTCGGATTTAAATGAAACTTAAAATGATCCGAGCCGTCCATTATTTGAATTAAAATCCGAGCTTTTATTATTGAGATGAACAGCCAGATGCGCTCACTATACCCTATCGTAAGCCTCTCACTGGAAGGACCCTGCTCCCAGAAGATTGGTGGGCAGTAGGTGTTTCTGAGAACGAGGACGACAACACATACCAAAAGGACTTGTGTGTCGATTGCAGGGATGATGGGGACCATTTATTAATTTGGCAATTATAATAGAAAAAACTATGTGGTCCACCATTTGGTGTACACCCGGTTGTGTGAGACCCATCTCGAGACTCTAGAAAAATGATCAGAGTCTTTTAATATTTTCAAAACATACATGTAAAAAATCAACTTATTCGGGTATTAGTAGGGGCTTGATCTATTTTGGTCTCTCGATTCGTAGAAACAAAAGTCGAATAAAATGATCATCCCCATACCGATATATCCGAATAAATTAATATTTCATAAGAACCCTAAAAATAATATTTTGAACAAATTGAACTACTCAAATCACTGGTGTGTCTAGCGATAAACTCCAAAATGAGTCACACACAATCTGTTGAACATTTCGTGTACACCAGCCAAGCTTGCTTGCCCCATCTTCAACTGTGAACTCAGTTGTGCCCCTTGAGATGCCCACTACTGCTTGTTTGCAGAAAATGACCGATCGGAATTATGAAGGAGTAATCCTCTTTAAGGGACGGTTAGCTTACATGGTCCTTTCCTGACTGTTCATCGTTCAAGTTTTAAATCTCATAAAGAACATCAAGTCACGCAAAAAAAAATCATGTTCGTCGGATATCGATCGAAGTATTTTCGAAACATATTTATGTTCCAAAAATAGAAGAACTATGATTTGAAACATTAATTCCAAACCCATTTTACACAGAATAGATAATTGTGTTTAAACTTTTTTTAACGATAGCCCCGTTTACTATCACTTATATGTTAGGTTTTTAGATTATTAGCTTAAAAGAATTAAAATAAATTGTAGTAGTAAAATTGTTCGTTACAAGCTTTTTATAAGTTGTAAAAAGTTTATGATGCTTCCTTGAATAAGCTGTATAATAGTTTTTTATAAAGTAATTGTCTAGATTGCCTTTAAAATTTGAGTTAGAAAACTTATTCACTTTAAGATTCTTTTGTCCATTCATATTTTTAAAACTTAAACAAAAAGCTTCATATTGTTGCTTAAAATAATATAACTTGTTTGGATTAAATAAACTGAAATAGCGAAATAAGTGATTATTCATAATTGTTAACAAACATTCTTCATTTACTTTTTTAAGCAAATAAGTTAAATAAATTAAATTATAAGTGCTACCAAATGAGTCAATATCTGATTTTGTAGGAGTATAATTTTTGACTGACTGATTTTCTCGATAAATTCTTAAACAGTGGACAATGCCGTCCCCTCCTTCCCTTTGTTCTAACAAGCTCCTCCTCTTCTCGCCGCCCTCCATCAGCCTCTGCCCGTGATCCACCATGCTGTTTTCGACCGATTGGCGCATCTGGGGATTTCAATCTGCCCATTTTTTCTATCGACAGTTGGGTCAGGAGGCATGGCTGGATATTTTGCTCGCTGTTGTCCGCCATCGGTGCCCCTCTTCTCGCCATCATTTATCGCCAGTCGGATTGTTGCGTTGTCGTCCCTCTCCTAGCTGCCGAGCTGGTCCATAAAGCTGAGTGATGTGATGAGCCTACTAGTCAATAGAGCTTTCCATGACGCTTGTCCAAAGCCAGCCCCCAATAAAGCTTGTCCGAAGCCTGTTTCCTATTCGCTGCCGCCGGGCCGGTCCATAGAGTTGTGTCGCATGCCGCATGTCCGAGCCCGCCCTGATAAAGCTTGTCTGAGCCCATTGAGTTTTGTTTTGTGCAGGGCTTTGTTTGCAGGTTCGCTGGATTCTCGTCGCGGTGGTGCTTCGGAGGTGGATTTTAGGATGCATGTATTTGTTTATTTGTATTTTGTTAGTTTCACAGTGTTTTGTTGTGTAGGCCAAGTACAATGGCATTGCAGGTCTCACTGCGTTCTGATCGGTTGTATCTCTTTAGTCTACTTTCATCGGCGATGAAAATTGAGCCCAGAAATGGCTCAAAAAAAGGAGAATATCTTATTACTTTTATAAAAGTGGTCCTTACTTTTCTATAGTACTTCGAAATAATGGACTGATAATAATTATTGTACGTAAGAGATGATAACTCGCTGTGCCTTTTTTCGAGTTTTAATAAAATCTTGTTGTCGATAAAACAGAGGATATGATAACTCATTTTTATGGAATACTGGTATGGCTAGCGCTATGCACGAGTGTCATGTCCGTGACTTTAAATATGATAACTGGGTGGTCCGAGCTAGCTTGCGCGCAGCTTGACTAATCACAGGGTCTATGCACGCCCCGCCACACACATAGACTGGGCAAAGTCAATACCCCATGAGAACCATGAGATATTGTGCAGGTGGCCCCAAGAAATTAAGAAAAGTTGAACCCAAGACCTCCTTTTCCTTAGAAGGAGTCTTTACCAGCTCATCTACCACTTGGGGTTAGATTTTACTTATAGTTGGGTGTAAGTTCTATAATATCTGCAATTCAGATAATGGGAATACCAAGTACACGGTCTTTTATTTTTTATTTTCTGAACATTCATTTAGTATTCAGAATCTTAAATTCTGAATGAAAGATTTGAAGATTAGATCGATTGCTTACAATAATCTAATTCAAATAATTCTTAACATGACCAGCCAAAAATTTAATTTAAAATTCTTACTCAACTTGGATTATTTGTGTAAGACCCCGAAGTGACCCCCACACAATCATCTATACCATACAAAAGAGATCGGAGCAAAAAAATACGAACGGAAAAATTAAGGAAAATTGGCAGGGGCAACATCGGGAGAATTGGATCAAATTGGGGAAGCCACCAGCCCACCAATTTGAGCCAAGTCTCTCCTAGGCGGCAACGAAGCCTCCGGAATGGGTGAAGATTTACGTACACATAGACGGTATTGATAATTAGAAGGAAAAAAGTTGTCTCACATAACGTGTGTTGAATCATCTTCTTTTTTTCTTTGTTGAGTGACATTGCTTTGATGTTATTCTCTTATTGTGATGCCGTTTTGCTATTATTTTTTTAAATAAATATTTGTGTCATTAAAAGTTGATTAATAAAATCTTTTTTTCTGTAGAAAAAAAGGGTTACCACTTACACGTTGGAGAGACATCAGATTTACAAAAATTAAACACTCAAGACCTTATTCCAGAAAGGGGCTACACGATCAGCTTAGCCTGGGTCAAAACCATCTTTTTATCGATGTTAATATAAACAACGTCAAATACTAATCCGAATAGGTACCTAAAAATTCTCACAATGTAACTATCTCCCTCTGTTTCTTTGATATTTTTGTCCTATCAATGAGTAGGAAAACTCTTATAGGCACTAACACTTGTATCCAAAATTGCACAAACTTTCTCACATAGGATATGTTGGACGATCCACCACTCATATGTGGATCTCACATATATTCCATGAGAGAAAGTTGGTGCAATTGTTGTTGCAAAATGTTAGTACCTCTATCTTTTCTCTAGGAGTATTGAATAAGCTCTTTTGTTGCCCTTTCTTCAGGAGGGATTTTAGATTCATTTGTTGAGCCTGTAATACTCCTTCCGTCCCATTTTGACAGTCCATTTCGGTCTCTAATGCAATTTATAAATTATTAATATCTTTCAATCTACAATATTTTTAAAGATTCTAAATTTTTTGTATAGTAGAACTAATTGAGATCTGTTATATGAGATTCATATTGCACATCAAATTCATTATAGATTAAAAGATATTAAAAATTTATAATTTTCATTGAATACCGAACTGGACTATCGAAATAGGGCGAAGGGAATACCAAAAAGTCGGAAACTATTGTACTTTGTCAAGGATTAGGGTGTTGGCTTGGTCAATGGATGGTTCTGCGCGCCCAAGTGGTTGAGAACCTAAGTGCAAAGGATGTCTTTAACCTAACTCTCCCAAGAGCAAATGCTAACTTTAGGAGTTTGGAAGCGTGGAGTCATTCATAAGCATCAAATACTTTTATCAACCATATAAATCAGACAAAAACTCACAATAATGACAACTATAAATCTTGTTACAACAAGTCACACAAAGAACAAACGAGTGACTTGGATTCGAACAAGTCACATAAAGAAGTAACTTTTATGAGCTTTTAGGAGTTATCCAGTGTTGTCAGCAATAAACTTGGGGGGTTCATTTATGAATATTTAAAAAAATTTAACATAATAGTAGTAATTTTTTTTTCCTGTGGGATTGGCTGACGCCACTCTTTATAAGCTGGTGCCGCCAGTTTCGAGAGTCCAATTGTTACATCTGTTTTACGCGTTAGCCGGCTCGTTTGTCGAGCGGATAAGGTTCTGGATGCGTAAAGTAGAAGGGTGGATATATAAGAGATGGCTGTGTTATATTCCCTCCATCCAAATTTGTTTGTCCCTCATTCTATTGCAAACGGATAAAAAATTAGTGATTTCTTTAAATTGGCCGGTAAATAATTATATGTCTAATATAAATCTTGTTTGATAGATTTCGATTAGTTCTATAAGATAATGTTTTTAAAATTATATAAAACATTATAAAACATAAGATATAATCATTTGAAAAGTGACACGAACTCTCAAAATGGACTAACAAGTCCGGATTGATATAAGGAGTGATTAGTTAAAAAAGGGTGATAAGTTAAGAATTGAAGGAGTTTGTTTGGTAGTTGAAATAGATAGATAAAAGTGGAAGGATAAAGAAATAATGTGAGGATTTACTTAATTGTCCCTTAAAGTGAGAGTGGGTGGTATAAGCTGAGAGCATCTCCAATGGGTTTGTTATTTAATGTATTACTGGCGTGTGCTATCAATTAGCAAATTGATAAGTGTTTTAGAAGCTTCAATGCCTGAGTTATCGTTCTAGAGTACTGTTCTAATTTGGAAGCTAAGCCAATTTTATAACATAGTAATAGGTCCCACTTTTAATATAGTTTATGAGATAATACAAATTTTAGCACGTTAATTTTATAAAGCCCATTGGAGATGCTCAAAGACCCTTGCAGTAATCTACGTGCAAAATAGGACGCAAACACTGAATAAAGCTGGGCCCGCCCTCCTTTCCTTATCCCTATCTTATCCCGTTGACAAACAGGCCGGCCCGCCCTCCTTTCCTTATCCCTATCTTATCCCTTTGACAACCAGGGCCAAGGCCGGGGGCTACTCTCCTGTATTCTCTCTGAATAGTTGTTGGAGTGCATCTCACAAGTCTGGGTCTCCCAGAAAACTGTAACAGTTAATAGTCTGTTGCATTTTTTTTTTTATGGGGGTGTCTACTGCATTATGAGTACGTAGCAAGTTGTTGGACTATTCGAGATAGTAACAAGAGAGAATTTAGTTCCTTTTTTGATACTGACTGGCCATGGCATTTTGATTTGTGAATTGTCTTAGTTAAATTTTTTTTTTCCCCACTTCCAACTCTAGCTCCATGCATATCTCTCTGCTTGAAACTTATGTGGTCCTCCCCCTCTCAGTGTTGTTAAAGAGCACGCATTAATACATTATGTATATGGTCCCTCACCAAGATAGGGATAGCTTTTCATTGTCCTTCAAGTAGCTAATAAAATACAAAATATATATCGAGTTGTTGATATGTTATATGCAAGTGGAGTGGTAATACAGTGATAAGCATCGTGTACTCTTATGCATTTGACTGAGATTTAAATCCTCACTCACTACAACTGACAATTCTGACTTTCGCCGGAAAAAAAAAAGGTTGATAATACTACACTGCAACTTTTCATGAATCTTCATGATGAATGAACAAACCAAATTAAATAGGAGAGTATCTTCTTTATTATCTTCGGGATTTTCTTCAATTTGGAAGTGTAAATCTTCCATTTCACTTTTCATTGTGAGATATGTACCACTAAAAAGAATAGCGTAAACGAAATAAATGAATCCATTAATTAGTAGGGAAGCTTCAAATTAATCAAGTTCACCAACCATGTTGTAATGGAACCAATGTTAATTATTTGATAACTAAACCCCAATGGGTTGGTCAATTTGGCGCATATATAGGCACTTGTATTTTGTTTTGTGAGTTCTTCATTTTTTTGGTGTTTTGATTATTTTTAATGTTATTTGCTGTGTTCAGGTTGTTTGCATCCGTTTTTTTTTTTTTTTTTTTTTTCAGTTTGCATCTTGTCAACTACTGCTAACACGTGTACTCTCGGGACCACTAAAAGTTTGCCCGCCTGCAGTGGGCCGAAATCTAGCGGTCCAAAGGGGGCTTGGTGGACGAGCCCAGAAGGAGCAAAGCCCAAAATGAAGCTCTAAGCACAACTCTAGAATATAGCGGGATGGGCCGTCTGAGACGGTCTCATGCGAGACGACTTAGTATCTCAGCCGAATTGGTCCTTGATTCGGACAAGTTATCTGAGACGAATTATATCCGGGATAGTTCGGAAGGAGGTCTGAGATATTGGTGACGCCTTACGTGATGTCATCTGAGGCGGTTAATGCGAGCAACAGATTTGGGAAGGCACATGTGCATGCTACAGTTGTCCCTATGTCATGATGACGGCAGCCGAGCCGTTAAGCTATGTGTCAAAGCCTAATTCGAGGACGTATGCATGCAATGATAATAGATCTGGCTCGTGATGCACAGTGATGTCATCCGAGCCAGATTATGGATCTACCCTTGTACTTGGGAGAGCCTATATAAACGAAGAGAAGGAACCCTACCAAGGTATACAATACTTTCTCTCTCTACATACACACTCTCCTGGTACTTCCTTCTCTGATCTCTCACTAAACCGTTAGAGTGTCTTCCCTGGCCACATTCCAGCCAAGTTTGACACTAACGCCTGGTGCTACGTGTCCAGGTGTACCAAGAGGGCTAGGCTTGCTACTCACAAGGGTCAAAGAGAGGTCCAGAAGGCTCATCTAGAAACTAGGGCACCACACCGCCTATTGTTAACTTCAGAATTGAGATTAGTTGTGTGTACCCAGGGCCGGCCCTGGGGTAAGCCGAGCAAGCCTCCGGACTTGGGCAACCCACCCCGGCTGGGGCAACCCCTTGGTGGGCAAGGTTCAACCCACCCCGACTTAAATATTTATTTTAATATTTTTCTGGTGCTTTTTGTTTCTCCCTAGTCTAGCGTTCTTTTTTTCTTTATTTCTTTTAGTTTTTATTTTAATATTAGTAGGATTCCTTCCTCTTTCCTCAATCCCTTTTTTTTTTTCCAACAAGTTTAGATCACACGCAAATATACAAGCACTCTTATAAATGTATGTTATCACACAAACTCGTGGTGTTATATGAGTGAGCCCCACAGATTTATGCATGTGTTTGTGTAAATGTGGGTGCATTTGAGTGTGATTCTAGACTTTTTGTTTTTCCTTCTCAATCCACAATATTATGAAATCACATTACTCAATTACATTGCCAGAAATTTAGCTTTTAACATACACAACTAATAATGTACATGTGATATGTTCTTACATTTAATTTTAAAAAAATTATCTCAATGGTGGAAACTTGAGAACAAATTGAGCGAGTTAACACGATTTATTAGGGGTTTTTTTAAAAACAAATCATAGTTAAAATATGAGGATACTTTCTTATTTTCTTTAAAAAAAATTCTTACAATTATATATTTTTTCATTTATCTTTTATAATTGTATCCTTTTAGTTCGAAGTTTTTTAATTTTGTAAAATTATTAAAAGAACTCCTGACAATGTAGGAGCGCAATATTGGGAGTTTGCTTTGGGCCCTTAAAATAACTTTTGAATTTTCGTAATTTTTTTAATAATTTAATATTAAGTGAGCAACCAAACTAATGGTTGGGTTTGGGCAACCCAAACGTTAGGACCGGCTCTCCGTGTACCGGGAAATAAGGAGAATTATTTAACACTGAAGTGCAATGGATTACGTTTTAGGGTTCCCTATTTACGTCATCTTGTTTGGCATAAAAAATCGTCGTGTTTGGAACCGAGCATTTTGTTGCCCCATGTGATGGGATCCAATCGGAACACCTTTTGCAAAGTAGGTGCAACTTTTCTAAAGGATTGCAGAATGGTCCCCAAGCCTGAATTCTATCTACTTTTGTTTGCATTTTATAGAGAAATATTATCTCACCAAACCATATGTACTTTCACACGGAATCTATACAAAAAAGTATTACAAAGAGTATTATTATGAGGGGAGGAGTTTCCAAACGATAAAATTAGATAAAATCAATACATTGATTTTAGCAAAATGAGGAAAATCAAATATTTTAGGAACCTCATTTTGCTAAAATCAACTGTAATATATATTGATTTTAGCAAAATGAGAAAAATCAAATATTTTAGCAGCCTCATTTTGATTTTAGCAAATGTTGATTTTATCAATTGAGAAACTCTCCCTCTAAGTGTGACAAGTGACATAATATAAAGGAGTGGACAATCGTCTCCAAGTCAACTTATCTATTCTTGCTTGCATTTTATAGAACTATATTATCTCACCAAATTAAATATACGCGAGATAAATTGTAAAATTATGATATTGCTGGGAAGCAAGATCAACACAACTGATTTGTGTTTTTAGAAATTATAAACTTATCATAGATAGCAAACAAACAGCACAACCCAATGAATACAAAATCATATAAACAAACCCATACAACAACCAGCACAACACACAACCCGGCAAACAAAATAAAGACCTATCAATACCAAATTACCAAACAATGAAACAAGGCCAATCGAAACATCCCCACAAATCTCAAATGTAAACACGAGCAATCTTTCAACGCCGAACACACGAACAACGATACCTGCAAAATAAGCACAAAGAACAAGAGACGGAGATAAATCAATGTAAAATATAGCATTGAATTTTATGGTAAGAATGCGGGTTGCCACAGTTGTCTTCAATAACTTTTTTCACGTTTATGTTTTATTCGAGTAGGTTTTGCATAGCCTTGTCACTATGACCACCATTTGACATTGTATATCTTCTTCCGTTTTCGATTTTCAGGATGCTTAACAGATGTACGGCACAGATCTTTGAAGCCAAAGAAAGCTCAACAAGCGTGACGAGGAAATGATAACTACTCCCTTCTCCTTCGTTCCTAAATTATAGTCTACAATGAAAAGAAGTGCAATTTTTGGATCAAGAAATAAAATGATTTCAAGCATAAATTTTTAAATTTATTGAAACCAAATTAAAGATTATGCTCGAAAGCATTTTATTTCTTGTTCCGAAAATTGTACGTCTTTTCGTAGTGAACCATTATTTAGGATAGGATGGAGTATAAGAATGTATGACATTTTACATATCAATGTGGAACATTTTGTATAAAAATTCATAACATTTATTCAAAAGTTCATAACTTGCATCAAGATAAAAATTTTAAAGATGTTATCAATCCAACATTAATATTATGAGTTTATGACCAAAAGTTATGAATTTTCTGTGTAAATGAACATATAAAAAGACTGATGTTATGAAACTTTAGGCAAAGACAGGATTCAGGGGGTGCATGTCGTATACGCATTCATGTAGGCATGTGTACTATAGGAGATAAATTTGGGTGTTGAACGGGTATCACGTGGCGGTACTTGTCGCACAACTCGGTCGTCCAAAAATATATTGGACGGTCCGGATTTTAAATTTCACTCTTTCCTTAAAGATCTTATTTAAAATCCGGACTTTTTTTTTTGTGGAGATGGACGATAGAGATGAGGCGTTATGAGTACCACGTCAAACACCCTATTTGCACCCAAAATTTTCTCATATAATTCCGGAACAGTTAATGGAGATATGCTGACCTACGCCACGTGGCTTCATAAGGGCCATTGATTTTTTTGTTGGCTGAAAATGGTACCTAGGTTGAATTCTGGCATATTCTGTACCCCAATCTGCACAAGTTCCTCAACGAAGTAAATTGCTTTGCTTTGAAATTTATCCCTTTAGACATCCTATAGACAGCCTTTGGTGAGGTGAGAACAAAATCCCCCAGAAGTTGGATTCAAGCCAAGGAGTACAAGTCCACAAACCTCACTGCAAAGAGCACATGTGAGTTTGCCTAATTTTCATATTTTTCCAACATGAGTTTGTTCAAGTTCATATAGACACTAATTTCTTAATCTGGACTACTTCATTCGATTCACTAAATATGGCAAAATTTGATGTGGGCTTTCATCGAATCGATCTCAGTAAATTATCACCCCTAGCTTTGTTCGTCGATTTTTTTCTTTGAATTTACTTCCTTTTTTTTTCTTCTGGATATATATGGAACTCATAGGCTGTTGAAGGGTTGCTTTTGCCATGGTTATATGTTGTTCCAAACAATTAGGGTTTTGATTCTCAGTTTGTTTGTAATTTTTAACCTATATATTGATTAGGAAGTAGGAGATGAGAGGCATAAGATGATTTCAAGTAATTCAAGGGAAGAGAATTTTACTTCAAAAGAGGAAAGCAAGACAGTTGGTGGAAAAAAATCCAAGGGTACTGCATCTAGTACTAGTTCAATCACACCATGGTCAAGGCTAAGGGATCCGAGGATCGTGCGTGTTTCGCGAGCTTCAGGAGGGAAGGACAGGCACAGCAAAGTATGCACTGTGAAAGGATTGAGAGATAGAAGGGTAAGGCTTTCGGCTCCAACCGCGATTCAATTGTATGATCTTCAAGATAGGCTAGGGCTTAACCAGCCCAGCAAGGTGGTTGATTGGCTGTTGAACGCAAGTAAGCAAGATATCGATGAACTCCCTCCACTTCAAATTCCACAGGAAAATTTTGGAGAAAATTATGGAAATAGTGTTTCCCGATCTGATAAAGAACTAGGGTTTCAAAGTAATCATCGCATCGATTGGGATGATTCTTTGGGACTATCTCGGTCAAATTTTTGGAATCCAGATGCTACTTTGAGGGATAAGGTTAAGGGAATTTCGACTGAAATGGACGATCGGAAAGAAAGTTGGAATCAAACAAGCAATGAGGAAGAAAAACAAGGTAATGTTGAAGGACATGGTGCAAATGTGTCGCCTACCAATTTACTTCGATCCAACCTTTCTTTCATACCGGGCTTGCTAAATAACGTCGAGCCACCACACAATTCTTTGCATCGTTTGGATCCGTCTAATTTTTCTTCGTCCCAAACAGAAGATTTCCTTAACTTCAATTTCGTGCCATTGCCATCAACATCGTCGTCTCTTTCATTTGGGTCTCAAGTTCTTGTTTGTCCGACCGGGAGAGCACAATCCTATTTCCCTCTTTCACATGTTGAGTTGGATCCAAAACAAATCAACCATTTTCAGATGTTGAGCTCAAGTTCACAAAATCCAATGTCAAATTCTCACACACCACTTTTCTACTCTATAGGTCAATCCATAAGACCCCTCTCCTCTCAAGACAATGTTGGAAGTCAATCAAACACTCTTGTAGAATTTCCTCCAAAGTGAGCACAATGTGATATGTGTGTATATAGCAAGTGTGTGCCTTTCAATGTAAGTAGGAAAAATCTACACATGCAATAATCTCTACATCATTTTACATGACATGCGCGCAAATGTAACATTGCCTCGCTAGCTAGTGAGGTGAGCTGCTATTTTTCAATTGCCGAGGTGAAAGAGTAACGCATAGCATGTTGTGTAAAATGTTGTACGAATTGTTGTATATACGTGTAGGATTTTCCTATATGATCAATCCAATTCCTTCATTAAAGTGGCTGGGGATCACAAGTTCACAAGAGACTAAAGCTGAAGTAGCAACTTTTGAAGTAATAGACAAAAAGCGAAGAGATCGGAAAATCTTTTCTGCATGCGAGGCGATATGAATTGTTCGAAAAGTACTGGTAAGATTAAGCCATTCATATTTTTGTATCATGTCATAATTGTATTAATGACAGATCTTTATAGCTGTTGCTGTACATCTTGATTCAAGAAATTATTTACTCGAGGAACAAGAGTGACTTGTGTTTGGGGGGCAAAACCAGTAGTTTTTCTCTGTTCACTGTTTCTACAAATTTATTATGCAAAACCAGTGTATGTCTACTTGTGCTTCCAATCTTTACAGCTAGCTCAGTTTTTTTTTTTTTTTGCCATAGACGGTAGTATTTATGTTACAGGTTGTTAATAGTTACAACGGGCCAGAGTCGAGCACCTCATTCCATAGTTTTAAATAGCGGTATTGGTGTATTGAGAACCGGCGTATCGAATAATACATCGCGGGAATTGAGTGTAGCGGTCGTGAATTTTTTTTTTTTTTACTTTTTGAGCTTATCAGCCAATACGGCACATTACGTATCCGTATCAGAGCCTCCAAATCCCGAGACAAACTGACCGATACGGTACATATCGACCAATATTTCATGAGGACTCAAACTCAGACGTTTCCCTCATAAGCAGGGGCAAACCCATGTTGTGGCAAGCGGGGTCAACTGACCCCATTGGATTGAAATTTCTTACTACCGTGTAGGTATAATTTTGGACATTTTGGTAATTTTGTCCCATATCCTATACATTATTTTCTACTATATTTTGCCCCAAGTAATATGAAATAATTACAACCCTGCCCAAATGAATCCTACGGATCACCTCTGATCTTTTGATTTATATTGGATATACTGTAGAAACTTGACCCCCTTATAGTAAATTCTGCGTCCGCCTCTGCTTAGAAGGGAAAATAGTGAACCACTCATTGTGGTGTTCACTCTTCGCAGCTAGCCCAGTAGAATTGGTGCTTTTTGGTTGTAACCTCGTGAGGATCCAGTATGCATTCGATTATATTTTCACATTGCGAACACTTTTCTTGTCATTGGAAACCCTAGAAGGAAACAAGTGGTTAATAGTGAGCAGTGAAGTGTCATTATCTGTTCACTATGGTAAAGAAGGATGTGCAGCTTGAAGGGTTAAAAACAGCAGACAAGAAAGTGAAGAAAGAAGAGAGATTTTGCTTTATTCAGGAAGTGCAGTGGACGGATTGCAACAGTGCTGCCAACTTTGCACAAGATCCAACACAATAAACACTGTAGGCTACAAGTTCTTTTTCTAAAGTGGCATTAATAGGGTCTGATCACCCTCCTCTCTAGTCACTCTAGTTACTGGAAGGTCATGTTCATTCTATTGGGTGCTTCTTGGGTTCACTTACGCCTGTAAATGAATCAAGTCGTTCGTGAACTATTCAGAACTCAGTTCGATAAAGGCTCGTTTGAATTCAGATCGTATAGTAAACGAACCGAACTTGAACCTAAATTTTAGCCTCGTTATAAAAACGAGCTGAACATGAGTTTTGTTGTATTTGGCTCAGCTAGGCTCGCCAACCTAGAGTTAAAATATATAATTAATTATTCTTTTGAGTATATTTACAAATATGACATATAGTTCAGGGAGATATGTAATACATTGATCCGCCAAATTATACACGATTAGTTCCTATGAGATCTTCCAATCTTTTCATGCTCTTAGTGTTTTCTTCCTTGTTTTGTATTCTCCTCATTCGAGCCTGTATTTGAGCCTTAATTTGACCTTAAATTCGGCTCAGTTCGACTCTTTTGAGTTTAACGAGCCTTGATGAGCCGAACCCGAGCTTTGAAAATTTTTAACTAACCGAACTCGAGCTCAATCATCTAGATTCGAATCGAACCTGAGCCGAACTCGAGCCTGAGCCGAACTCGAGCTCAATCAATACCTTACCGAACTTATCCCGAACCTAGTAGGGTTCAGCTCGATTCGGCTCGTTTACAGTCCTACGTTCACTGCAATGCTTAAAATTGTCATTTCCGGAACTCATCAAGAACAATAATCATACTAAAAATCATGTTCATCGGATACAGATTGATGTGTATCTTATGAACATGATTTTAGGCTAAGTTCTCCAAAAATATGTCCAGATTCATTGGAGATAAAATCACCTACTCACCTCAAAAATAAAATCATGCTTCATTTTAGCAACTTGGTTGCTAAAATTTTTTGGAGAACCTAGTCTAACATGAATAACGTTTTTGACGAGGTAGATCCGGTAAAGGCTCGACAGGTGTCGGTCCATTTTTTTCCTGGAGACCGGGCCGAGAGAAATTCCAAAAAGTAACTATTGGAGAAGAAGCGCTTTACAAAAATGATCTTTACAGAAGAGAATCACTACAGTGAAAATTATCGAACACAGGAAGATTTAAAGAGAAAAACTTGACTGAAGGAAAATTTTTGGGTACCGAATGGGTACCACGGGGCCATGCCGAGCACGATCTCGACCATCCAAAAGTGTTTTGGACGGTGGAGATTGATTCCCTCTCTCTCCTCTCACCCGACCACTCTGTCTCCTCTTCCGGACCATTGGATCGCATTTTGGACGGCTGAGATTGCAGAGTGGGTACCACGTGGGCAATACCCACTCGGCACTGAAAAATTTCTCCGACTGAAGAGATGTATTGTGATAATTGTAGTACGTACAAGCTAATAAAAGAAGGAATCACAAGCTAATAGTCCCGTGTTCTCCTGTAAATTTCATGTCCCCCGATCATTTTTTTATGTAATTTTCCAAGTTTCGGATTCGGTTATTCCATAAAATTTTTAATTAGAGTCTTTTCCTGCAAGAGAGTACAAAACAAAAGATGAATCATCAAACTTATCGAATGTAGTGCTGCTTTTGTGGCATTCCGTTCATTGTATCTTTTCAGATAGACATATATATATTTATTCCATAAACACCATACCCGAAATGAATTTGTCGTAAGGACATAGTGCTCCCCACTAGCGCGCATTTATTTTTATGTGCAATTTCCAAGTTCTACAATTCTATCAATTTTAAATTTATGGTTTGATAATCACAGTGTTAACACCAAAAAGTATGCACATATATTATTTCTAAGAGTTATTAGTTTCTTTCTATAGGAAAGCCAAAATCTAGTCAGGAATTTAACAGTCTTTATTTCTGATCTAATTAGCAGAATGTATTGGAGACAAACTAATAAGACAACTAGATTTTGTAAGTTGGTTTGGAGAAGTTATGGAAAGAAAGGAATATAGGCAAGTCTATATTAGGATTGAATCACTTACTATTATTCTTAGGGGGTTAGGGGGTGTTCGGAAGTCTCATTTTTCAGCTTTTCATTTTTTACTTTTTAGTTTTTTGAATTATGGTCAGAATGTATTTTGAATCTAATAAAAGTGTTTGGGAAAAATGTGCAGAATGCATTCTGCAACTGGAGTAGTGTTTGGGAGCTACGTGCAAAGTGTCTTTTGTAGGTCTTTTTTTAGTCGGAATGAGAAAAATGAAAAATGAGAAGTCAAAAAACTTCTCCCAACCTACTTTTGACTTCTACTTTTTAAACCTATAATTTGAAAACTCATTTTCATAGAACATATTTTATACATAGGCTGCCAAACAGTCAAAACCTGAAAATGGAAAAACAAGAACCCAATAAAGTCTATAGATTTATTTCCGGAAAACTCATTAAAAAACGTCAAATAATGTAGAGGACAAAGCATTAATTACTACGCATATGACTTTATTTTTAATTCTTTTTATTAACACTTCTGTGTATAATATACAACATCGAACAACTCTACTCCAAAATTTAAATTTTGACTCTGTCACTGATTGCAACTGCTTTTTAGGTCTTGTCGAATAATTTAAGAGTCAGCTTCATCGCATAAAAGTGTATATTTCCTCTGTCTCATTTTAAATGTCTCTTACGTAAAGTCGTGTCGTTTTGACTTTAAAATAAAAACATATTTTTTAGATATTTTTTTCAAAAACTTTACACCATTCAAAAGTACTCGTTGAGATCTTTTTGAACAATACAAAAAAAATTTAAAAAGTAATTCGGAAAGTTTTTTTTTTTTTTAAGGTTAAACTTGTACGGTCTCCCGTAGGAAACATCTAAATTCGGACGGAGGGAGTATAATAGAAGGGGCATTATTATATGAGTGATTAGTTATATATGGTTTGTTTTGATAAAAGGTATATGAATGAATAATGACATTTTCTTAAATAATAGCAACATTTCTGTAATTAATAAACACAATTTCATAATTTGAATACGGATATAAAGGGTCCAAAACTTTGGAAAGGGGAACTGGGCTCTTTTTAGATTGGGTAACAAACTCGATGGGCTGGACCGCGACTATGTGGGCGGCTCTATACAACTCTTTGAAAGAGGCCGGCCCAGGCCCACGCCAGTCATTGGGGTATGGTCCATACATTGTACTGTTGTATGGTAGAGTCCAAGCCGATGCTTGATTTCACCAAAAAAACAAAAACTTGCTTTTTCCTACGAATGAATTTCTTTTTTTGCCTATAAAAAGAAAAATTCATTTTTGTACTTCTAGTTATTATTAATTGCTCAATTATTTTTTTTTGGGTTTTGTCGATTGTCTCAACGTAAGAACAAGAAAATGAAAGAAATAGATGGGAAATTGCTAAAAATAGCCAACTTAGTCGTCATTATTTATCAAGGTTTAAAAAGTGTTTTGAAATATGTGAAACGTGTATGAAATTGCACTGAAACATATAAAAAAATGGATTGGACTAGGAGTATATGTTTTTCTATATTTTTACGAGCTTATGATCAATAGTCAATGGGTTGTCAATAAAAAAGAAATAAAAGCTTTTTCCAAATTTTCTGGCAAGTATTTACATATATTTTCCAAACCAAATGCATCAGTTTTATCAGTATTATACTCCTTCATTTCCTACTTTTTTCAATTTTCTTATTAAGGGTGAGTTTCACAAAAAAAAAAAAAACTATTTTCCATTGTAATTAAAAGTGGGTTTAGTTTGTTTTGAATGGTATTTTTATGATACGGAGCGTGCAATTCCGTAAAAAATAATTTGACATTAGACAAAAATACCGAAAATACAACTTAAAGCGAGTCTTACTAACAGGTGAACTATTACACTCGATATAAAAGTACAAAAAGGTATACTTGTTGGGTTTCACTTGTATTTAAAGTACACATGTACGTTTAAAGTAGAAGTGAGACCCACAACTATATTTTTTTGTAACCTTAACACGTATAATGTTGCACCCGTTTGCATTTCCCGGTTAAAATTTAGATAAATGTGGAAAGACGCCTATTCCCTATCACTATCAGCCCTAGGTTTTCTTGAAATTTCTATTTGACTCTCAACAGTCCTCGTTTTACCTCTCTTCTAACCCCCACCTCGCCGCCTATAAGTACCAAACTCTCTCTCCCTCGCGCTCGCTAGCTCGGGTTTCAAACACTTCAAAACTACAAGCAGAAACCCAGCAAATCAAATCGAGTCCAAACAAATTGGCTCAATTTCTGTGCAACTGAGCTCAAGAATCTGTGGCAGTAAAACCCTAGAAAGTCACTGGTAAGTTATTGTATCTGATTTAGCTCTTACTTCGTTCAATTCGCATGATTCGCAATCGAAAAATGCGCCAGTCTAGGGTTCATAAACGCTCTGTACTTAATTTCTCTTGAAAGCACGCGAAGTGATGTGAAGAAATGCAGCAGTCTAGGGTTTCGTTGGAACTTTGCTGCATGTGAAGTGAGATGGAGTGTTGAATTGTTTCGTTTGAATTTGCCTTCATTTGAAGTGATAAATATCTAGGGTTTCAGTGGAATTTCTCTTCTCGTGAAGTGTTGAATATCTAGGGTTCGTTGGAATTTCGCTTCATGTGAAAGTGATATGAAGTGGTGAATTTCTAGGGTTTTGGTTGGAATATAGCTTCACGTGAATTGTTACGAAGTGTTGAATAGCTAGGGTTACGTTGGGATTTCTCTTCTTGTGAAGTGTTGAATATCTGGGGTTTCGTGAATTTCGCTTCATGTGAAGTGATATGAAGTGTTGAATATGAGCGATGGAGGTGGGAAGAGTGTAAGAGACAATTATGAGCGTAGCAAAACGAAGAATCGAAACGACGATTTTGCCCAAGCTATTGCCAAGATTGCTGTAGCTCAAGTGTGCGAAAGTGTAGGTTTCCAGAGCTTCCAGCAGTCGGCACTTAACAAGCTGTCTGATGTGGTGGTTAGGTACATTCGTGAAATAGGAAAGACAGCGAATAACTACGCGAATTTGGCCGGTAGAACGGAGAGTAACGTGTTTGATATAATTCAGGGGTTGGAAGATTTGGGATCGTATCAGGGGTTTTCAGGTGCTTCAGATATTAATCGGAGTCTAGCTGGATCGGGTGTAGTTCAGGAGATCACTCAGTACGTGGGTGAATCAGAGGAAATTCCGTTTGTGTATTCCATTCCTGAGTTTCCTGTTATTAAGGACCGAAACCCAAACCCTAGTTTTGGACAAGTCGGAGAAACATTTCCGGATGACCACGTACCCCCGTGGTTGCCTGCATTTCCAGATCCCCAGACTTATTTGAACTCACCACCACGAAACGACAGAGAACTTGATACTCAGATGGTTGAAATTAAGCATGGTAAGGAGCAGAGAATGGAGGAAAGGACCTTGTTGAATTTGCAGCATCGGTTAGCTTGTAATGGGTCTGATGTACCGACCTCGTTTGAGCCTGTTGATGCTGCAAAGGCTAAACAAGCCGCTGAAAGCAACCAGTTTCTTGTGGCCCCTCTTAGATTTGGAGAGAAGGAAGTGTCTTCAATGGTGCTTCCGCCTAAGGTCTTGGATGGAGTTGCAGCAAGAAGTAATGAGCTTGTGCAAAATCATGTTTCTGTGTTCGCGACATTTACTCCACCTATTGAAGCAATGCCGGAGGCCCCCATTGGCGAAGAACTTCTGGGGGTACCTTCTCCGGCACCACAATCGGCAGATATGGAATTAGATTCAGATGAGGTCAGGGAAAATGTTCCTTTGAATGCAAGGTCTACCATACAGTTTAAGATTGGGATTGGCAAGAAGTCCTTGGGCCCATCAACTAGCCTCTGGAATGGTGATATTGAGAAAGTGAACTCCTGGTTTGGTAGCGATAATGAGAAGACCAACAAGAAAAGGAGGGCCGAGCAAATTATGAAAGAACCTACAGAAGACATGCAATAATTGGCTCAGGTGTAAATTAGGTGGGTCTTATTAGACTTTGTATACTTGTTTGTTTAGGAAACTGGTAGCAGATACTAGTTCCGGGGTAGTCAGAGTCAAGAGGCATAGAGTTGTCTGTATATGTATATTACAGACTGCTAGAATTTAAGGAGTTCAGAGGTATGTCTTTGATGATTGAACCTTGCCATTGATAATTCTTTCTAATTGAAATTCTTGTTATTAGTTTACAGCCTGTTACTGGATAGTTTGTTATTGTATTGCATTTTTAGGCGACGATTTCTTACTTGCATTGTCCATAGTCATAATGAACAGATTCAGTTTTGAACTGCAATAAAGGGAAAACATGTGCTGCACTTGTTTTTGCTTTAAAGATACTCAAGCAATAACTCTCTTGGAAGTTGAAGAATGAAAATTGTCTTGCAAATTATTAGACTACTGCAGAGAATAGGGGAGCCGGAGTTATGTTGTCTTTTTGTTGTTCAAACAAGAGAAATTTGAAAAATATGCAATACAGCAAGACAATAAGTGGCTCAGGAGGGCTGTTGCGGTTCAGGAGTTTGATTTGTTTAATAACTGCAGGATGTTTCTGGTGACTTACTTTTTCTGGTTTCTACCTTGGTGGATTCATTTCAGCCATTTTATTAATATCAAATTCTTATGGGGCAAATGGTTTGAATCCCTTTCGCTTAGTTCTGCATTTTTTTTTTTATCCAATTTACTTTTTATTTATTAACGATAATAATATGTGCATTCTGAATTGAGTGTTACAGAATTTGAGAGTGGGAGTTCCTGTGAGACAAAAGTTCCAAAAATCTTATGAGTTTTTCGATGCCATTCATGCTTGGTTTTAAGTTGCAAGGATAGCAGGGAAAATTTTGGTATATGTATAGTTGCTGTTTGAGAATGGCCATCTGTGCTTGGTTCACTCTGGTACTCAGTACTCACATAGGTATATCTCAGTAGTATAGACAATTTTTAATGTTTTTTGCAAAACTGGCATAGTTTGACCCAACTTTACTTCTATTCTTTGAGTTGCTGGAAAATACTTGAACATTGGAAAAAATTTCCATGTGTAGGAGTTTGCAAGGCAGAGCGGTGAGAAAATGTATGATTGACTGGAAGTCTGTGGGAGGACTTGTAGCACTATCTGTCTTTGGCAGTGAGAAATTTAGCACGTTTCTTTGCTGTTACAGTAGAAATGTTCTGGTATAATCTTATGCATATTTCTTTTCTTTTTTTTCTAGTAGGAATGATCTAGTCATCTAGCCGACTCATATGTAGATTTACTTTTTGATTGGTTTCCTATTTTTTTGTTATTACAGAATTTCAAACATTCTTGTTAGGAAAAGGTTGGGATGCTTTTATTTATACAACTAAAATCCTAACAAGAAAGAATTAGAATCCTAGTAAAACTAGAAAACAAACAAACAACAAAATATATCAGATCATGATATTATCTTAGCATAACTAAATACTTATCATGATCTTATCCTACCAAATAAAAATAACCATAATAACTATTAAGTTAATGATAGATAATGACAATTATCGTAACAAAGAAATAATTCTTCAACCAAAATTTTCCTCTGACAACTGAGACCTACGAAGACGAACACGTCTACAGGCCTCACGTATCCATGTCTGACACTTGTCGGTGATGGACACGACACGATACTCTCCGCACACGTGTAGGACATGCTTAAATACTTCTCTAATTTTTTCCTTGTATTTCTTTTATTCAAACACATTGTAGATACTCTAGGATATGACGGCAGAACTCTTAAAACATGCGAAGGACACATAAAAGGTTAAAATCTAATTTTTAAAACTCTGCCGTGAGTGAAATTTTCCACCTGTGTATAGTTCATGTATACTTATACGAGGACTGCTAATTTATCTTGATTGTATTGTTCTTACATGTGATAGAAATAAAGACTTTTTCATTTATATGAATTCATCACATACCTCTATAATAAAAAGACATTTTATATTCAACATGTCCCTGTCATGTCCATGTCCTAATTTTTAAAGAAATAATGTGTCCCCGTGTCCTTATCGTGTCGTGTCCGTATCCCGTATTCGTGTCCGTGCTTCTTAGACTGAGACATTAACATTCCGCATCACTGGTGGAGCATGTTTACGATGTGTCGGTTTTTTATTTTCATTGCTAATAGGGCTATTTATTGGAGGCTCAGGTCCTCTTTTCACGATGCACCCCAATTTTCATCTTCTTTACAAAACTTTGAAACCCTGGTCTTCACAGTATTTTAACTTGATTTCATATGCACATTATATCAAAGGTGTTGGTAGTTGGTTAAAGAAGCTGAGTGGAGATTGAGGTGAGAAGTTTCGTCGTATGCTATTGAATCACGGTTTTTTGACTGAATCTGAGTCACATTCAGTGGAGAGCAACCAATGAGCTTTTGGGGAAATTAATTGAACTGGATTACGTGGTTTTGGATTGTGAGTCCTCGCGTCTCGAGTCTTGCTAATTTTTAGGAAACATGCTTGTATTTTCGCTAATCGTTTCTGGTTTGGCCCTTGAGGCAGTTGCTGTGATCTCCGCAATTGTTGTGTGGTTGCCGTTGATTACAATGTTTCTAGCTAAATTGGCATAAGCACTGGAAGTTGAATTAAATTGGCCATAAAAAGATCCTCAGGACAACCCTCTTCTATCATGTTATATAATATTGAGGTTAGGGTAGCCATATGTTTCAACAACCTCGAATAATGGCAGATAGGGAAATCATGAAAATGTCAACCACGTTATTGAGTCAATAGTTGAAGCTGTATTCTAATGAGGTCTGAACATCAATTTCATGTTACATTCATTGTCCACCCATCTTTCTTGGTTTACACTGTGTTGCTGCTATCAGAGTAGGTTGTACCTAAGCCTGCTTTGGAAAGTCTAGTAGAAGACGGTTGGTTATAGTCAGGGAATCGTTCTTCTTTTGTTCTTGCAGAGAACTCGTTCTACATGGAACCCTTGCAGATCCTTGTAGGGTATATGATCACATGCCATCATGTCAAATCATGACCTCAGTCACATAATGTGCTCGCCTGAGTGGGAGCACGATCACGAATGTGAAAGCGTCTCTTATAAACATCCCATGCTACTAAAATTTGTGAGGGCGAGGATTGAGAGCTAGAGTGCAGGACCCTACTGGAGGATTATGTGACTAAGGTCATGGGCCTCATGGCATCTATGTAATACCACCCCTCTGGTTTAGTGCAATTATGGTGGAGGAGTAAAATTGGGAATCTGGGTTATATATACAGCCTCATATAAAGTGAGGTACCCCATGCTGCAAAGAAGTTTATGACAGTTTCCATTGCCAGGATTTCAACTCAGTAATTAATCAAGCCCATTAAATCTGAATTTTTGTTTGAACTGGCGGTGGTTGAACTAATTCAGAATTTTTGTTCGAGTTGTGTGTGCGATGTGTTTTTGCCATTTGTTTTTTCCCCTTTTTCCTTCTTGGTATAGATCAACCTTGTTATAAGGTTTTATAGAGGTGATCATGCTAGTGATGACGGTTGTATGCTATGTTGCACGGGCTCAGGTGCGAGTATCGGGTGCGGGTCGGACTTTCCTAAACTTAAATCGTAGGATACTGGGATATATATCCTCTAATTGGGTGTGGGTACAGGGACACATCCTGAACACTTGGTTGTAGTATATATTGCATAAATTTTTAGATTATGTATCGTTAATGTATTTAAACAAGGGTTAAGAAAAATATGTTTTTTCAATTTTTTACCCATGTGAGACTAGAAATATCGCTTTTCTAACTATTTTGATTTTCTTTTTCTGTAAATATTATAACAACTAGAGTATCCAAGTGTCCAAAATGGGTACGCGTGTTGGAGACATCGACCCATCTCCGACACGGGTACTTCAGCTAAAATGAAGGATCCATGTAACATAGGTTGTATGTGCAAGCTTGCAGAGGAAGAATGACTTCAAATGACAAGAGTGTGTTTTTGTTTTGAGAAGAGTAGAAGTGGTTCTTTTCTTTGAATCTTTTTTTTGTTGTTGTTTACTTTCAACCTTTGGAGGAAACTCCAAATCTTTAACAAATATTGTGGTTTTGTGCTTCAATTGCTTTTAAGTTATTTCATATCCTATTTTGGCTATTTGTTTTTGAGTTTCTGGCATTATGCACCATTTTCCTTGTGAACCATGCACTGAAAAAGGGTATAAAATAATCCGCATTGGGAGGCATCCTCCTTTGAAGTAGGTTAGATGCCCTCTTTCTAAGAGAGACTATTTGGGGATCTTCTTTGTATAGTTCTGAATCTTCTGATTCAGGAAATGATTTACATGAACTATGGTGAGAAGTTGTAATGAAATACAGTTAAACTTAAAGAAACAGGACATGTCATCATTTGTATCAAACAGCTCCACTATTCTTGCGAGAATAGCATAGTTACATGAAGCGGGAGTGGGGGCGGGGGCACATTGAGGTGTCTCAACGTTGGTAGCGCATACTGAAGAGTTTACATATGATGACATACACGCCAAAAATATATACTGTCAGAAATTCCTTTTTTCCCCACCTTTTGGCTCTCTGCTATATGTTGTGTTTCTGCTATCAATTGGAGGTCCATGTCTGCAAATGATTTCTTTTTTCTTTTACAATTATTTCTCCTCGTCAGAAAGGGGATGAGTTGTAGCGATTTAATGAATGGAGTAAGTTTCACAAGGGAAGAGTGCTTGTGTACCAATATAGTGCCATGCTGGGCTCGTGAGTTAAGAGGTATGTAGTACTATTATTCTGTACTAATGGACGTGCCATGTAAAATTTGTTTTACATATTGTTTCTTGCTTCGTAGCTTTTGTTTTGTGACTCAAATCTGGGGATTCTGCCACTATGGAACAAGGATTTTTTGTAACTGTTAAATTGATTCTTGAATCAACTCTCTAATGAAGCTTATTCTCAGAATGACTTTTTAGATTGAACATTTTTAATCGAAGAGGAGTTCATTGCAATGAATATTAGATGAGTTGAATAAGGGGAACTATTTGAGTCATGAGCTCTGCAATTCCCTTTGTCTTCAGACTCCAATGATCTTCATGTAGTAGATGAAAGATTGGGGTTTACCTAATTATCAATTGAGAATTTTGGCCAAGTAATGAGAGACAAGGGTACGATATGCTTTTACAAGACTTTTTACTTTGTCTTCACACTCCGGTGATCTTCTTACATTCTTAAATTACTCATCACCTGGAAATATCTTGCTTGACTGTATTTGAAGTCGCTCGAAGTATTTTATACATAATCCTTAATGGACCACCTTGCTTTGCCTAGGAATTTGGTGACTGGGCTCCTATGCTAAAGCTAGTGGTTGTGAAGAATGATAATGACTGGTTCAACAACCTTTTTGGGTACCTTTCTTTTTTCTCATGCTTGATTATTTTGAAGATGTGGACATGTGGTACTGATTGGAAGAAATTTTCTTCCCCTTGTCTTGAACTTAGGCCTTGTGCATTGGGAGAATGTGTTGTTGCGGCTTTGAAAAATCAGATTCGTGAAGATTACGCATGTAGAAGCAAAGTAAATTACCTTGCAAAGTAAATTACCTTGTGAAATGAGTGACTCGCTAACTTGTGAAGCCAAGTCAGGAGTGGATTAGTCACAATGCAAGTGTGTGACCTTTCATGACTGCATTTCAGCAAATATAATCTGTCTGTAGCTTCAGGACTTCAGGAATACAATTATTTACTCATTTTCAGCAAAAAAAAAAAAATATATATATATATATATATATATATATAAATTTACTGTTATATTTTTGACATTCCAGGTTCACTTATGAGATTGTATAACTTGAATGTTAAGAATGGAGAACAGAAAAGCTAAACAATTCTTATATTTATTTATAGTCACTGTACTAAGAAACGTTCTGCTATAAACCCTTTAGTAAGAGATTTCCTTTACAGGATAACATGACATGCAGTTTCATCACCTAATTACTGTTCTTATACCCCAATTAGAGAAAAGGGGGATGAAACAGAAGATCAAATACTAGTAAGGTAAAAGTTGGCTGCAATGCATGGCTGGCCTTCCTGGGTGACTAGCCACCCTGCCACTCACCACCTCGCTAATCAGGTCTTTGAATATCATGCGCTCAATGTCCAATACCATGCCTGGAATTTCAGAATGGCTGTCTTCCCAATTTGGTGTTTGAAACATCATATCCCCACTTAAGACACTAATCGAACCATCATCCGCATCATATAAGTTAGGCTTTGCTAGAAGTTGATCCACCTCTGAACACACTTCTTTCAGAAGCTTCTGTCCTGTGAGACTTTTCACACCCAAGTTGCTTGGACATATCCACGGCTCAGAATAACCTGCTGAAGACAATTTGCGAAAGAGGATTTCGTTAACTGTATCAAATATGAGTTTTCTGTTGATTTTCTCCCTGACTTTTGATTGGTTCATCTTTTCATAGGTGCATTCACCATCCGAGAATTCGTCGCTTAACTTGGTTTGTTCCAGGACAAAGAACAACTTGGGGTTGATCAAATGGCAGGATGGGTGGGGCTGAATGAGTGTCGAGCTAGAGACTAGATCTGTGAAGAGCAGCCTTGATGCTAACAATATCTCTGTAATGTATTTGTGCGCTGGATTTGTGTTCTTGCAGAGAGAACTAACGTATTCTGTGGCAGGTACATCTTGTATGGAGTTCACTTGTCCAAGCTTATGAACCAAGTGTTTGACATTTTCTGATTGCTCTTGACCAAAGTAACTGCCTGGTTTGCTTCCTTTGCTGTTCAGCAAGTCTGGTAGATCCTCTGGATTCCATTCGGCTTCATCAAAAAATTGGGACTCGTCTGTATTATGGCGAAAAAGATCAGGGACAAGGAAATACAGAGTGTTTCATTTGCTAAAGGTTCCATCGTGTCACATTTTATCTCTCTTGTTATACATTTCCCTTCTTTGTGTTTTCTGCATTTCCTGTACTATATAAGCATATTACTGCCTTCCTTAGTTTACCAATCTTTCATGTGATATAATAATTATGTATTAAAACACCAGCAGGTCATTTGATCGATTTGTAAAGTACTCCTTCAATTAAATTTATATTGTATAGCAAGAGAAAGGAAAAAAACACTTGCAAATTAGCTACACCTAGTGTCGAAAGAAATGTTCTGTCCACGGAGGAAGCATTTATCTGATACAGTAGACTCAATCATACTTGTTTAACCTATGTTGCTCCTCTTTCTTTAATCATCTAACCTGTTTCGGGTGCTGTATACTCATATCTATCAGTGCATATAGGTCTGGCCATTAATCCTCAACTGTTAGAAATATGGATCATTGTAACAAAAAGGTCTCACATAACAAGAACCTCACCTTTAAAAGCGTTTGATGTCTTTTTTACTGGAGACGGTGATCCTTCTCTGTAGAATGTAGTATCAAGAACAGAGACAGGGCTTGGCTGTTCCAAGTTTGCTGTTGTAGTTTCAGCTTTTGATCTGTCTTCACTCAACCTTGCTTCTATCTGAGTTGAAAAAGAAGGAATCTGTTAATCTCTTCATAAGAATGATAATACATAAAGCTGAACACACTATAGAAGAATGCTTACGTTATTTCTCTGGCCATGATGGGGGTATGCATCATAAATCTCATTTGATCGAACAATACTTGAGACTTCTATGTCTGTCAGTGAGGCTGAGCTTATATTACTTTCTGATTGTACAGAAATCACATCGCACTGTTGAATCAATTGTCTTGCTTCACTACTTAGCTCAATCAAGGATGTTTGTTTGGATTTTGTACTTGGGGAGCCTGATTCCATCTGCTGCTTACTCAAATGCCTTCTGAACCTGCTTGAATCAGATATCTTGGTGGTTGGAGAAGATTGCTTCTCTATCCCATGCTTCCTCTGTTGCAGTCTTGGGCTCACTGTTGTTGAGCTTCTCCCAGAGCTTGTGGGGTCATCTCTGCTCTTGTTCTGAGGTGACTTCGAAGTTTGGATTGGTTTACATATTTTGGCATTGCTACTCTCTTCCATGAAACAAAGAGGCTGGCAATATGGTTCTCTGAAATGTCTAGTTTGTGGAGTCAGATTGTTGGGGGACGGCTTTTCAACTGAATTCCATTCGTTGTTTGCATTTACTCTGGTCCGAAGTTTGTCAAGGCTTGACATACCCTCAATTGAGATGACAGAGGAACGTGAATTTCTTGTTTTCTGGATGACTTTTGCTTGTTTTGTGAAAACGCCAGAGGATTCGTAGTTCTTTAGATGACCAATCCCCTTAACAGTAGGATTAGTCAGAAGGATGCTTTGCTGGCTGCCGGCCAACCTTGACTTGGAGTTCTGGTCGAGTTTGTGGTAATCTCTGAGATCCTTGCCGGATCTTTTGAACTCAATTTCTGTCGACCTTTTCTCAATTTGTCCATAAACAGAAGGGTAAGAATTTTGCACCTTTTTCTGGACTTGAGCTTCGCGAAACTTGGAAGCAGGTTTCCCAGAGCCTCCATTCCCATTTGTCTTCCTCCATGGAGCTGGTTCTAGTGGAAACGCTGAGTTTGGTTTCACGATGTAATTTGTATTTCTTAACTGTGGTGATGGGGAAGGTTTCCTCTGAGTTCTGGGAGACGTGGAAGCTTGATTACGCTTGCTTTCATCAGCTTTTTGTGATGTGGTCGACATTGCATCGAGATTCTCATCTTGGCGGCATTCAGTCATCCATATCTGATCGTTGTTGGCAGTCATGGAATCTGGAAAAGCTTCTAAGCCCATCAACTTTGCCACAACACCAGATGTCCGCCTATTATTACTTCCTGGCTCTTGCTGTGCGTCTAGGGTTTGGCTGGACTTCACATTTCTCCGCTCTCGATTGTCTAAAAGATAGTTTGATCTAGATTCAGAGGCAGATCTGCTGATGGAACTTTGTCTGCTGTCCAAGGATAGTCTAGGAGTCTCTTTGAGCTTTATCGCGGTTTTCCACGTATCACGGGATTCCCTTCCGTCATAAGAGAACCGAGGAGTATCCTTTAGTGGGAATGATCTGTCAAGACCAGAAACTTTTGGCTTGTCTGATTTAGACGGCTGAAGTGGCCTTGGCGAATCTATGTGCTCCAGAACATGGTTTGTTCTTTCTGCTTTAGCTATAGTCTTGATTGATAACCCACATGCTTCTCTGTTGAGTGAGTCCTTGACGACATCTCGGAGATCAAGGGACTGCTGGCTTAGGTGCAAAGAAGAAATTGGCTGTTTCTTGGGTAAAATCAGAGATTGGGTTTCAAGGAAATTGATCTGGCCCAAAGAAGACGGTTCTGGTTTAGCTGTTCTATTGCAATCAACTGATGAGAAGGTGGAGGAGCAGGAGGATGAAAAAGAGGTCCTGGATGATTCGACTGAGACTCTTCGCTTCTCTTTCACAACCTCGTCCAGATTTGTTTGCTGAAATATAGGTGCATATAAATTCAGTACATATATTGGAGGCCACATGTGGTATGCAATTTAAATTTTTTTTTGGAACAGTAAGCAATTTAAGTTATTAAGCTCTTACTGTTGTTTTCTGCATTTTGCTGTCGAGTTCCATTCCATGGTTGCCACTTTGACCTGCAGAAATCCTTTCGGTGTTAGACATGGAAGTGATTGACAGTAAGAGTTTCACATATTTTGAATTTGTAATTAGGAAATAGAAATATTCGTACGAACTTTCAAGCAAAAGTAATCTGAAGAATATTAGGAAACATCATTTCACATCAAGAGGATGATAAAGCATCGGAAAAGACCTCAATTTCGCTTTGGCCTTTTGTATTGTGCATATTGTACTTAAGAGGCACATTTAAGATTCAAGGTTATGCTGTCGCTTCAGGTACATTCAATAAATTTGAAGAACCATGAGGATCCTAGTTTTTGAAGTACCCAGAATTCTCTTTAGTCTTTGAGCCCTTAATGTGAATAAAACGCTTCTCTTTCATTTAAGTTTATTGCGTTTGCAAATTTTAGTATGTTTTAGAACATTTTAACTTCATGCTCTATTTATTTCGCAGGAACTGTTATCTCCAAAAGTAATGTGAAAAATGAGAGGATTATGGCTGAAAATGTCTTGTGAACGTAGGGAGTCAGACTAGCGTCTCTCGAAACATCATTAATCTAAGTTGAATTTGCCGCCACCACCATCACATCCACCACCACCATTAACCTCAACCACCATACGACCCAGCTACGCCGCCACCACCATCACGGCACATGTACAAGTAGTTCCTATGTTGCTACTACTACCCACCAGGCATTATCAATATTTTAGTTTCTTTTTGGTGAGGTTAATGCTGCGAATGGAATGCGTTCCTGCTGTGTCAAGCAGAAGACCTTCATGATTGGCCCGAGAAGGAAGTTCGATCTCCCCCTAATTTTCATACTTATATTGGGAATTACACAAGCTAATGATTTTATATACGAGACACCCAATAGACAATCTTCCCCGTCTTACTTGTAAGCGCAGAGCCAAACACGGGAAACTGAATCATCTTTCTGCAAACTGTTTCCACCCAAAAACAAAAAACTCGCCCAGGACTACCTGTTAAATTATTATCTCAATCCTTCTTGTTTTTTGTATCCCACTCAACTCTCTTCACATCCTAAACTTACTATCAACAAAGTTAGACTACCACTGATGGCCCAGATATAAAAGCCACTACAAGTCAAAGTTGGGTAATAGACTCAGACATGACGAGAAGTTTACTATTGAAATATTAAGCAATTGAACATCTGCATGATCATTGAATCTCGATAATCATGAACAGCCATTTTCTTAGACCTTACATAGAATCCAATGTTTGAAGCAGCTAAGGTAGCTTTAATTGAGCACTGCATAGGATAAAATAGAAATACCTGGAGGCAGTCTCTTGTGGTTGTAGCTGCTGATTCGCCGGCCGGTGATGGAATGGTTGCGGTTGAAGAGCTGCAACATGACATTCATGCACCCAACCTGCTTATGCAGATCTGGGTTTTCATCCGTCAAAGAATGTAGTACCTTTGCAGACATCTCCTCCTCTCTCCTTGAATTCCAGAAGCCGAAAAACTTATGCACTCGGAGCTTCCATTTCTTTCTTCTTACTCTCTTTCTCTCAATAAATTTCAGACTCCATCTCCAAAACAGTACTGGGAAAAGAATAGATTCTGGACAACCCAAAAGAATAGTTGGCTCTCAGTGTATAGAAGATGTATCAATATATGTAATGACAGAATTGGCACTAACTATGACACTTTTCCAACTCCCATAATCACACTACTGTCTTCTCAGCATGTTTCATGTAAAAAGCAATGCCTTTAGTGTTCTTCAGAAAAACTCTCCTGTCCTTAACCGAAATAAGAGTTATTCTTCGCTTGTGATTTTGGGCCTTTGGAAAGAACTATGAGATAGGAAAAGGTATGAGCTAACAGACAATAGAAAGTGGAAAATGTTGTGTTTCACAGTTCAAGGCAGACAATATCTTCTGTGAAACGAAAACCTATAAGAAAAAAGTAGGGGGAAGGAACTTAGACTTATCCCCACCTTCTGCGCTTTGAATATCAATGCAAAACTGCAGGGAAGATATGCAGACCCAAGATGAGAGATGTTTTGGGTGGCTTTTTGCCCAAAAGAACAAAAGAAACAAGTTTGTGCTTTGTCTCTCAAGAAACGGAAGCTATAGAGGCTAGTTTATTGGAAGGTGATGTACTGCCTGCCCTATATGAAGGCATTGTGTAATCAAGCTGGGGAGAGAGAGGGGTGGCATTTATTGTGAAATTGAGAGGGAAAGGCCCAAGGGTATCCGGTTGGTAGGTGGGTTTACTTCTCACATAATTGACCAAGCTCGATTCGTCGGATCCGGCTGCGAGAGAGTAATTTCTTGTGAATGTCCTAGTCCCGGTGTGGATGGCCTTTTATTTAGTCGAGGAGTGTGTAAGCTGATCTGGACACTCTGACCGTCAACCCGGAAAAAAGGGGGCAGAGGTGGAATATGTGGGTCAGATCTGTGGTTAATTACGTGGGGTTACGTTAGTTAATTTCTTCTGCTTTTCAAGTGGACAAAATAATGTGGGTGGGTCTGGGGTCTGGACCTCCCTACATGGTCATGTGGAGTCTGTCAGATGGTGGAAGAAATAGGAATGTGATTTATGCACTGGCAAGCCTGAGGGCTCCCAAGTTCAGTTTACCGAATTACCCTCGAGTAGATTACCATGTTGACCCACCTGATCAAAAGGGTGAAGAGCCTGAAGACCCTACAGTATGCACCCCATTTATGCTGGATATTAGTAGTAGATTTATGTTACCATTTTCACTTAACCAATTTGTTCTAATGTTTGGTTTGGACGGCTCGAATCGCGCACTACATTCCTGAAGTGCATCCCTGCACTACAGATCCCCCGTTCCTAATTTTGGTAGAGTTCGATACGAAAGCTACCTCCTAAGAACCCCATTTTGGGTTAAAAGTTAAATCGTGATTTGATGTTTAACCTCCTGATGGATTATTGGATGGTAGTATATGCCCTTTACTCATAAAAGCATGTTGATGGTGTTATCTGCTTCTCATCTAGCATAGTTGTAAGCATGCCTATTTCCGGATTTAGATCCAAAATTCAGTGAATGCTATTTCCTTTTCTTGTATATTATTCCTCTTGGCTCTTTGTATCCTTTCAACGCAGTGTATTTTGTATTCTTGGTGGGTGAATTGAATTGCTAATAAATACATAAAACCATTATTGAGGTTTTAAATGCATGCTACTATTGAAGGTGCAGACGTGTTAATTTTAACTTCATGGCCAGAGCTGCTGCTTCTGAAGGGATCCCCAATTCCTCTGCTGAAGAGCTCAGAACTTCAGTTACTGGGAGAATTTTATTGCAGACACAATTATATTTTGTGTGTATCTTGAACTGGTATAAATCTTTGGTACTCATTCATTAGAAGAAAGAAAGGTAGATAAGGCAGTTAAATAAGGAAGCGGCTCCTCTCCAGTTAGGGTTCTATTCAATCCTCTCCAGTTTGGGTTTTTGTGCGCGCATCCAGTGCCCACAATAATGATTGGAACCGTTCACATTTTAGATCTCGTCTAAAACTTCAATCACACCAAAAATCAATGTTGATCGGATACCGATCAATACCTGATTGGCACACATTTATATTTTAAAAAAACTATAAATGTGTTGTTTTTCCACACTGGATTTGGAGCCATTTGTGTGTTTTTTCACTACAAATGCGTGCTGATCAAGTATTGATTGGTATCCGACCAACCTGATTTTTAATCTGGTTATGATCATTGTTGTGGACCTAGTTTGGGTCCACAAAATCCGAAACTGGAGAGGACTGGAAAGAACCCAAACTGGAGCGGATCCATTTCGGTTGAATAAAATCGAACCAAGGTTCCTGATCTTCACTTTTTCAAAAGCTAGTTTAAGGACTTTGAATAATAAAAATCCAAGTTCGATCACAATTTGAAACCCAAACTACTGGAGCTCCTGATTCCTGAGCAACTCAATTAAAGTTCATTTGAGATCGGAACGAATGATATACATACCAAGCCCGAGAAAAGTACTACTTGGCTTGGCTATTTACAAATATACGGAGAACGGGGTAGAGAGTTTTTTTTTTTTTTGAGCTTCTTCGCGTAGAAGTTTGTAATGCACTGGTGAATGCTATTTCCTTTTCATGTGTATTTTTAATCTTGATATCCTTTCAAATTTGCTAATTTTTTTTTTTGTGCATTATAGGTAGCTGACTGGAGTTGTTGATATCAACTTTCCTGCCATCATTAGGTTTTCCAAATGCTTGGTTTTAAATAGATGCTAATCTGCTATTCCTATAACTGAAGGTGCAGAAGTCATAAATTTTTACTTCCAGAGCTACTGGTGAAGAAACATGTGGTGGTGAAGAGACCAGAACAGCCTTTACTGAGAGTTTTATTACTGCTAAGAAGAGTTTCTTTCTCTATCTTCATCTGTATATCTTTATGTACTCCCCCCATGAGAGAGACAGTTAGAGAGAGAGGGGGGCACATTTTTGGCATTTCATTAATACAAGGAAAATTATTACTTGCTTTTGCAGCACCACCTCGTGGTGCTCCAAGGCCTTTTTCACCACAAGTTTGTGTGGAATTCGTTATCAAGTGTGTGGTAGAGAATGCCCTTAGAGCACCACGTGGCGGCTCCAGGAACATTGAATAATCACTCTATGTATTGCATGTTGTTTTACCTTGATGTGGTTCAAACTTCAAAGTGTACATACTGTAATCTTGACATTACAAATCAAGCCATGTGAAGGAAGCCTGCCTGATAAAAGTGAGAAAGTTTAAAGGTGAGTTCCATGCTGTACAGTGAACTCTGGCAAAATTCTTGTTCTTCTAATTCTCTTTATTCTTTAATATAATGTTCTTTAAGCACTTTGAACTTTGAACTCTGGCAAAATTCTTGTCCTTTTTCAGGTGACAAATTTCTCAATTACATGAGGGTGTTCAAAATAGGTAATGACTAGGAGCTAGCAATTAAAAATGTCAATACCCAGCGCTGCGACAGGCTCGTGATGGGTAACTATTTTTTTTTTAATTGAAAATGTCAATACGCAATGCTAGGGCACAGGCTCGAATCACAGGTAACTATTTTTTTTTTTTAATTAAAAATGTCAATACCCAATGCTGCGACACAGGCTCGAATCACGGGTAACTATATTTAATCAAGTCTTTTGGGTGAAAATTTTGTGCCCTCCTTGACAAGATGAATATGGTCACCACCCACATGACATGTTTGGGGTTACAATCTTTTCTTTTTGTGGGGTGGCACGTATGCACCAATTCATTTACAGTTCATAGACTAGTGCACAAAGCTACAAAGTGGCTTAATTGTGAAGAAAATGATATGACAAAGAAAATGGGTATGGAAATTCCCAGCTTGCATTCCAACATGTCAACAGCACATAATTGCACATTTATCCTTCAACCCTCCTATATGTAGATCACACTCATCAATCACCACTTTTGGCTTGTAGTTTCGTCACAATAGCTTGCAGGGGACAACAATATGTCTAGTTTGGGGGATGGTTGGGGGGTGGGTGTGTGTTTGTATTTGTTGTAACGATGAACACTTGAAACTCGAGGTTCATCCGATCGTTAATTTCAGGGCTCTAAGATTAGTCGGTCCGGGTATAAAAGGACAATATGTACGTATAAATGTCGCAGTCACGAAACAGCTGTAATTAGGTGTACGTGTACTTGCTATTTTTCAAGACATATGGCTTCATGCTTCCCACCTCACTATAGCTCGTTCCACAAATTGCTTGCATATCAATGGTCAACAGTTGATTAATTTGCAGTGGTTGGTCGGAATCTTCCTTCTCAGTATCTCGTGCATGATATGAGTAAATGGTAATTTACTAATTTAAAACCATGATCACTTCCTTTATGACCATGTTTAGTTGGAAGATTGAATACTATTTTTAATATCCAACTGTGTGTGTGAGAGAGAAAAGAGAGAGATTATAATAAGGGTTATGATCTTCTTCGGTATCTGAACCATATATTGCTAAAATTAGTGGTTCAAATTTACACAGAAACTATTACCGGTGAGCGTTTTTGAACAAACTGAACCATTAATTGTAGCAAATGGATGGTTTAGATTTAGACTATTCTGTTCATTATAAATTAGTGACCAAAGATGATCCATTCCATTATAATGAAGTTTGCACATTCCTTTTGGGTAATCAATTCAATTAGTATGAGAGTGATGTAAGTCATAGGCATTGTACAAATGATAAGCTTTTGTCCACTGGCAATGCGAGTGTATTGAGACTGGGGTCAGCCGACCCCACGGAAAAAAATATACTATTATTATCTTAAATTTTTTTTTAAAAAAAAAAACTCATAAGAACTCCCTAAATTTGGTGGTGACACCACTGGACAACTCTTAAAAGTTTATAAAAATTACTTTGTTGTGTGACTTGTTTAAATCCTATTCACTCGTTTTGTTTTGTTTTTTATAACGAGAGATTAATCAGTCTTGTTATATGCCTTGATAAGGACAGGTTGATCCTACACCCAAAAATAAATAAATAAAGAAGAAAAAAACTAATAATCAATTGTCGTTTTGGACACATTTGGAAGCCTAACCTAAAAGAAGGTACAAAGCCAATAAAGGTCGTATAGTTGGTTTGATGAGTACTATATTGGAATCTTGTCCTTGGCGTCTATCCCTTCTTTTTTTAAAACCCATGAGTTTTCTCGCTTTGTTTTAACATCCTTATCAGAAACACCAAATTTTAATATTTAAACACCACATTTAACTTCAAAAACACTTTTTACAATTTAATAAGCCACTTTTACAAAAGTTCACAGAATCAGACTCTCTATTAACTTTACTGCATTAAACTATTCTTTCTACTCCTACTCCTCAAAAGTAATATTTAAAAAAATGAATAGCCCGTGAATAGTGCATGAACAATGTGTCAACAGTGCCCTGGAGTGAACAGTGTCAGTGCCGCACCAAATTTGGTGTTGTACTGTAGCAAAATTAGAAGCTTAACCAATATGATTAACTATTTGGTGAGCCTGATTTTGGTTTATTTGGGGGGTTTGACTCTCTACTTTAACTCAAAAGTTAAAGAAGAGAGCCAAATAAGGATGCTCTTAGATGATTAGTTTGGCCGGCTTTGTCCAAGACTTTTGTAATGAGTTGATAACATATAAATGTTGTTGGACTTATATGAATATAATCTCATTTTTGTAAAAATAAAAAAATAATTTTTTTTTTTATACTTACCCATAATTTATCTCATATCCTTTGCCAATCACGAGTAATTATTCATTATAGTGTCAGAACATAGTCATGTGGTGCTCCAGATGATTCCAACACCACACATATATGTTGGATACATAAACTTTAGTTGTTGACCCTACAAAAATGAGTGGTGTTATATTATTCTGGAGCACCACGTGGCCATGCTCCGAGAGTATTGAATAATCACATGCTAATTGTTAATTCTTCTTTGCTAAACCAACTTCCTGGTAAACTACCAATTACAGTAACTATACATACATGTTTTGGGCAGACTAGCAGAGTATCCAACAAGCAGATCTCCGTTGCTCACATACTCCACCCGTCAGTGTTTGATGGTCTCTTTTTTGGAGTTTGTGCCACTTTTTAATTTGTTATGTTTTTTCATACGGATCTTAAAAAATATGCAATATGTATCTTATTTGACAGATTTTTAATTAGTTATATTATTCAAAGTTTTCAAAATCTTGAAAAATATTGTAAATTGGAAGATAATATGACAAAACAATAAGAGATGAAGCATATAAACATTTGAAAAGTGACACAAACTCTAAAAAATGACTAAAAAACATGGACATAGGGAGTATATAATATTGTTTCGTATTTTGTTAGAAAGCATCTTGGTAGAAATAGATTAAACCAAAATAAAAATATCTGGAATGTTAATTCTAGCTATCATTAATTCTGATTATATATATACCTTGGCGAGGAATCACACTTTGAATGTCAGATGCTCGAAAGAACGTCAACAATAAAATTTAGAAAAAGAATGGTAAAGTTGCACGACAATTAAGCCTCCATCCACCAGTGACTATCTTCTTTTACTTAACACGCTTTTTTTTTTTTGGATCGGCCTTTTTTTTTAGATTCTAACGGATTTTTTTTTTATCATTAGAATCTAAAAGTGGCTAGTTGTATAAAGTTGTTAGACTTTGGGACAAGACGTGGGGGCATGTTCATATCATAGTCAGGGGCGGACCTGGGGGGTGCGGAGGGGGTGTTCGGCCCCCGCACTCCTCCCAATTTTCGACATATTTTTAATTTTTTCAATGTATTTTTAGTACATTTTCAATTTTTCTGTATATTTTCTATGGAGTGGCCCCTCCGCAGTTCCAATCCTGCGTCCACCACTGATCGTAGTCATGTTATGTATTTTTTGGTTTTATGTTTAAGCAATTTTCGGTGTAGTAACGCATCTATCTATCTATATTAGTATTGCAAAATGGATTTTCGCGAGGAGCGCCGTAGGCATTTTAGTTTCATTTTTTTTTCTAATTTCTAATAAAATATCTATCAAAATGGAATGATCTTGAACTAATTTTATATGTTATGGAAGTAAATTTAATTGATACACTATCACATTACGAATTTCAGGAAATGTCAGTAAATTTTAATTGATACACTATCACATTACGAATTTTAGAAAATGTCATCCTGAACTAATTTTATTTGTTATGGAAATAAATTTTAATTGATACACTACCACATGCCAAAGTAGAGAAAAAAAGAAGAAGAAATGAAATGACATTTGTATTATTTACGAAAATGTTAAGAAATTTTAATTGATACACGATCATATTACTAATTTTACGAAATTTTAGTTTCATTTTTTTCTAATTTCTAATAAAATATCTATCAAAATGGAATGATCTTGAACTAATTTTATTTGTTATGGAAGTAAATTTTAATTGATACACTATCACATTACGAATTTTAGGAAATGTCATCCTAAACTAATTTTATTTCTTATGGAAATAAATTTTAATTGATACACTATCACATGCCAAATTAGGAAAAAAAGAAGAAGAAGAAATGAAATGACATTTGTATTATTTACGAAAATGTCAGTAAATTTTAATTGATACACTAATATATTACGAATTTTACAAAATTTTAGTTTCATTTGTTTCTAATCTCTAATAAAATATCTATCAAAATGGAATGATCTTGAACTAATTTTATTTGTTATGGAAGCAAATTTTAAGTGATATACTATCACATTACAAATTTTTAGAAATGTCAGTAAATTTTAATTGATACACTATCACATTACGAATTTTAGGAAATGTCATCCTAAACTAATTTTATTTGTTATGGAAATAAATTAATAATGTCATGGGTTTTCGCGAGGAGGGCTACGGTTGCGACAAGTGGCATAAAGTGATTGGTTTGTGATGAAACGCGTGGTGGGATTAGCTCAACACCAGCCTGATAATCAAATTGTAGTTGGGAGACATCCAACTAATCGTGTTGATTACAAGTATGATGAGCACATGCGCATGAAATATACTCATCCTTTCAGGTATTATGACAACTTACATAAACTCTGTGGTAATGAGTATTTTGAAGATATTTTAGATTGGATTCTAGATATTGAAGATTTCTTTGAGAATGCAGAAGTTCCGTCCGAGGAAAGGTGGATATATTTGTGGTTAAAATTTACAGATTCCGCACTTAGTTGGTGGTTAGATTTGCAATCTTCAAGAGATAAACTGGGTAAATGTCGTATCCGTTCGTGACGAAGAATTAAAAGACTTATGGTGGAAAGATTTTTGCCATGGAATTATGAGAAACTTTTAGAAGAAAAATATAGGCGAAAGCAAGAAAAAACAATTAACATCGTTGCCAAAGATGTTGTTGAAGAAGTTGTTAAGCAAGAGGTAATTCAAGTTAATGGTAAAGAGAAAGTTGATGTGAGCAGTAACAGCGAAAGGAACATTGTGATTGAAGTTAATGATAAGCAAATCGATATGGAGGTGGGCGAGAAACAGAAAATTGATATGGATGTTGGTGATCAAGTTGTTGAGGACCTAATCGATTTTTCAATGGAAGAAATTGATGTTGCTAATTCATCTGATGACTCTATGGTCAAGCCAGCTTGTCTCAATGAGCTAATTGTTAATATGTCAACCAATACCAAGATGAAACAAGATCAAGAGTACCTACAAAGTCAAGTTGGCTTTATTGATTTTCTTGGAGTGCAACAGTATGATTGGATTCTTAATATTCATATAGTGGATCTTATCAATCAATTGAAGCATGCCGAGAAGATATCATTGCAAGTAATTTGTGGTGTGGAACATTTTTTGAAGGGAATCAAGAAATTGAAGTATTCCAAGTATCTTTTCTTTTGGAATGGAAGATGGCAGATTTCCAACGAGAACTCGTGGGCGAGTTCTTTTGAAGAAAAGGAGAATGATGTAGGACAAGATATAAACCCCTATTATTTATGAAAACATTATTTAGGTAACAATTTTTATTTACGATTAGTATTAGGAGATTTTATTTGGGCTGCCTTTTTGCACGTTTTTAATTTAGTTTTGGTAAGATTTGATTTTATTTCCCTTTTCTTATAGTCTAGGTTTTCAAGTAATACTTTGTTTGGTCGCCACTCTAAGTAATTTCCTTTTAATTAGGACTTCTACTAGTATAAATAAGGATGTAGCCTATGGGCATATTTAGCTTTTATTCAATTATCAATAAAATTTATAGAGTTTTTCTCTTTCTTATAGATTCAAGAACATCTCGTGGATTCGAGAACCTATCTTGTTTGAAATAGTACGCTAACTATTCTCTTGTGAATTCCGCTGCGTCAGTTTCTTATGTGGACTAAGCCCCCCATTTTAGGGGTAATTGTTCTAGGGTCCAGAAGTGTGGACTTATTGTGACATTTAGTCCATGTTAAAGTTTTACAAGGTTCAAGGTCCACCAATTTTTTTTTTTTAGAATTTAGGCACTTTCAAAGAGTACCCTAGGGTTTAGGTTTTAGGGTGCACTTTCCTATTATAGGGTTTTAGTGGTTTAGGCACTTTCATAGGGTACCCTAGTGTGTTAGGCACTTTTATAGGGTACCCTATGATTTTAGGCACTTTCATAGGGTACCCTAGGGTTTTAGGCACTTTCATAGGGTACAAACTTTTTTGGTACTTTCATAAGGTACCCTTTAGGTTTTAGGGTGCACTTTCCTATTATAAGGTTTTAGTGGTTTAGGCACTTTCATAGGGTACCCTAGGGTTTTAGGCACTTTCATAGGGTACCCTAGGGTTTTAGGCACTTTCATGGGGTACCCTAGAATTTTAGGCACTTTCACAGGGTACAAACTTTTTTGGCACTTTCATAGATGTACAAACTTTTTTTGGTAAAAAAAAAGAAAAAGAAAAAAAAAAGATGACAGTGTTAGGACTGGATAGATTATAAACTTGTTTGGTGGATTAATGGGGTTACAAATTCTTTGCCTAGGACTTTTGAACAAGTTGCCCTATATTTTATTTATCAATTCATAATATCGATCTCATTTTACTAATTTCAAAAGTAACAATAGAAAGAGATTGGTCGTAGTTGAGGAGTTAAGTCAAAGGTGTTACTATTGGAAGATATTCTTATGATATTAATTTGAAGTTTTTGGATTGAATTTTTTAAGATTATGAATTACTGTGAATTACTTTATTTCTTTAAGTCACATATGTTTATGTAATTTAATTAGGATTAAGTTCATCACACTAACAAAAAATTGTTTTTTTCAAAAACCGAAACAGGTTATTCTCTCACAATACATCACATAAAAAATCGTGAAAAATCAATTTTTTCAAAAGACTACCGTATTGGAACACCCCCTAAGTTATTTAATTGAATCATCCAATTAATCTCCCCGTGCATAGCACGGGTTTTATGCTAGTGAGTGTGTATGTAGAATAGTAAAATTAAGTAACAATTCTGTAATACAAAACTCAGCCTTCAAAAACCGAAAGGAATCACTGCATTTTAAAATACAATTGGTCCCATTTATCATAGTATGGGTTTACAGATGTTCACGAAATTTTGAAGATTTATGAGATAGAGCATGATTTAGAATTTTACGATTCGAAAGAGAGTTACGGAATGTTTTTTTTTTGTTTCCTACACATAATGTAAGTGTAGGTATGGCATCCCGTCACCTCCGCCAGAGAGTATTGTCCCGTCACACCACACCACTATCTGTAGGAGATTCCACCGCACCTATATCGGGACCGAAGCTAAGGTCTCACCACGTGTGGGTAGTGTTAAGAGTATGTTTATCTCCAGTGAGAGGCTATGAGGACTTAAACCTTGTCATTGTCCAACTAAGGTCAAGTTTCTAATCACTGAACCAACCTGAACATAAGATATGATTATACTACATAGAAAAATGTTCTTTTGCTTTCTGATGAGGTTGTCTAGATTTTTATTTGCTCCTATCCCTTAATACCAAGGTTTATGAGTAATTATTCAGTAGTTCGGGAGAACAGTCACATGGTGCTCTCGATTAATCTAACACCATACATTTATATAGAGTTAGAGTGTCTCAGAACACCACGTGACCGTGGAGCACTGAGTAATTAGACTATGTTTATATCCTCATATTTTGCATATATTTTTTTAAATGGATGGTGATAGTTGAGATAGGGGTGCAGATTGAGAGCACAGACCATGTGGATAAAAGGAAGAGAGTACATGAGGGATGCCAATGTTTCATTAGGGCAAGGACCAACTAAGCTCTATCTATATCACCAATCCTAAAAACTAGGTTCCAAGAAACTACTACCCCATCAAACCGCCATTATTGACACATGATGTCCCCTCCACATATCCCCCATACCAAAATCACCATGTGCTTTTGTCAGATTAGTCAGTGATTGGTGGGGTTTTCATGTACTAACAATTCTACAAGTCCTCAATCACTTGTACTATTTGAAAATTATTCAGTATTCGTGGAGGAAGAGGGCATCCTGTAGTGCTCTGCCGCACTATAGGGTTGTAGTGCGGCATCCGAGCCATTGATTGCGTAATCAACGGCTCGGATTTTATCTTGGTGCTTGCATGATCCGAGCCGTTCATTGTCGAGATGAAATTCGAGCCATTTATTATCGAGATTAATGGCTCGTGTGACGCACTACAAGGTAGTAGTGCTGCAGTGCACTACAGGATCCCCGGATCCCTCCGTCCCTTTTTAAGTGATCACCATCAGAATACGTGCAATTTCAAACCCTTAAAAACATATTTCTTTATGTAATTTTTAAATTTTTTTGCACCGAATTAAAGCATTCATTGAATACTTTAATTTGGTGCCAAAAAAATTAAAAAATATGCTACAAAAGTGCATTTTTTAGCGGCTACCAAAATACACGTTTCCCAAACCTACCATTTAGAAGGGGACGGAGGGAGTAATATTTGCTATGATTTTGAAACTATTGTACAATAGTATTCATCGAGAACTATCAAATAATGTCCACGTTGCATATTTTGGAATATCTACATTGAAAGGTATAAGTAATTAAAAATTGGCAGAAATATCGAAAATGGACAAACAAATTGGGATGGATAGAGTAGAAGCAAGCATTATAAGGCTCCATTCCCCAAAGTTTCTAATAAATTGAACATAAATGACTAAAGCTTGTGTTTTGACAGATTTCAAAGCAAGTAATTTTTGGATGAAGAGATGGAAATTGCAATAAATCAACAAATACATCAACCTAAAGAGGGAAAAAAATAGAAAAAAATACAGAAAAGAAAAACAAAAAGTAAACAAGAAAAATACAAAGAAAACAAGAAAAACAGAGAAGAAAAAACCGCGGAAGCCGCTAGAGAAAGTGTCACGCCGTCGCCAAAAAATCTAGATTCTGGCCGCCCATAGTAAGCACTGTTGAGAATATAAAAAGTATACCTAAGTAATTTGTCTCGGAAACAAATTAAACGGCACTTATGACATTAAATTTGGAGTACAATAATATTAATATCCATGTCCCAAACAATGGAGAGACCCAAAGATAGCAACTCATCAGTTCAAGGGTGACTATTCACAAGCATGCTCTAAATTTGGATACTAGCCTCCCATAATAAACACTGTTGAGAATATAAAATGTATACGTAAGTAATTTGTCTCGGAAACAAATTAAACGGCACATATGACATTAAATTTGGAGTACAATAATATTAATATCCATGTCCCAAACAAAGGGGAGACCCAAAGATAGCAACTCATCAATTCAAGGGTGACTATTCACAAGCATGCTCTAAATTTGGATTCCAGCCTCCCATAATGAGCACTGTTGAGAATATAAAATGTATACCTAAATAATCTATCTTGGAAAAAAATTAAACGACACATATGACATTAAATTTGGAGTACAATAACATTAAGATCCATTTCCCAAACAAAGGAGAGACCCAAAGATAACAACTCATCAATTCAAGAGTGACTATTCACAAGCATGCTCTATGAGTTAGGGAAAAAAAAAAAAGAGGAGGATCCCCAATATTGTTTGTCCCTTAAATAGGGGGTGTTCCATGTTGGAGGTGTGTTGAATGTGGGGTAAGCCAAGATTCCATCTTATCCCCCTGATCACATGAGAGAAGGGGAGATAGCTTTGAAATCTCAGATCTAGGAATGGAGAGCAAGAAAACCTGAATTTGAAGGGAAAAAAATTAAATTGCGTACATACAAGAAAGTGAGCACAATAAGTCAATAATGGAACTACAACACATGGCTTTTCTAGTTTCATGAATAAGACTTGATATCAAAGGAAAAAGAATCTTTTTTATTGACTCCAATGTACTTTCTAATTTTTTTATACATTATTATACACTTTTCACAATTTTTGATACACTTTTCAAACCTTAACGATAGTCCAATAGACGATTTTAGAATTTTCCAAGAAAAATAAATAGCCTCTAAAGCCTCTAACAAAACAACAATAAGTTACATGCATTCCATTCCACTATTACTACTTAGATTTTCAGCACAAAATCAATTAATTTTTTTGAAAAAATATGTACTCAATAGGGGCTTGTTTGGTTCGCCTTATTTGATTAGCTTGAATAGTAAAAAAATAAGCTTGTTTGACTCGTACTGATATGCTTATTTGCTTATTTCGCATAATAATGGACCGAAATATGTACCAAGAAAAACGAAATAAGCAAACAGTGAACTAAATGAAATTGTTATTTCGACGATCGATTATTTATTTTTAAAGTAAGCCGATGAACCAAACGGGCCAAATTAAATACCTTGCTCCATAAGATTCAGATCAAATGACACACAATCAAGTTGCCAGATCATTGGACTCAAGAGTCATCCCTTCTGCACATGCCAAGTTGATTCTATACGTATAATATAATCCACCACGAGTCATTAATTAAAATGGTTCTTAAACTTAAAAAACAATAGCCAAAAAACAACTCAAACCCTGATCTTGAATCTCTATATAATGACCACACAAATCTGATTTTGATGGGTTATTATCCATTGGGCTTCCAGTACCAGCCCATTAGTTAATTGACTTAATTCTCATGTAGGGTCCCCCTCCAATGGGTTCACTAAGATCTTGATATGGTGTATCTCCCAAATTAAAAAGAAAGAAAAATTAAGAAGGTGAGGGACAGCATCCATGTTGTTCCCAATCTGAGCTGTCCGTGCTTGGTAATGGACGGCTAGGATTTGTTTGGTAGCGGATGGTTCGGATGTGTTTGGACAAGATATGATCCGAGCCGTCCATCACCCGAGCACGGACGGCCCAGATCGGACAACATGCATGCTGTCCCCACCCTTGATCTAGTTAGGTCACATATAAACATACATATTGAAAGGACTATGACCTTATTGTGTGTTACTACTAAAATAGTCTATTGGACCATCAAGAATGTAAAGAAAATAAAGAAAATTATAAACGTTTCCGATGCACATTTTGGAATAATTGTACATAGTTATTACAGTATTTTTTTTTTCCCTTTTTATCAAAGGTATTGCCAGTATGTTGATAGTCTTGTGCCACGGGAGTCGATCGCGCAAAAAATATGAGGAAAAAACTCCGTTTGTATTAATCAATCAAGTACAAATTTGAGAAAAATCCTCACTCATACTCCAATTCTTTCTCTGTTAATCGGAACCAGGGGGTGTTGCACAGCCGCGTGCTGTGCCGGTGTCGGTCCGACGATCAGAGACGTTTCGCCGCATAGAGCTCGTCGAATACTACCAATGTACCCGAAAATTAGCTCGATTGAATATCATTAAGTGCCTAATCGGAACATTATTATTTTGAAATGGATGATTTGGAATGAATCCAACACACTAGATCAAAACCATTATAACAAGTTATATGTGTCCCGATGAGGCATTTATCGATATTTGATCGAGCTGATTTTTGGTACACGTGTAGAACTCGGCGAACTCTACGAGTGAACGTTTCTGATCGTCAGCATGACACAAGCACCGTACCTGCACAGCACGCTGTGCAACATCCAACCCGGGTTGCTGTTACTCGATCACACGGTCTCCCTATCCTTATACCCGTACAATCAGAGGGAAAGTGCTACATTACCTGTTTCCCGTTTGGCACGCATTTTTGTCTCCATTGCCTGCCCCCTAGAAAAGTGCTACATGGGTAAATGGGTCATGCCAACGGCTCTCATCCTTTCAGTTTTATTGAAAACGCGACCCAGTTTATCCGTCCTCGTTTGTTGATCGTTTTTCATACTTCTTGTTCAGTAATGCTATATGCAAAGGAAAGACTTGTAGGGAAGATCTTGCGGGGATCAATACAGATTTTTAACGACTAATCCGAGCAGCTCAAGAATTTTAGAATCATATTTTTAGTGGGCCCGCTAAAAACCAGCTCTATCTGATATGTTTAGATGCTCGATCCAAACTTTCATTTTTTCTTTTTTCATCCGAGCCATTCAAAAATAAAAGTTTGGATCAAGCACACACATATCGGATGGACCTGGTTTCTCGCAAGCCCACTTGAAATATGTTTTTATACTTTTTGAGGCTCAGATCAGCCGTTTAAAATCCATATTGGGCCCCGCAGGACTTTTCTTGCGTGATTCCTTGCAAATCTTCCTTGCACATATCATTTTTGCTTCTTGTTGTTTCAAACAAATATCGTTTTGACAAGTTAGGCCATGTTCCACTGAAAAAAAATAGTTTTGTTTTAACTAAAAAACTACTCCATTCCACTGCAAAAAACCAACAAAAAAATCACTTAATTCCACTAACCTAAAAAAAAAAAAAACCACTTTAATCATGTAAAATTACGAATCTGTCCCCTTTCAAACCCATTATCCTTTGGGCACAAGGGTGGCTTAGTAATTTGGTAACACAACTCAAAAATTCAAAAACCTAGTTAGTGGAACTAGTTGGTTTTTTTTTGTAAAACTTAAGAAAAAAGAAACAAAAACAAAAAACAAGTTAGTAGAACATGGCCTTAATAGATAAAAGTTGGCGACATGACTCTTTTGACCTTTCTTCTTTTTAAATGAGCAGAATTGCGAAACACCGTTGCCCCAATGTGACAATGATATAAAAAAAATGGTAATAATGATATCTCCATTCTTTTTATCGAGAGTAGCAAAGGACAGTAAAAAAGCTATATTCGTACATGTATGTATATAAATTGCGATGATAATATTGTCTTAATAAGTTGAAATCTTACTACAATATTAGAGGGGGAGGGAGTAGTAGTTCAGGCCTTGTTTTCTAATGGATTTTATCAAGATTTGATAAAATCAACCTCTTGATTTTATTTATTCGTGAAGACATTTGATAAAATTTGTGGATTTTTGCATTAAAAAATTTCAAAAATATACAGATTTTATCAAATGTCTTTACAAATAGATAAAATCAAGGGGTTAATTTTATCAAATCTTTGATAAAATCTATTGGAGAATAAGGCCTCAGTAGGAATTTTTTTTTTCCCCTTCCTTCCATGTTACTCCAAGCATGTGAGATAGGGTATGACATACATAGTACATACTGAAAATTTAGGTCATTCCATATATGTCTGGTGATAGTCAACAGACTCAACACCTACTACCATGTGATCTGCACAGTACATATAAGAAAAAATGATGAATCCACTGGCACAATTATGGCTAGCTAGTGCATGAAAGTCATGTGTGATCTCCCCTTGGAACAAAATAAAAATAAAAATCATGGGGATCACTAAAAAAAACAAAAATCATTAGGTGTGGATTCTGAAGATGCTGTGGATCACTGATTTATAGCTAAATTGGACAATCTCAGACTCTTTTTTTCATCTCTTTCTGGAGACCTTATTTCTCCTTTTATGTATTTTGTTTTGGTTAGTACCTTGCCAATCTTTTTCCTTCTTTGTTAGCACTGCAAGAAAAAACACATTCGGTGACTAAGATTTTGGTCTCTAAAAGGCCCTATTTAGTCACAAAATCTATATTGTGACCAAAAAAGATTTGGTCACCTAACCCTACTCGCAGAAAGGTTTCTGAGACCAAATTTCTTGTGGTCACTGAAGCATAACATTTAGTGATCAAAACATGGTCACTGAATGCCCTTTTCGGTGACCAAATTGATTGGTCACTTATATTTGCTGGTCACTGAATGATTTTATTGGTGACCAAAAAAGTGGTCATTATTTCTTGTAGTCACTGAAGCATAACATTTAGTGATCAAAACATGGTCACTGAATGTTCTTTTTGGTGACCAAATTGGTTGGTCACTTATACCTGCTGTCACGGAATGATTTTTTCGGTGACCAAAAAAGTGGTCATTATTTGTGCACTTTGTAATGACCAACCAGCATGATCACTAAATGAATAAATTTTTCGGTGACCAAAAAAGTGGTCATTATTTGTGCACTTTTAATGACCAACCAGCATGATCACTAAATGAATATATTTTTCGGTAACCAAAAAAATGGTCATTATTTGTACACCTTCAATGACCAAATGTTTTGGTGACCAAGTTCTTTTTTAAAATTATTTAGTCACCATTAGTTTAAATAATATAATTTTTAAATTGTTTTGGGCATTAATTATTCATATTTCATTCTCCATATTTTTATGAATCCCATCCAAAATGACTTTTCTTTTGCCATTTCAGTTTTACACAATCAAATACGTGCTTTAGAATCAATAGTAAATCCAAATCATAATTTAATTTTTAACAATCATTCAACATCCTTATATAATAGTCACCATAATCATACTTACAAATACTAAACCATGCATTATCCTAATGTCATAATCGTCTACCAACCTATACAAAATATATGGACCACAAAAGGTATTGTTTTGAATAGACATCATTGAAGCGAAATGCATCCATATCCAAAATATGCCCAAGCTCCAAAGAAGTCCACTTTAATCTGTAATGGCACAAATAAATGCAATTAATACCCATTAAGAAACAAACGTATAATCTGTGTTCACCATAATGGTATGGAAGAATATGCGCCCCGAGAACTACAATATGCATACATAAACGTTATCTATAGAAAAAAAAAAAAAGGATCCCTTCCTCCGGTTGCTTTTTACTTAAGTATGAAACAAATCTAATGAAAAGAACGAAGACTTATCACTTAAGAAGGTCCAAAGAGAAAGACAAGAATAACACTCGCTATTGGTTCCCCAACAGTAAGCTGAGAAATCAAAAAAATAACATCATTGAACTTCTGCGGCAAAACATGTAGTTCCCATCTAATCAAGATGTCCATGCATCATTGCTAGAAACAGTAAGTCCCCTGGGCATGGAGAAAAGGTGTACTCTAGCAGAAATATGGCTCCTTAGAGCGGGCCCATGGGAAATATAACTTATGGGAGGGTTCATGAAGAAGAAGCATATCTGAAGTGATCCATACATATATAAGAAAGTTAAAGCTGCTAACTCGTTTGCAGTTTGAACTAATCATAGCTCCTGACCAAAATATCTGATGACTAAATCACAGCTAATTGTCAATATTGCTGCCCATTGGTGTTTTTCGCTAACAGCAACACTTAATAAACTTACACCAGAAGGAAGTATATTTGTGCTTGGTGATTTCAAAGTCCACAACATGCTCAACAATTTTAATTCTTTTAGTTTATCACAACAGCTCACTCAGTACCCATAGTTTAATACCTCACTGCAGAGGAAGGGATCAGAACAACCTCCCATACGTTACATCATAACAGGACTTCCATTCTCATCATGAAACAAAGGCATTATGAAATCAAAATTACTTTGCAGAGACTTTTCTTGGACTCTTTTTTGCAACGTGTACGACAATTTCTTGCATCTATGACTAAGAAATAAATGTGTGATTGGCATTTATTGGACACTTACTAACATATGAATATCAAGGATTTCAAAATTTGACTCATCACTGTGATGTACAAAGTGGAAGACAGTGACTCTTACAAATAATCATATTGCAATTCACTTGCAATGTTTGAAAGATTTCTTGAGGATTCCTACCTGCTTCCAAGGCCTATTTATCATGGAAATTAGGGTTTTGTATGCTATAGCCTGTAGGAGCTTCAGATGGGGTTTCCAAATTGAAAAATATAAAAGCAATTGGATTTACTTTAGGATTATAGGGATTTTACGGGAAAGGTTTGGTTTGTTCAAACTCAATCAAGTCATAGGCAGCCGGGGAAGATGGGAAATTGGGCTGCACTTTTCGATTTTGATCATTCAGGCCCAGTGAACTTGATCCATCATTCTCTTGTACTCTCTCCATGTATTTTGCTCTAGGAGGCTTTCCATTATCCTATATGATTGTTCACTTCCAGAGGAAGTTGTACATTCATGATCCTTGACGACAAGGGTTTTGAGTATTCTTAGTAAAAGTGTGCAGCCAAACCTCATGGGTGCCTGGGTGGTCAGTTATTAATTTAATTTACACTAGATAATCGCTTATAACGTCAGATAATTAAGAAAAAGATATACTGATACATCAGATAATTTACACACATCTACGAACAGACTATGCTTAGAAAATATAGGCAAATACTAACACGAACAACCAATAATAGAAAGGGGGGGAGCCCTGCATCACACTTGCGCTCTTAGCAAGCACCACAATAACACAATCATGCACATTTCAAGGGGGGATGCAGGGGTGTCCCACTTGCACCCTTAGCAAGTATAACAAAAAGGAACGTGAAATATTACCGCAGGAAGTGAGCAAATCAGCAAACTCCAAAAAGCCAAAGGATCAGTGTCCAAAAAGCCAAAAGATCAGCAATTTCCTTGTGGATCATTCAAGCAAAATGCATCCATGTAAAAAACATACGCCCAAGCTCCGAAGAAGTTCTTGTTAATCTATAAAGGCACAAATAAGTACAATTATTATCCAAAAAAGAAAGTCATATATGTGCAAACAATTCAAATCATAATTAACTTTCTCAGTACAATTATTATTCCATGGAGTGTCACTAATCAATAAAAGTTCCAAAAATAAGGTACGAGAGACAACATGCATGTGCAGTTTGTTTAAGTGTACAAAATCAAACATATTCCCAAATCATCTAAATTCTGTGGTGAAAGCTCTTGGGGCTGAGATGATTCAAGAGTCTCAGTTGGGCTCAATTGTGACAGTGAAGGCATAGACAGCCTCCTGGTCGATGCCTTCTTCCTAGGAGGCATGAATAGAACTGTAGAATATGGTGCGAAGCACAAGTTATTAGTTGTATATAATGCTGAAAATTATCAAAAACATAAGTGCAACTGAGTATTTAAGAAAAGTAGAAAACTAAATTGAACCTCGAATAGAAACTTAACGCAAAAGACTTCATACCTTCATTATTAGATTGCGCCAAAGAAGCTTTATCACCCAAAGCAATAGAATCCTGTGGTGGAAGCTTTTGGGGCTGAGATGATGCAAGAGTCTCAGTTGGGCTCAATTGTGATGGTGAAGGCAGAGGACTCCCAGCCGATGTCTTCTTCCAAGCAGGCATGAATGAAACTGTAAAATAGGGTTCGAAGCACAAGTTATTAGTTGTATATAATGCTGAAAATTATCAAAAACAGAAGTGCAACTGAGTATTTAAGAAAACTAAATTGAACCTCGAATAGAAACTTAACACAAAAGACTTCATACAAAATTAAGCAAGCAATAATCATATGCAAAAGTTTAACATATATAAAAATCCAACAACCCTGTCCATTTTTAGAAACATTACACATTACATAAGAAACAAATTAACACTCTAATCCGTATCTGGATCTGTATCAGAGTCGGTGCTAATCATCTCTTCTTCTTCTTCTTCTTCTTCTTCTTCTTCTTCTTCTTCTTCTTCATCGCTTTCCTCATCCACTGACTCATCCTCTTCATCACAGATAAAGCCTTCATCGTCGCTGCCCCCAACTTGTTCTCGGCCACGAGATTGCAAAACTACCTCCAATGGAATAATTTCAGCTTCGAGATCAAGTCTGTGCAAAGGTGTTGCAGTGGGGTCTTCTACTGAAATTGGAACAACGTCATTGGATTCATCCTGTTGGAATGCATGGTTTAGGACATGAGTTTCTTCGCTATTATCAGCTTCTAAATCCATCTCTGGCACATCCCATATCCCTCGATGTTGGAATCTTTGAACAATTTTCCAATTGCCATGACTATCGGTGGTATCACTGATGTAAAATACTTGTTGGACTTGACTCGGAAACACAAAGGGGTCATCTTTATACCAACGACTTCTTACATCAATAGTTGTGCAATTTGCATCGACACGAAAAGTTTTTTTACCACTAGTGTCAGTGTTGAACCATTCACATTGGAAGAGAACAACTCTATGTTCAAACAAATAACTAAGTTCCCATACTTTACACAAGTGACCATAGAAGTTAGTTGATTGTTCGTTATGGTCCCCTTCAACAACCAACCCGCTATTTTGAGTTTTGCGACAACTCTCACGTTCTATGGTATGGAAACGAATGCCATTAGAAATGCAAGCTGAGTACAACTTCACTATTGGAAGAGGACCAATGGCCAGGGACCATAATTCATCGGTTGCTTCTGCCGACTGCTGGTTCCTTAATTGAGTCATCTGCATAACACAAAAAAAAAAAAAAACTAATTCGTTATGTTGAAACCCTTCATGGATAACCAAGTAAGTCAAAGTTATATGTGTCTTACGCGATGTTTGAACCACTTGGGAAATTCTTTACGTTGTTGAGCCAGGATGTTGGCTGCATTTTCAATTTGCAATAAGTTCTTGTGTTCCCTATTTCATATAAGAGACTACAAGAATAAGTAAATTGACTTAAATGACTAAACAAATGAAAATCTTAACCAAATATGCATTTTAAGCAAACATACTCTCGATATTGATCCACTTCAGAGCTATTTAACAAGACAAACCAATGAGCTTGTTCAACTTGGCCGATAGGCACGTCAGGTTCCCTTGTAATTAACCCAAATGGTCGTACATTTTGAGTGAATATAGGTAAACCCGGGCCACAGCCACCACCATCATCATTCCTTTCTTCTCGGTTAAACACCGTTTCAACTCCATTGAGATACATTGAGCAAAAAGTCGTACACTCTTTGGAGATATAAGCCTCGCAATTGAACCTTCTGGATGAGCTTTATTGGAGACAAGCCCTTTTAGAATTCCGAGAAGCCTGTAAATAAGTAAGATGACATTTCTATTTTAGAATGCTATTAGAATAATTCTATTGGGCCTTAACTCTATGGTTAAAACCAATAAATTACCTTTCAATTGGGTACATCCATCGATATTGAACTGGACCTCCAAGAATTGCTTCGCGAGGCAAGTGAATAGCTAGGTGAACCATGACATCAAAGAAGGCTGGAGGAAAAAACTTCTCTAGTTTGCAAAGTATAAGTACAATTTGATCTTCCAGAATCTCCAAATCTGTTTTCTTTAATGTCTTTGAGCATAATTGCTGGAAAAAGTTTCCTAACTCGAATAATGTTGTGAGAAGTTCCTTGTTAAGGTACCCACGCATTCCAATTGGTAGAAGTCGCTGTAAAAGCACATGGGAGTCTTGACTTTTGAGGCCCGATATTTTACCACCTTGAGTGCTCAAATTAAGAAACATGCATTTCTATTAACAGAGACACAATCCAATGTCGAAGTAATAGAGACAAATAAACTAGTGAAATAAGAAGGTATAGTTTTAATCTAGCTAATGAACCCATAATGTTTAAAATGGGATGTTTGAACTTAATCAATCAAGAACACACAGAAAACATAAAGTGATTCTATTTGAACCGAAGAAAGAATTATTCTAGTTTTACTTGACACAAGTTTACCCATTTATGAAAGGACAATTAAGGACAATAGATAATAAATCTTTATCCGCCTAGTGAATGATCAAAAGTCACAAACATTACCAAAAAACTCAAGCTCAACTAGTAAGTATTGGTGTAAGGGACAATAAAAAACCTGAGAGCGATTGTCGTGTCCCACAACAATGATCCAGAATATGCGGCTTGCAGTGACAACAAGATTTCCAACAGCGCTTGTCCTTCAACATCCAACAACATCAATGTATTAGTTTACAGATAATTGGATACTAGAGACAAGCAATTCTAAAAAATTGTACTAGCATGAGTTGAAAAACTAATATACTGTCCTAACTTCTCCTTCTACTAAAAAATTCAGGATTTCAAGATATAAATGAAGTACTATATAGCAAAAAATTAAGAAACAAAAAAGCATGAAAATGTAACATACTTCACTAATAACTTAGGAATCCCCCATGGAGTTACCAAAAAAATCACATGCCTTCCTTATTTTCTTGTCTCATTCATATCTCAGACATAGTCATACCAAATAGACAAAGATTATAAAATCAAAAGTCAACATTCTTTAACATAGTTCCAACATTTTAGCATCTCAAAAATTTAGAATCCAAAACCATCTCGTCCCTATTCTTTAACAGAATAACAATAAATTGCTTACAGAAAAGACTCAGTTTGGATCTTCAAACTGTTGGCTAATTTGCAGAAAATGGAAATAGAAATCAAGAAACAAACCGATGCCAAATATGCAATTGCTCCATGGTTTCGGTGGCAAACCCGTTATAAGATCATTATTTTAGCTTCTGGATGGGGAATTTGATTCCTATAACCTGAACCCACACAAAAATACACATTGTACTTGGCTGCTTGCTATCATGCATAGTTCTACCAAACATTTCAACTGGTATACATATCTAAACATTTTTACTAGCATACATTTTGCATTCTGTTAACAGCCGAGTCTATGACAATCTTGTAAATGCCACTGACCTTTAAATAAAGGCTTCAGAAACCTGAATAGAATGTTTTGTTCTAGGGTCCATACAGGAATAAGAGAATCTGGTACTTCATGACAGATACATAAACCTGGAACTCTGGCCTAGTCAACTTTTGTGGGGTTTTTTCTGGTTTTTTTTTTTTTACAGAAAAAGCATAAAACTTAAAGGAATGAGAAAATACATCCTTGCAATTGGCTCAAGTCAAATAATTAGGAAAAAGTATTAGTGGCCTATCTTTACAGCATATATGTATAGGCTACAGCGGAAAAACTATTATCGGAGGAAATTGCGTTTTGCGCTTCATTAGTTCCTTTTTTATGCACTTTCTTACAATTCCTTTTTTTTTATTTTATAATTTAGTTGTTTGGGTCAGTTTAAGTGCACGTCAACCGATCTTAGGAGACCGATGTCCACTAGTAGGAGCCTCAATTAAAGCCAGAGCAAAACTTTATGTGGATAAGCTCTGATAGAGTTCTTAACATTCAGAGAGATTTCAGTTATTATTTTCATCTATGTAAATAAAGTATAATAGTCCTCAATGTACTAAAAATAAAAAGATATTAGTGTGAATCCACATGAATTTCATTTTACAACAGGATCTTCTTGTCTTGGTTTTAGCTTCCTGGAGGTACCCACACGTGCTTTTTTTTTAAAATAATAAAAGAGGCCAGATAATAAAATTTAAAAACAAAAATCATAGAAAACAGCTTACCCAAGAAAATGTTAAAATCCACTAATCGCTTCTTTTATTTTACTCAACGCAGTTCAATGATTAAAAAATTATAACAATCAGCATTAGAAAGGTCAACTCAAAAAGTAAGATTACAAACATATATTAAAACCCCACCTCATACTTTATTAGCCCAAAACTACAGTATTATAATAAAAGAAAGCTTACAATAGAACTTAAAGAGCTATATCCACTAAAGTCAGTACAAATCAAAACCCATGACAAATGAAGCACAAAGAAAAAGAACCTGGCGGCTATATCCGTGTTTGTTAAAATCTGCCATTGTTCTCTTAAAAAACTCTTGCTTATTAGAAAATCCTTCATAGATCTTAGATTTAACACACACACACTCATGCATGAAGAGAAAAATTGCACTCTCTCTCTCTCTCTCACACACACACACACAGTACGATTTCAGGGGTTTCACACCAAATTAGTTTTGAGTAAAGGGGTAAACGATGAATATGGTCTAGCAGAACAATTTGAGGGCTAAGTACTAATAAATTTTCATAAAAACAAAAGAAAATAACCAATGTGGTATACCATAAGCCCTTATTAATATAATCATCAATGTGAGAGACAAAAGGATTAAAGCTTGACCTATCTGTAAAATCTAATCATCAATGTGAAACGAATAAGGTATAAGGTAGACACCTATGAGGTAAACCTAAATACCGGCAACCACCCACAAGCCAGAGGTATTACGGGTTATGCAGTTGGGTGGACAAATGAACCTATCATCAAAATTAAGAATGCTGTTCAAAAAAAAAAAAAAAAAAACAACCCTTATTAATCGCCACACTTGAAAAAACACTTCAGAAATTTGTAAAATACAAAACATTTGCACTTGATTAATCACTTATCTCTTTGGGGTTGAATATTAAACCTATTTCCACAACTACCAAAGGCATGAAACCCAGAAACAATAAACGTTTAACCCTAATTCCTCAATTACTAGTTTAAGGGAGAGTAAAAACCTGTATGCTAGTCTTTCATGTCTAACAGAAAGAGGCGAAGAGTTCAGAGATTTCACGAATTCAGAGATTGCCTTCGGTGTTCGCGAGTTCCAGCAATAGTTGTGGGGAAACAAATCTTCGTGACAGATGTGTCGGCAACGACGATAGTAGAGACGGTGGATTTCGATGGTGGATGTCGATGGTTTCACTGCCCTAGAGAATCAGAGATAGAGAGAGTGAAAGAACCAGCGAGCCACTGAGCCCTTCAGAGAGTGGATGTGACAAATAGGTGGATGGGCCCCTCCAAACAGTACAACTTTTTGACATAAATTACAAAATTTCCCCTCAATATGTCACTTCCACTCCTCATTTTAGAGAGGAAAGGCATTGTTGTGGATGCTCTTACTTTCCCTTCTAAAACATTTAAGCTTTGACCATATCAAACTGTGTCGTTTCTCTCTTTTGTTTCTCTCATTTTTACTTCAGTGACTAATTAGTGGTCACCTAAAATATTAGAATGGCGCCCAATTTTCCCACCAAATTGCTTTGGCGCACTTTACGAAATGTTTTGGTGCCCTTTCAATTTCGGGAGAAAATTTTGGGTACTGAGAGGGTGCCACGTGGTACCCTCTCGGCACATCCGGGCCGTCCAAACAATGCAACTAACAGTCCAGATTAAAATGTCATCCGGATTTAAAAAAAAAATATAGAAAAGAAAAGAAAAGAAAAAATTTGTTTTCATCCGAGTCGTCCGATGCATTTTTGGACGGCTCGGATGTGCCAAGGGGCACCACGTCACCCATACCCTATTTGCACCCAGAATTTTCTCCAATTTTGTAGGCTTTTTAATGTATCTTTGGTGACCAAATTTTAATTGCTCCCTGAAAGTTTGCTTCAATGACTATTACTAATCACAAAAAATGAATTTCATCAGTCCGCAAATTTTAATAGAATGATATTTTTCGTCCGATCAACTGTTTAATGATATGCGATTAACTTCATTCTAGTACAAAATAATCTAATCCATATTTTGTAAAAGATAGACAGTTCTGATAGTAAAATAAAAAATAAAAAATCTAAGGTGGAGCTCGGGTGGTGCTTTATAAGGTTTTAATGCCTTCGGAAGCATTAACGTCTTCTGACCATGTAGTTATCAATATTCAATGATTTTGCAATTTGGTGAAAATAATGGAATAAGTCAAATATGAAATTCTAACAGTTCAGATCAACTACTATAAAAATATACTCGACAGTAACCTTTACAATTTATACGTTCAACTTACTTAGTAGTGAACTAAGTATTGTGTAGTAATAGAATGTACAGTAGCAATACGACTACGACAGAATCACGATGATCGATATGGTTGATTTTATTGTACTTATTGATTAAATCACTCATGTAAAATTTTGGCTCGATCGGGTCTAGAAAGTCCATTCATTAGGATGCAATTGATAGTAACTAAGTCATGTGTAGTAGTTATATATACAATGGCCACACGATAGCAATACAATCACAAGGATCGAAATCGTTGATTTCGTTGTTAAGGTTGATTAAATCACTCATGCAAAATTTTGACTCGATCCGGTTTAGAAAGCCCCTTTATCGGGACGCGACTGATAGTAAACTAAGTCTTGTGCCATAGTTGCATGTATAGTAGACACATGATCGCGACTCAACCATGACGATCGAGATCATTGATTTCGTTGTGCTTGTTGGTTAAATCATTCATGCAAATTTTTGACTTGATCGGGTTTAAAAAACCCTTTCATCGGGATGAAGAATATTTCCCCTAAAAGTGGCGCTAAACAAAATTTATTCGGTGACCACAATATTTTGGTCACTAAACATAATTTATTCGGTGACCACAGGATTTTGGTCGCCAAACTGATTATTCAATGACCAAATAAATTGGTGGTCACAAAATGTTCTACCTATGGTGAGTAGATTTTGGTTAGTCATTGAAAGTACTATGATTAGTGACCAGATTTTAGTTAGTCGCAGAAGGATTTGAACAATTGGTGATCAAATGCAGAATTGGTCACCAATTATTCACACCTTTTTGTGACTAACCATAATCTGGTCACTAATTATAGTACTTTCAGTGACTAACCAAAATTTACTCACCATTGGTAGAACATTCTACGACCACCAATTTATTTGGTCACTGAATGACCAAGATTTTGTGACCACCGTATTTTTGGTCACTATTTGGTTGTTTTCCGTGACCAAAACGCAATTGGTCACCAAAACTGGTCACTAAAAGTGTAAATTCTTGTAGTGTAGTCTCTCCCTTTTGGGCCTTATTTGGCATATGATTGCCAGTTTGCGGATTCTGGTTCTCCGTTGTTATGCCTTTTTTAGGTTTCGGTTAATCTTTGTAATCCGTTTCCATATATCAATAAAGATTCTTTTTGCTGATAAAAATAAAATAAAAATCATGGGTGATCCTGAGAATCATGGTGAAGTATAATATCAAATGAAGTCATCTGTAGATTTTTTTTTTAATCCTCATCAGTAGGTCACTGCAGGTAAGGAAAAAAACAAGTTTGCAATGATTTACATCTGTGCATCTGCATGAGATTTTGTTCCATTATTTTTTTGTCTTTTTGCCGCCATAATAGAAGAGGGTAGTTTTTTGTTTTTTCTTCTTTTTCTGTTTTAGATTTATCATATGATTACTGTGCTTAAGACTTGAGTCTTAATTTTCTCAGTCTTTTTGCTATACTCTCTGGCTATTTGAAGACCCCATGTATTATCTTTAAATTGGGTTTCAGCAACCATTAATCATAGACGGAGTCAAGAATCTCACTATACAAGGCCGAACATTTATTTTTTTAGTTTAATTTCCTGTGAGAAAATAATTCATAGGAAAATTTTATTTTTTATATAATACTAGGACATTTTTTTTTCCCTCGCAGGTCGACCGCGCCTACCAGCCCCTCCTGGCTTTATCCTTGCAACTAATGTTTTGTCATTTGTCATTCGTAATCTATTACATGGGGGAGGGGGGATGGGATTCGATCCCGGGATGCAGTGTAGAGCTCAACCGCATGAGCTAGCCACCACTTGCATCCCCGCAACCAATGTATTCTATATATTTGTACGGGTAATTATCGGATGTAAGCGTTGAGGACATAGATACATCACGGGAAATACACAAATTTTTTTTTTGGTTCCGGCCAAGATTCCGGTAAAATCTTGGTAGCCGGTACAGGTCGGTACGTCCGTTATCAACAAGTACAAAGCCAGTACATGTACCATTTTATTACTGGTGCAATACATACCGCACAGTGGCCGGTACGTTACGAGATTGACAACACTGGTGAGAGTGAAAAATGATCTATTCGTCCGCTCCATATAAGACTCGAACATGAGATCTCTTCAAGAGAAGTTCCAAATTCTAGTCTCAAAGTATAGCTTTTCTGGGTTTTGGTAAGAGAAAACTAAGGGTACAGACCCAAGTGTACAGATTTCATATAGATCTGTTCGGCGATCCACTTGTGGGTCTCACATGAGCAATACAGACTATTGATTCATCTCAGAATAATTTTCAAGGGCCTAGTGAGAAATTAGCTCAATCCGATGTGCGTAAGTGGTTCATCAAAAACTCACCCATTTCATTGAACCACTTATGCAAAAGTCACACGATTTGAATGAATTGTGTGAGTTTTGGATAACCACTTGTGCACGTCGAATTGAGTTAATTTCTCTTGAGGGTCCTTCAAAAATTTATTCTGAGATGAATCAACGATTCGGATTGCCCGTTTGAGACTCACAAGTGGGTCTCTGATAGATCTATACAAAATTTGTACCTAAATGTTCTGTACCCCTAACACTGCTCGTTTGGTAAGTGGCTTTAACTTGGTGAAACAAATCTAGGATCGTACACGAACCACACTTGGTGTAAAAATCCACGATAAAGTTCAAATCGACCCTCTAATCATTGATACATGATTTGATCACTTGAATGCAAAGTCTGAAGGGCCTATATATATTCTCTTCGTGGATTATTTGTTACTTTTTCAAATTTATCCTGATGTAGCTTGCCAAATACTTTTAGGGCCAGCAAACTCTTGAGGCCACTAGATGTTATGCTCAGTTATTACCTTCAGAGCCTCGAATTAGTCAAGGTGTGCGTAAGCTGGCCCGGACATCAGGTTATCAAAAATGAAAAAAAAAACTTTCCAAGTACTTAAGTAATACTACTACTTACTTTTGCCGGGGACAATGGTGAAAAAAAAAAAAAAAAAAACCTACAATAACTTGGGCTCAAACACAATAGATGCATCTATACATACGGGCTTTCAAACGCATAAGATAATGATCCAAGCTATCCTGAAGTAATGATCACCAAGGTCCATTCAGTCCTGGGCTGAATGCTCGAATGAAGCCCAAATCTGATCTATTTTGAGATTTTGTGGTTTTCTCCTCTTTCCTTATGGATTGACCTCGGACTTCACCGATTATTTATTTTTATTTTTGGTAAGCAAATTTTATTGAACAAACCTCAAACAGGAGCTAAGGGCATTCCCCTGAGAAGAAAAAAATAAATAAATAAATAACAGACCAAACCAAACAAGGCCCAAAACAAGCACAACCTATACGTAACACACCTAAACCAGCACTGATCCAGACTACATACACAGAAACAGAAACCTCATGGCACGACAAAAACTCTCTCATGTATCTGCCATTTCCTACAGCAAAGCTTATTAACGTCAGATTTCTTTACATTCCTCCAAAAGCTAACATAGGATCGAATACCAGTAGAAACTCTACCAATAACACACGGCTCATCATTATGATTTCATCTCAAATTCTAGAGTTTCGTTCACCCCATAGATGGTAAAGAACAGCAGCAAAAACCGACTTAGGAACCATATGATTCAGGCTACTACCAAGTTTGCGAATGGTAAACCACTCCAACTCAAGGGAATTCTGGACTCAAATAACAGATGGCTATTGTCTGATAAGCACAGCACGTACTCCTCAATGGTAACAACCCCCCAACTGTGAAGTCTATCTTCACCGAGTATTACTTCTTCGTAGCAAGTTTATACGTTCCAGTGTCTCCACAACTTGTTCCATTGATGGCCTTCTTCTGGGATCATATCCAAGGCATTGTCGGGCAAGATGAGCTAATCGCCATGCAGCTTTTGGAGGATATTCCCCTTCCAACCCGGAGTCCATTACGGTCGCTAACTTTCTTCTATCAACTAAATAGGGCTTGACCCAGTCTACCAGATTACGTTGCCAATGCAGCTGCTTCGTATCACGTGCACATAAACCCGTACGCATCTCAAGCAATACAACACCAAAACTATAGACGTCGCTCTTCACATTCAAATGACCTGTTGAACGAGCATAATGTTAATATGGAACACCAGTTCGGTGGGCTTAGTTCAAGTCATTTTGAAGCGTGCAATAGTTGTATGGCCGATTTTGTTAGATTTCCTAAAGCTTGATTCTTAGCCTGAAGCCTGGAAAGGTTCAGGGGATTACCTGTGGCTATATATTCCGGGGCAATGTAGGGTTCATAGCATAACCATGTTGGCAAATACTCGTAAGGGTAGAAACTTTCTGGGGAGTCCAACAATGCATACCGGAAGTCTGAGATCTTGGAATTGAACGACTGCCAAATTGAATTACATATGTCAGACTAAGGCCTAAATTATCATCCGTTTCCTTTCTAAAACCATCTAATATACAGAAAGCATTTTGTTACAAGTTCACTGGCTTTCTTATAACCACGATGCGGCCAGAAAACCATATTCCAAACAAGAGGGGAGTGGAGACTGGAGGGCTATAAATGATTGAATGAATTCAATTTTAATCTATACAGATGACAAAAACTAAGGGTTTCGTGAATGAAAATGCAGGAGTTAATGGCTGTTTAGTGACAGCTCCTATGCTGTGATCATCGATTTTGGAACAGTAGATATGCTGATTTGATAAAAATAAAGAAAAATGAAATAAAGTCTAGGAAGCACTCCTACAAGCTAGACATCACACTTAAGGCTAGAGTTTCACTGCACAATTCACAGAAAAACTTGAAAGCTCAGTAAATTTCTCGAAGTATTCAGCTCTACTTATTCAGAAGTATCAACTAGTTTTCTACAGAGGGGGATGATTTTGCTGATTTGGGGGATGGTGCCTTTGTTTCTTTGGAGTTTTAATTTCATGTTCTCCTCGTTTTGAAGGTGCCTTTGTTTCTTTGGAGTTTTAATTTCATGTCCTCGTTTTTCACTTGTCTTGGGTTTGTCCGTGGTCCAGATAGGTTGCTGCAGGTTTTTGTTTTTGTTGTAGTGGTGTGGGTTTTGTTTGTTGTGTTTCAAGGATTGCTAGGTGTTTTGGGTTTTGTGGTTGGGTTTATCTGGTTTTTGTTCCTTTAATTGGCATCTTGCCTTGTTTTTTTGGGTCAAGGGTGGCGTATGCCGGTGTGCCCTTGTCCTTTTAAACTTTGCATCCCTAATCTTGGAGGTTTAGGGGGGCCACTGCCTCAGTGGTATTTTGGGAGCATTCACTGTGTGCATATTGCCAAAGGTTAGGTCTGTCTCCAATCATCCCCCGCCCATAACCCCAATGATTGGGGACAAGATGGGTTACTCAAGGTTAGGTCTGTCTCCAATTATCCCCCCCCCCCCCCCATACCCCCAATGATTGGGGACAAGATGGGTTATGTTGATTTGCCGAGCAGAAGAAGAAAAAAAAAAAAAAAAAAAAACTAGTTCCCTATAGACTTAGAAAAAGAAAAAACCCAAGACTAGGACTTCAACAAGAAGCTAGTAGAACTGAATTCTTTAGACTTCTGATCCATAACTGGATACCACATGAGACAATTCAGATAAAAACCAAATACATAATTTGAACTACAAGATGACCTGTGGGCGACTCCTGCTCCCCATGTCAAGCAAAGACAGATAGTACAAAAATGTCCTTGACTCGAAACAGTGTTGAAATTTGTCAGTAACATACTTACCCTATATCATAGATAAATAAGATACTACTACAATAATCACTATACATGCTTCCTTTACATCCCATCTTGAAGCCTGTGAAAATTTCATTGTGTCACCGCTTCCTTAAATCTTCTTTTTCTTAAGCTTCTTATAGATTGCATCATCCTTGTCATGCTACCCAGATCTAATTAACTGGTTGCAGAAAACTTACCCCATCAAGCAATATGTTTGATGCACTGAATTCTCTGCAAATTACTGGTCTTTTTAATGAGTGCAGAAATGCCAGGCCTCGAGCTGCTCCTATTAGTATCTTAAGCCGAATATCCCATGGCAGTGGTTGGACAGCAGAGCCCCCTATATAAACCAAACCACGAATGAATTTTGTTGATTTCTAGAAGACGACATCAGTGTGCATTAATGCTTGCACATCTTGCAGCAATTATAACATAAATTACTTCTATTCACTCTTACGTCCAAAAAGGTGGTTCTCCAAACTGCCTTTTGGCATGAATTCAAAGACAAGGAGTAGTTCTTCATCATCCCATGAGTAGCCTAGTAGCTTGACAAGGTTAGAATGAGAAAGCCTTCCCAGGAAACCGACCTCAGACTGCAAGAATGCAATATCAAACAAACAAATAAGCAGACAGCATTAAAAAGAACATAAGTTGGTGAAATAACTCTTAACCGCAAGAACGAGATAGAAACAGATTACTACCAAAGGTTTTGAAGATACCGCCAAAAAGCAAAATACAATATCAATTTCTCTTAAGAACTGAAATATTGGAAAATAAAAGGTTGAAGTGTCTAGCTGTCCCAAATACGAGAGAGAAACATAGTACTATAAAAATTTTATAAGCATCATAAAACATAAAACAGATGCATGTTTTATTAATGCAAAAGTAAAATTTACAAGATACAAATTGCACTAAAGACTTTGACTTGTTTCCAGATGCCATTAAACAACAAATTACACAAGTAAAACCATAACAGAACCAGGCAACCTGAAAAACACATCATACAACTCTCAACAAATGAACTACCTTAAACTTGATTTTAGTGGCAATCTTTTCTTCTCTTTTTCGGTACTTTCTCCAAATCTAAACAAAGCAAGGATTTGGGAAACCTCTCTCCTTCACAAAAGTAAAATTTACAAGATAAAAAATTGCACAAATATCCTTTGAGACTTTGACTTGTTTCCCAATGCCACTAAACAGCTAATTTACATCTGTAAAACCATAACAGAACCAGGCAAGCTGAAAAACATGTCATACAACTCTCAACAGTTGAACTAAACAAAGCTTGAAATCAGTGGTAATCTTTTCTTTGCCTCTTTTTCGTTACATTTTCCAAATGCAAACTAAGCAAGGATTTGGGAAAACCTTTGTCCTAGCAATTTGAAATCAAAGTAGTAGATGATGTCTGATGCTGTATGCGAAAGTCAATTGCAACTAGCTCATTACTTTGAATTGATGCTAAATCCCAACAAGCACTTCTCCTTGTCAAGTAGAAATCTTAAAACCCAGAACATTCCGCTATTGCACCATCTAGAAAATCCTAAGTATTGTCTTCTTGTACATGGAGAGAAAAAAAAGGAATATTAAAGGCATAAGACGTTGCAAGGACAATCTAGGGAAGAGGTAAACTATTAAGCAAGAAACTAAGAAACAGGATAAAGAATGGAGCACCTCAATAATTTCAGCAATGGATGTCTAAACGTATAATATAAGACCATGCTTTTTTGTTTTCGGTCAGTAACAACAAACGTTACTCATCCATATTCCATTAACATTTGTAAGATACCTAGAGCCTCCCCCCCAAAAAAAACATAAAATAAAATAAAATAAAAAATCCCTGCATAAAAGGATGGAATCCTCTTTTTTTGCATTTTTTTAGGTAGCTGAAAGTTTGAAACAATCGGCAATTTCAATTCATAATTTTTAACCCTCACCCATTGTCAATATTTTGTTTCTCCACTACAACGGTCATTCCATAACTATTCCACTCCAAATTGGAAGAAAACCATGACTTTGAGATTATTGGAAATCTGGTCTTCTAGAATTGGAAAATGGTGGCATCTCTTTCGAAAAACTGGAACGCAACCACTTTGAGGTGAGTTACTGAATTGCTTTCCTAAAGATAGTGCTTCCCCTCACCTGATGGCATGCACTTACACCAAATCCACCTTCAAGGTACAATGATGCCCTAATTCAAAGTTCTTTCTATCTACGCTTGCACAAATGAAGGCTGACAGAACATCCTCTTCTACTGAATAATAGATTATTGGTAAGCCTAAAAACTAGGAAGGAAGTGTGTAGAGACAAAGCAACTCAAAATGATGTTTTTTACTTCTTGAATGGCATTACAAGGGGTCTATTTATCAACTTATACACACCCTTCTGTAAAAAGTCATGTCTTTAGTAGACACACATTAGGAATGGTCATGTTTCTTGAAGACAATAATTAGGAAAGATCATGTCCATCGAAGACAATTAAGTAGGAAGGATCACGTCTCTTTGTAGGCACCCTTTGTGTCTCTAGTAGACATCAATTAATTAGCAAAGGTCATACTCTCGTTGGCACCCATATGTTTCACATCCCTTTTGAACAAACAAATCCTTTCAAATAAAGACATCTCAATTTGATGGGTACCATAACTACTCCCACAAAGTCACAACCCATGTGAAAAGGTGTTGCAACCTTTCACAAAAAGACTTCTCTCAATTCCAAAAGGAAACTTTTTAAAAAGCCCCAAATCAAAACCCATTAATCATTTTGGAAATCTTTAACATAGAAACAGTAATAGGCACCACAGGCCCAAACCCCAACCTATACCGACCATAGTTGTCAAAGGCGAAAGGCGCACCAAGGCGCAAAATCATGTGGGGACTAAGGCGCGCGCCTTTTTGAAGCGAGGCGCACCTATGTAAAAAAAATTAGAAAAAATAGCATATAGCAATACTTTAACTAATATAGCGATTCTTTCATTTTTTTAAAATGAATAAAAAATGAAAATTGCAAGTTGGAATTAATAAAAATATTGTTTTAAAAAATAAATAGATGATTATGTGGTTTAAATATAATACTTTTGCACTGGATTCAGACTAGTAATTAACTAACAAGACAACAAAAAGTAGTGGCTTCGTACTCTTTTTTTTCCTCTTTCGTCAGTGGTACAGTATTATAATACTCTGTTAAAGCCTAGTAGTGATAGTGGAATGGTTATAATATTATATTATATATAAGACCCCACTATGAATATATTATACATTCACAGTACTCCACTATGGATATCAAATATCAGACGACGAAGAAAGTTGTAATATTATATTATATTCACACTCCACTATGGTTATAATATTATAATATGTATAAGACACCACTGAATATATTACACCCACCGACAAGAAAGTTGCAGACAACGAAGACAAAGAAATAGCAGACGACGAAGAAATACTAGTTAGTTCGATCGACGAAAGAAGCTTCAGTCTTCGTAATCGACGACCTAGAACGCTGTTGAAGAGATTTTTGGTAGCTCTACAGTCCAAAGGTGGAGTGATGATCTGTGCGTTAAAGCTCTAAAAAGCTCTGTTCTTCGTTTGAGTCTGATTGTAACACTCTGTTCTTCACAACAGGTGTGTAAAGCCCTAAGTTTTCTTGATTAATGAGCAATTGAAACTTCGTAATGGGTTTCCACCCTTTATATGGGAGAGAGATGATCGTTGGTTAGAGACAGAGAGAGAGAGATGTTCGTTCGAGAGAGAGAGAGATTAAATATGTTGGACGGCTGCTGAGGGCAGAGGGCTTTTATTTCTGAGATTCGAAATCAGCGGCCAAGGAGAGTTTTTTTAACCTAAGCCACAAAATCAACGGTTATTATTAAACTTGAAAGAGGCGCGCCTTTTTGTCGCCTCTCGCCTTTGCGCCTTTTGCGCCTTGGCGCGCCTTTTCGTCGCCTCTTTCAACTCGCCTCGCCTGGGTGTACCCCAGGCGCAGAGGGTGCGCCTCGCTGCGCCTCTCGCCTAGGCGAGCGCCTGAGCGCGCCTTTGACAACTATGATACCGACGATATTATGTCTGGCAACAATTCACATAATCTCAGTTGATTAAAACAAATCTTCTACCACAATCATACTCATAGTTGAAACCAATTTCTTGATTAAAGGAATACTCTATAATTATTCAATTGTAAGTGCATAATATTTAGGCATAAAAGAGAATGAAATAATAGGCTTAGATAAGTTTCAATGCCCAACGTGATTGAGTATACAGCACTACTCCCACAGCTAATAGACAAAAATAGGAAGGATGGTTAACCTTAAATTATTCACCAACAAATTGTGTTAGTTGTTACCTGCCAATATCGAAATCTGTCATCCATCTGATAGTCCAACTTTTTGACCGCAACAACGAATCCGCTACCATTGTTCGATGTCACCTTGTCATCAAGCCTACCCCTGTACACTTGCCCAAAACGTCCTTTTCCCCATAATGCATCACAGTTGAAGTTTCTAGTAGCATTCTGCAATTCTGAGAAACTGTATATCCTTAAATTTGGGATGGGTAAGATCTAACCGTCCGGACATGCCATATTGGTGTCACTCAGTCCAGAGAACTGCCTGTTCCTAGAGATATGCCTACTTTCATGTGCAATTTACGAAAAATACAGTTATGTAAGTGAAAATAGGGGGGGAAATTCGGTGCAAGTTATACAAAATATGGATGAGAACATCACCTTGGCTGATCAACTCATTTATGGCTGTAGTTCGAATATCAACGTCAGGTATTCCCATTGACGAGATATCAATACCTCTAGCTAAAAATGAAATGCCCCTTTGAAACAAATTTTTCTTTGACCTTTTTGGGCGTTGGGTATTCTCCTTGAACTGCACCGGAGGGGATGGGGAGGCAATGGTACCTCGTGGAAGAACATCATTTTGGTGTATGTTCTTATCAACATTGACATTGTCCTCTTGAGGAAGAACGTCATTGTCATGTTGTGTGTTCTTATCAACATTGGCATCCTCCTCTTGTGGAAGAACGCCATGTTGTTGTCCGTTCTTATCATCATTGACATCCTCCTCTTCTTCCCCATCATCTATGCAAGCATTCATGGGTTGCTTTTGTGAAGCCAACATGCACTCGAGGCTTGCCACCACATCAATTATTATAGGCCGTCCACTTGGATGCTTATGTAAACATTTATTAGCAACTTCTGTGAACACCTTCAAACACTCGTGAGAGATTTGGTCCCTCAAACTGGGGTCAATAAGTTGATCAAATTTCTCCTCTTCGATGCAGTGTTGAGCCCACAAAGCTAGACTGCGTTGCTCCTCTTCCAGCCTTATATCCACTGCTGGCCTTCCACAAAGCACTTCCAACAACACAACACCAAATGCATACACATCTGATTTCTTAGTTAGTCTATAGGTCGAGAAATATTCTGGATCCAAGTAACCAAATGTGCCTTTAACATCAGTACTAACATAAGTGTGAGAATGGCTTGTGGTGCCCACTTTGCACAACCCAAAATTTGAAATCTTAGCTACCCAATCCTTGTCAAGAAGGATATTTGAGGTCTTTACATCGCGGTGTATGATACACAACTGAGTACCTGTATGGAGGTAATCCAGTCCACGAGCAGCACCAATGCAAATTCTCATCCTTTGCTCCCAGGACAGACGACAAATAATGCCATTATCTAAAGTATAAAGCTTATAAAGATGATCAGCAAGTGTACCATGCTCCATGTACTCGTAAAAAAGGATCATCTCCTGGCGTTCATCACAATAGCCTATAAGACTCACGAGATGAGGATGCCGAAGGTTGGAAAGCATCTCAATCTCTGTCCAAAACTCATTTGCCCCTTGTCTAGATTATGTATTCAATCTCTTTATAGCAACAGTCGTCGTTCCATCATCGATAAGCGCCTTGTAGACATACCCAAATCCACCATTTCCAATCACTAATTCATCATCAAAGTGAGAAGCGACGACACAACCCTTCAAATGGTGATGATGAGATGTTCTTTTCACCAAATTTTTCACCCAAAACACGTAATTGGTAAACAACGATATTCAAAGTGGTTAGTAAAGTTACTATGACCGCTACAATGGCATTTCCACTAGAAGCAAACACAAACTTCCATTGATTGTCGTTGTTAGACGTTGAAGTGCGTCCTAGTGGCACTGGATTCGCCCCAGCAAGATTTTTGTCAGGGTTACTCAACTTGAATACCTCCAATCCCTTTAGAATTGCATCAGGGGTTCTGGCACGATCCTGGTTATGACTCCGGTGAGCACATAACGCTATGAGCATATCATGTTTTCCCTCCATTCTATCTCCTTCCATCATCATCACATAGTCCATGTACACCGCAACACCACTTCCACCACTCCATTTCATAATTTCAGCTTTAGCCTCAGCCATGTGTTCAATAACAAAGATACTAAACTCCATTTGGCCACTCTCTCTGATCTCGTAGTCAAACTCACAAAAATGTAATCTGAGTAAGTACCTGAATCCCAAATCAATAGGAACTTTCCATGTAAAATTCAAGCTGTCGTTCGCTTGCTTAACCTGAACCAATGATCGGGACATTTGGTAAACTATTGGGGGTGCGGTATATGACGGTATGCTTGTGTATTTGATTTGAAGGGTGGTAGTAACTGGCTGGAAACTTGAATTTTCCAACAAAGAATTTGAGTCCTGAGACCAATGACGAAACATACCTGTATCTTCAATGGATGAAATGGAGGTTCCACCAACATTTAGCCGTTGCACCATCTCAAGTGCAATGCTACTACCAATTGGGAATTGAAAATTCTCACCGACAGCATAGGCACCTGCATCACCCACTTGTGTATGATAAAGACCAGCTGGCATTGAGACAATTTCGATCCCATTGAGAAAAGCATATGCCTCATCAGAAGAACCACCTAATGAGGGAGAGAACGTTAAGATCAGTGGCTGATTTTCTTTCAAGTTCACACAATACTCTTTAACAAGAGATTTCAAGCCTAAATCATTAACAGTGAGGGAAGCACTAAAGTTGCTAAGAAGGGGATATGGACCAGCTTTTACAGTAAAAAAGGCCTTAGACTGTTTGAAACCACCCCGGTATGAAGCTAGAAAAAAATGTAGGCAGATGAACTTTGGGCCCGGGGTGACTCGAAATGTATACGTGAATGGCCAACGGGAGAGCCAGGCTGTCGTGTAAGGGACGTTATCAGGGAAAAGAGGTTGGTTAGCGGCTTTTGAGCTAAGCAATTTTCCATTTTTACTATGTAATAAGGGGGTATCATTTGAACCGATATCTCCGGTCCATCGCCGGCCATCTACTGCAGTAGAGTTGCCAGAGGAGCCGCAGTTAACGGCGATGTTGTCAAGTGGGTGATAAATAACAGGTGAGTTGGTTGTGGCAACAGAGCAAAGAATTTGATTGAGTAACAAGTAGAGAGAGATGGTAATAGGGAGGAAATTGAAATGCATTTTTTCTTTTTTGGTGGGCTGCTGAGTGGAGCTAACGAGATATTTTGGAAGTGATCAAAGTGAGGAGGAAGATACCCTGATTGCTTATGAAAATGAGGTACCCAAATTTCAGGGGTGGACGAAGGACTTGGACATGGTCAAGTCAACCCAAAGAAACTGAACAAACAGTTCTGGTGAAGATATTTCGTGGTACATGATTAGAACATTGAATGATTTGAACAAATTGAGGAAGAAATTGCTTTTGAAAATGAAACCGGAAATTTCAGTGGTGGACAAAGACTTGGACTTGGTTACCTCAACCCAAAGAAACTAACGAGTGTTCTGTTGAAGGTTTTTCGCATTTTTTCGTGGTGTATGATTTCAACCTGAATGGACAAGACTGGACGTGTATATTTACCATTCAACTTCTTGATACAAAAACTAAGAAAGAACAACATTCAATTTTTATTTTTATTTTTTTGATAAGTAAGAAATGTGCAACGCCAATGCTCTGGATGCTGAATGAAAGAAGCATGGTAATGTGCACATAAATCAAAATGATTCTTGGGTCTGCCCTCTCTGATGCCTTTTGGCTTTGATTTGAGGGCATGATTCCGCAGCAAACGCGACGGTATAGGGGGATCACTGTTTCAGTGGTATTCTGTGAGCAGCCACTTTGTGCATTTATTGCCAAAGGTTAGGTCTGTCTCCAATCCATCTGTTTCAGTGGTATTCTGGGAGCAGCCATTTTGTGCATTTATTGCCAAAGGTTAGGTCTGTCTCCTATCCTTCCCCCGCCCATACCCCCAATTATTGGGGACTAAATGGGTTATGTTATTGTTGTTGTGTTGATAAGTAAGAACAACATTCAATTTGTCTTGGATCGTTTGTTAGGTTGCAAAGAGTGTGGGTTTAATTTTGAAGAAATTGGCAAGTAGCATGTTTAATCCTTGGATAGATTCGCATTCGAATGATAACAAAAAGTAAGGGTTTCATGAATGACAATGCAGGAGTTTAGGGCTGTTTTCGATACATTTGGTACAAAATTGCAGGTATTCTGAGTTGTAGAAATGGGAAAAAATCAAATTAACCTGTTGCTTCCATTGAAAGTTTGAGAAATTTTCTCCTCCCATCTTTTTCATCTCTACCATCTTGATCTAGCTCACATCATCCTCCCTTGTCCTCCTGATTACTTCGGTGATCCCAACTGATTTGTTCGGTGCTTACTACGCTCCCACAATACACCATGCAAACACCTTTGGTTCGTGTTAGCCTCTTTTCTAAAAGAGCTAAAAATCTGTATTAGATCGGCCTCCCGTCTTATGAACCACGCTTGGCGATTTTGGACTGGCCCCCATTCTTATTGGGTCCAACTCCTTGCGTTCAAATCCTTAAGTAAAACACTTTCTTTTTCGACAGTCACAATCCAGCCCCCTTCGAACATGGGGAAAAATGAAAATGTTATGGATACACTGCAAACCACATGTACACCAAAGCTCGCAGATGAAAAGAAGCTCAATGTGTGGACCCCTAAAAAATGGATTTCTCCGTATCCGCCACATTACATGGGTGTGCATTTGATATGCATGTGCGGTGTACCCATAACATTGTTGTGGGGAAAAACTTGGGTACTGGTCGAGTATGTCCACGTGGTATTTAATTGCACAGTCAAAAGTATTTTCGATGGCCCAGATTTCTTCTCTCCTCTCTATCCTCCTTCTCTATTTGCAATCTGGACCGTCCAAATGCAAGCCTGTTTTGGGCTAAGAGATGCGACTCTCTGGGAAATAAAAACAATTCAACAAAGAATAAAAACAATTCTAGTGCGGGTACAACACATATGACAAAGCCGGCTGACTTAACAAAATATTTTGAGGAAAATCAAAGCAAAGGGGCCGGGAGAAATTGACTCAAGACATTTATGCATCAAGTAAGATATATCAAAGCAATCATAATCAATAGCAACATTGTCATCATCAGGCGGTGGCAGTGTAAGAGATTTAAGCATTACAGACTATCAAGATGGGGTGTCAACACACAGTTACATATTCTCTAAATCCTTGCACCTCTTCCCCTCCCACTGAGATTTGAAAGTTAGAATTTGATAGATAATTAGATATAGTATATTAGTTTATTGCCATTTTATGTTATTTTATTGTTGGATAATGGAAGGGGCTTTGAACTCATGGTGTATTAGTTTGTTGGCTATTATGGATATTTGGTTGTTGATTATTTTGTTGTTGGATATTTAGTGTCTTTAACTCTATTGAAAATGTTGGACTGTTAGAAAATCTGAACCGAATTGGTAACTAATGGTTTTGGTTATGGTTTAAATAAATTGAAAACGCCAGTTTTGGTTACGGTTTCGGTTTTACCAATAACCGAACCGAACCGTTGCCATCCCCAGAGATGCCCATACCCAAAATGAGGTTTTTACTCAAACTTTGACTCAAATTCTGTGAAAAAAAAGGCTAGGATTAGAGATGCTTTAAGCTAATTCTAACATTCCTATCCCTCTTTCCAAAAACTATACGAACTTTTCCTTTTCTTTTTTTTTTTTTTTTTTTTGTCGAAATTCTATTCGCATTCCACCTTTTGCTTCATATAGGGGTGTAAATGAGCCGAGTTGAGGTAAGCTTTGTAGTGTTCGAGCTCGGGAGCTTGGTTCGATTTCTAATTGAGCTCGAGCTCAAAATAATTTACTTAACGAGCCTCCTTAAACAAGACGAGCCGAGCCGAACTTTATCAAACTTTTTACCAAACGAGTCTAAAAGTCGACCTCGAACTTGGCTCGATTATTGAACAAGCCGAGCCACGAGACAACCCAACTACTATATACAACCAATGATTACATGGCAAATTCATTTATATTTTCTAAATGCAACCCAACAATAATCACAAAAGTTCCACTATATCATTACTCCCTTTTATTCCCGAAGCCTTTTGAAATTCCCCCCTCTTTCCCTTTCACTTCTCTCCAACCCTTCCCTCCCTCCAATATTAACCACCACCACCACCACCACCACCACCAACTCTCCCAAAAACACCACCACCAGCACCGGCGATCAGCATAACCACGCCACCTGCGAAAACACTCCAAGTGACAATCTTCCCCATATGAACTGTCTTCTGGGTCTTTTTTGTCGTCGTGTAGAAACATTGTTCAACTTTAATATGTACTTATACTTTTCATAGTTTTCTCATCGAGATTAAAAATGGCATGAGATCTTCTTATGAATCATCGATTGTGAAGATCAATGGTCAAGGTTCACTATAGACCGGCGGATCCACATCTTTTATGTTGCATGCATTAGTTGATCCAAAGTTTAGCACTCTTCGTTTGAGTGAGAATTTTTTCAATTATATCGATCATAAAAAAATTATGGCACACTTTTTTTTAGGGTGTTGACTTCAATTATTTTATCGAAAAGACGTGTATATATGGAAGACGTATATATGGATTATTGTTATAAATGTTTATCTGAAGGATGGATGACCACACCATCTTGGGTTGTGTGGTAGCATTAAGTGTGTTGGTTGTAATAGTAGAGCCTCTTGGCTATATATGTATCGTCCAACAAATAGAGAACACACACAAGCAAGAAAGAAAGGAAGAAAAGACAAAGAGAAAAATACCATTCTGAATAATATTTGAGTAGTCCAGAAGACTAACTTTTCTTCATATTTGTGTCCAACACTTTACTTACTTTCAACACTCATTATCTGTTTGGTTTCATAACACGTTATCAGCACGAAGCCCTAGCCAACTGAGAAAGGTAAATGATGTATACTCCACTCATACAACTCACTACTCCATATTCATCAAAATGAGTTTTTTTCTTTTAAGCATATACACTGCTATGCCAGTTTTAAATGGAATCTTTTCTTTTTTCTTTTCTTCGTCATATTGTATGCCATCAACTGTATAAAAAAAAAAGGGAAGAAAAAAAATTATTGTACCAGAAGTACATATCAACTATGGATCCTGAAGTATTCTAGTTATGAAAAAAAAAAAATTGGAATCCTCAAGTATCCTAGTAATAAAAATAAATACTTGAAGTATTTTTAGCAACAAGGTGGATGGGTTTTCAAATATTGAATTCACCACACCGCCTCGAACCTGTGACCTTCCATAAGGGAAAGCACGAGTTTGGCCACTGAGCTAACCCTAGTGGTTAATCCTATCTTTACAAATTTATTTATTTAAGACATCTTCTCTGTTATTCTAATATTTCGATTTGTAGTTGTAGATGTCATAATGTTATTTCATGTGAACACTGGTATTCCTCCCTTGGACAGTGGCCCATTATTAAAACGTTACCAACCCTTGGGCAGTGGCCCATTATTAAAACGTTACCAGTAGATATTATTAGAAATGATTTTTTTTTTTTTTTGGCAAGTATATATATAGAATGATCTTCTATATATAAGTTGAAAAGGGTTAACGTCATTAAAGATTCTTTAGATAGCAAAGGTGTTTTTACTGTACCGAGTAGTCTGCTGTTTCTTTTATGTAAATATTGGCATAAGGCCATTAACGGATGAAGAACCCGTAAATATTTTACCGGCTCTATACATATTTCGTAAGAGCAAATAACAAGTACGTGCCATTTTGAAAGTGTGGGTTGTTAACCTCATTTATTATCGCATAAAATTAGTCTATCTCTTGTCTCTCTATTGTTCTGTTTTTAAGATGAAAATTATTTGTCTGATCAAAGTATCTTGTTTTATAGACAATGTCGAACTATACGAAATTGGAATTTGCTGCCCTTGACATTTCGGGAAGAAATTATCTGTCATGGATCCTTGACATAGAGATTCATCTTGATGCAATGGAAATCAGGAGAACGATCACAAATGGTAATAGTGCATCCCTGAAGGATCGCGCAAGGGCCATGATCTTCATCCGACATCACCTCCACGAGGACCTGAAGTCCGAGTATCTCACTGTCAAAGACCCACTAGTTTTGTGGAACAACCTGAAAGAAAGAGATGGGCACCAAAAGACAGTCATGTTGCCTAGAGCTCGTTATCATTGGATGCACCTAAGATTTGAAGATTACAAATCGGTTAGCGAGTATAATTCTGCCCTATTTAGAACTGTTTCACTTATGAGACTGTGTGGGGAGAAAATTACTGAAATGGATATGTTAGAAAAGACATATTCCACGATTCACCCCAAAGACATGAATCTATCACAAACATATAGACAGAGGGGCTATGAAAAATACTCGGATTTGATATCCTGTCTCCTGGTAGCTGAACAAAACAATGAATTATTAATGAAAATCACGAGTCTCATCCAACCGGATGTATACCGTTTCCAGAAACAAACGGAGTTTCATTCCACAGTCTGGAAGTTCAAAGGATCATTCATTTGCAAAGTATTGCAAATCAGTTACCAGATGCATTTACAGATGCAAATAAAGTAACCAAGTCTCATATACCAGCTGTCAATATCCCAGCACGGATCGAAATTCCCATAAGACAAATTACTAGTACAACAGCTGATGAATCTAAAGCACGCCAGAAGCGTGGGAGACGTGTTGGTGCCAAAGATAAACTTCCCCGAAAGAGGAAAATCCAAGGCAAACAAATTGAAGTCCCAGAAATAGCTAATACTCCTGAGGGGATCAAGCTAATAAATGTAAAAGCTTATGAAGAGGCTAAACTCGCAAATGAAAGAATGAATTTATCAATATTTCCTCCTACTTCTGAATCTTCCGAAGAGAAATCTCCCGAAGAGTTATTTCCTGAAATGGAACAGGTACCTGAGAATAATGAGATCTCAATACATTATATGAGTACGGGAGAAATGTTGGACAGAAATAAAACCTTTGTCAACAACTCGTTTTCATTTAAGGTTGCTCTTAACATTACTAGAAGTGATGATGAAAGTGAACCACAAACTATCGAAGAATGTTGACGCAGAAATGATTGGCCATTGTGGAAAGGAGCAATTCAAGCAGAGTTAAATTCTCTTGCAAAGAGAGAAGTATTTGGACTTGTAGTTCAAACCCCTGGAGGAATACAACCGGTGGGATACAAATGGGTGTTTGTGCGAAAGCGCAATGAGAAAAATGAAGTTGTGGATATAAAGCACGACTTGTTGCACAAGGTTTCTCACAGAGACCTGGAATTGATTATGAGGAGACATACTCTCCCGTAATGGATGCTATCACATTCAGATTTTTTATTAGCTTGGTAGTTACAGAATGTCTGGACATGCGTCTGATGGACGTTGTGACAGCATACTTGTATGGATCACTAGATGCTGACATATACATGAAGGTCCCCGAAGGATATACTATGCCTAAAGCATGCAGTTCAAAACCCCAAAGTGTTTATTCTCTTAAGCTACAAAAATCTTTATATGGGTTGAAACAATCTGGTCGTATGTGGTGCAAACGCCTTAGCGACTACTTTTTAAAGGAAGGATATGAAAATGATCCTATTTGTCCATGTATTTTTACTAAGAAATCAAACTCTGGTTTTGCAATTATTGCGGTTTATATCGATGATTTAAATCTCGTGGGAACTCCGGAAGAGCTCATAAAAACCGCCGAATATTTAAAGAAAGAGTTTGAGATGAAAGATCTTGGCAAAACAAAGTTTTGTCTCGGCCTGCAAATCGAGCATTTGCCAACTGGTATTCTAGTACACCAGTCGACATATTCAAAAAAGGTCCTTAGGCAATTCTACATGGATGAAGCACATCCATTGAGTACGCCTATGGTTGTTCGATCACTTGATGTGAATAAAGATCCATTTCGTCCCCAAGAAGAGGGAGAGGAAATTCTTGGTCCGGAAGTACCATATATGAGTGCCATCGGTGCACTTATGTACCTGGCAAATTGTACACGACCAAATATTGCATTTTCAGTCAACTTATTGTCTCGATATAGTTCAGCTCCAACTCAACGGCATTGGAAAGGAATTAAACACATATTTCGTTATCTCCGAGGAACGGTTGATTTGGGTTTATTCTATTCAAATGGATTAAAGTCACAATTAATCGGATACGCAGATGCTGGTTATTTATCTGATCCACACAAAGCTCGGTCACAAACAGGATATGTGTTCACTTGTGGTGGTACTGCTATTTCATGGCGTTTCGTGAAGCAGACGTTGACTGCTACTTCTTCTAATCATTCTGAAATTATCGCGATTCATGAAACAAGCTGTGAATGTGTTTGGTTGAGATCTATGATACAACACATTCGGGAAAAATGTGGATTATCTTCAATCAAAGATAATCGGACCATATTACATGAAGACAATGCCGCATGTATCACGCAGATTAAAGCTGGTTATATCAAAGGAGACAGAACTAAACATATTTCACCAAAATTCTTCTACACCCATGACCTCCAGAAAAGCGGTGATATTGATGTTCAGCAGATACGTTCTAGCGACAATCTAGCAGATTTATTCACCAAGGCATTACCAACCGCAATATTCAAGAAGCTGATTAACGGCATTGGGATGCGCCAACTCAAAGACCTATCATGCAATGTTAAAGGGGAGTAATTGATGTTGACAGACAGATGATTGTACTCTTTTTCCTTTGTCTAAGGTTTTGTCCCGTTGGGTTTTCCTTAGCAAGGTTTTAATGAGGCAATCTATAGATAGTTTTCACTATGTACTATTTTTCCTTCACCTAAGGTTTTTCCCATTGGGTTTTCCTTGGTAAGGTTTTAATGAGGCATATTTTAGTTTTTGGTCATCCGAGGGGGAGTGTTATAAATGTTTATCTGAAGGATGGATGACCATACCATCTTGGGTTGTGTGGTAGCATTAAGTGTGTTGGTTGTAATAGTAGAGCCTCTTGGCTGTATATGTATCGTCCAACAAATAGAGAACACACACAAGCAAGAAAGAAAGGAAGAAAAGACAGAGAGCAAAATACCATTCTGAATAATATTTGAGTAGTCCAGAAGACTAACTTTTCTTCATATTTGTGTCCAGCACTTTACTTACTTTCAGCACTCATTATCTGTTTGGTTTCATAACAATTATGATTTTATAGTTGATCAAATCACAATGGAAAATTAGAGTTAAGCGGAGCACATAGGAAATATAAAATTATTATAATCTTTTAATTGATCTCAGTAATTCCATACACCTTGTTATTGAAAATACAATTATTTTAGCTTATAAGTCCACCGGCACTTGCATAATGAAATTCATTACAAATATCTTGGACACAACCAAGCTAATCATCTAACAGATGCAAAATGAGAAAAAGTACAAGGCAATAGCGGTAGAGCATTGTTAAGATATCGTTGCGAAGCAACATCGCCGGGAATCCCCTGGCTTAGAAAGGTAGTTCTTTTACGATTTATGTGGACAATCTCCCTAACAGCGTTGGTATCCCCTGGTTTAGAAAAGTTTTCGGAAGCTTTGGATCTGTGGTGGAATCTTTCTTACCAAATAAAAAAAGTTGAAAAACAGGTAATCGATTCGGTTTCATCAGGTATGCTAGAAGCAGAGCAGTGGATGTTGCGATTTCTAAAGCAAATGGCCTATGGGTTGGTAAGAGATACTTGATTGTTGAAAGGCCTAGTTTTGACAAAAATGTTGGTCCGTTCAATCCCAGGGACAATGTTGAGAAATATGTTGGTCCTTCCAATCCTAGGGATAATTGTGTGAAATATCCGAAGCCTGTGCTAAAACCCCAATTTGGTAAAGCCCCATATTGCTTGGATAAAGATTACATCCTGGAAGGCTCAGGTAATGTTATTAAGCAATCTGAAAGAATTATTTCTCTCAATGTTCAACCCACTGCCTCTGAATGGCTATCCAGAAGCGCTGTGGTTCAGCTTAATGATATCACATCCACTGCAATGGTCAAGAAAGCCTTTATTGATAACAATTTCAGTAATGTAGTTGTGAAATTTTTGGGAGGTCTAGATATGATTGTTACTTTTAATTCTAAAGAAGACAGAATGTTGGCTTTGAACAATCAGTTGATCAAGGGTTGGTTTAAATCTTTCAAACCATGGGGTGGTCAAGCAGCAGGGACTTCTGGTTTGGATCAATTGTAGAAGGATACCTCTCAATGCCTGGGGTTCTCAAACATTCAAGAGGATTGGTGAATTGGGAAAAAAATTTGTTCACCCTCACCAAAAGAGGGTGAATAAAACCCTCACTATCATTGGCTAAAAGGAGTGGTCCCTACCACTCTTAACCCAACCAAAACCAACCCAAGTTACTTATATGCTTAATTTCAGGAAAAACCCCTAAATTCTTAATTCTCCTTCATGAACCCAAGTTACTTTAGGGTAAAAGAAAAAGCATATTCTCTGTTGAATGAGGATGACAATAGAAGAAGAACAAATTGGGGTCGCACATGAAACTAACCTCGTCGAACAGAGCTCACTTCAAGCTTCAAATGGTGAAGCCCTAATCTCTTCTCTCTTGTAGACAACGACGATGACGACGGAAGATGAAGAAATTGGACCCACTTCGACCTCGCCATGCCCATGTTTCTTAAAATCGCAGAGTATCGTGCCGGAATCGTCCCCGTTGCTTGCCGCGGGTAAATTTCCTTTCAATGCTTTTACAACTTTTACTCTGTTTTTAGGTATGACCAGATTAACCTTACATTATTTCCGTTGAAATATTGTATTCGTGGGGGAAGGTTATAACATTGGATAAGGAAACTTTGGAAGAAGATGCTTTTGATATTGGTAGAGTTCTAATAGCCACAGATTACTCTATAAAAATTGATGATTGGATCAACATCGTTTTGAAAGGAAGAAATTACAGAGTTAGAATTTGGGTGGAAGATTGCGACGATTTTTTCAATGAAAATTCTGTCAGAGAGTGGATCAATATTCACTTTCCTACCAAAGAAATTAATCATAGTCTTGAAGCAAAAGATAAAAGCCGAGATGAGAGCCCTTCATCAAAGGCTGGTGATCCAGTCAAGTTAATTGAAACGGGTAAAGATCCGGTGATTGAGATGCAACCAAAGTTCGTTGAGAACAAGGAACACGATTCAACCTATTTGCACGATCGAGGCTTAAAAGAAGAGGGGGTAAACTAAATAATGACCCACAGTATAAGATTTATCTTCTAATTTGGCCCATTTTGTGATATATGGTATTCATTTGAATCATTTCCTTGTTTGTTTGGCTGAGTTTTCGTCATGTCTTGCTTTGTGTTTGCTTTTTTTTTTTTTGGAGTAAGAGAGAGACAATCCAATAATGATAATGGGCAAACAACTGTGCTAATGTTGTTACATAAATAAGACACGCTGGTGACAAGCGAAGACCAAGACAAAGATAATTTGTCAGTAATTATCTTCTGGCCTAAGGAACAAAACACCTTATTATTGATCCGCTAAACACAAAATACAAAAAATCTATGCTATCGCCAATAGATAAGAGGCCCAACAAAATGCCTAAGGACGTCGACGACAAACGAATGCCAACAAGAGGCCTACGAACGATCATGTCTTGTTAATATTATGACAAATAACAATTAGAGACCTCTGTTACAAGTTGCAATTAGGAACAAAAATTTAGTTTTTCTCCATTCCCTAATAGTCATTATTACCAACAACTTAGTCAAACAAGATTAAACAATGTCTGGTTTCTTAGAATAAATGGCTGGGCTCACAACATATTGGTGAAGCAAGTTGCTGGAGAGATAGTGGAAGCTCACAGAAACCCCCTATCCTGAAAACTTTTGATGCAATCATCAAACATTTGATCAAGTGGCTTTAGAGGAGGAAGTCCCAACTTTTGATCACTATTTTTCGAAAGTGGGTTAAAGAACTTTGCTTGAACGTTTTCATCAGCTCCTTGTATGGCCTGATTAAAGCTACCTTCCACCATTAAATCAGCTTTGAACATCTTTAGTCTCTCCTTGGCTCCATTCAGCTCCCAAAGGAACCCTACCTTTTCTGCATTTTCTGTGAACATAAAGAAACAGACAGTTGAGTTTTTTTTTTTTCTCTCCCTCTCTCTAAGAAAGTCAATAGTGTTAATTGTAGTTAGAGAGATTTGAAACCCCATCAAATGTATGGGAGTATATGATGCCAACTACTCCACTTGCAACCGACAATTGAGTTGCAGTTGGAGGTAGCTACAGTAGGTTTCACTGTTGAGGAAATACGGCAAAGGCAAATCTTTCAAAAACATGAAGGTTATGAAGAACTAGCATGAGAGATGAATAAGAAATTTTCCTGAATGAAAATAGTACAGGAAATCATGCCAATGACGATTTTCGCAAAATGGCAAACTCCAGGGGTCTTTCTACACAATCTTTATGCTTATATAATTGGAAGAGTATACATCATTTAGACCACAACCCATATGTAGCACGGATATGACTACGGACATGTCAGGGGACACAGACAAGGAAACAGAACATGACAATTTTAACAAAATGGAAACATGGACACGGCAAAGAACATGACAAAATTTTCGTATTATTCTTTGAGAAATGGAAACACGCGTGATTAATAATAAGGTTAGGACTCCTATCAAATGCATCATCGATGGATAGTTTATGCCTATAAAAATTGAAATTTTTTTGCATTACACTTTTGATCCAATATTTTCGAAGTAATATACTTTTATCCCAAAAAAGCTTATGAAAATCTCGGAAGTCAGCCCCCCAAGAACAAAACCTGCTTAATCTAGAGACTTGTTAAAGTTAAAACTATTTTTGTACTAGGCTTGACTTGATTCTCGTTGTTCGAAGATTAGTACCTTTGCTTGGTCGTATTTTCAAAAATCCTAAACAAATTTTGTTACCTACGTGTGCCCCAAGACAATGCAGAACTATGTTCGACTTGATTCTTAGAGACTAGATGTACTTAATTAGGTAGCCTTGACTCATATCATTCTCACTTTTAAAAAGGTTCCTATATGCTTTTAAAACTCATAAACAAGATTTTTAATTGTTCCTTGGAATTCCGTACGGCTTGACTTTTTGTTGGATTGCGAAATACGTAGGTAGGCTTTTGACCCGAGACTAAGGTTTAATTTGCCTACGGGGAGTTTCGGTCACTTGTAAATGAACAAACCAACCATCGTCATGGCCCAATTTGAGCATTTCACATGAAAACTATTATTAAGGAAATCAATCATTAAAAGAGCGATATGGGGTGTTTAACATCTTCCCAACTCACAACTATAAATTTCCAAATGCATCTTTTTAGTTTCACGGATTATTAAAACCTTAAAGTCATTTCAAAACCAGATCCTTATGTCCATAAATTTGAAAATCGAGTCGTTAGGATCATGAAAATGTTTTCTCTTAAAAAATGTTTGAGTTATTCTTTCGGAGGATATATAATTCAAGAGGTGATACATATGTTAAGGCCACTTAGTTTGTTAATTAGCTGAGTCTGTTAAGTGAGTGAGTTGCATCTGGTACAGGTCAGCAATACATGTGATGCACCAAAGAGCCAATCAGAGTGTGTGAGGTAGTTTGTATAAATAACATAAGGAATCTATGATGATAGACTCAAAAGGAGGCTACACGTGATCCAGTAAAAAGGCTGTATGGTAGGGTCCATTCCATCCCACATTTTAAAAATTCGCGATCACAGCCCACGATACTGATCCAGTAAAAAGGATGTATGATGATAGACCCAAAAGGAGGCTACACGTATGGGGCTGCACGTGGGGGGATGTCAAGTAATATAATCCCACATTGATTGGGTATGGAATGAGTGATCACTTAATAACATAAGGAATCTCTTCACTCATTACTAATTAGTTTTGAGATGAATATAAAGTTTCCAATTGGTATGAACTCCGTAAACGTTTTTTTTTAAAAAACTCACAATAGTCACAACTATGAAAACCTCTTTTAAAATTTTGTTGCTTAAAAGCAAGAATCTCAACACCTTACTCCTCCAGTGACAACTAACAAGGATAAAACCCGACGCTTTAGAATAACGTCGAAATTCCGGGCGTGACAATGTTCTTTGTGAGGTGTGAAAAACCCTGGCTTTTAAGCTAGTTGGTCTGAACACCTAGACCGAACAAACCTGTTTCTTTATTCTTAAAGTAAAAAATTGACCCTCTTAAAATAAAAAAAGAAATAAGAAAAGTAAAAACAGACGCTTGACAAATGATTCCAGTGGACGGTTGCAATATTGCTTCTCATGTACTTAATTTCCAATTCAGCTGAAAGTCCGAGACACATAGTATCACTCAAATAACTAAAGTAAAGGAGTTGGCTTTTTGCACCCTCATGTTTGGGTTTCTTGTGGTCCAATAGATGATCACAATCATTCAAATTTTAGATCTTGTCGACAGCATCAATCATGTCAAAAATCACATTGATTGGATATCATCGATAGATATGATTTCAGAATTAGCTTGTCATAAAACATATTGATACATTGAATCATAACCTACTAATTTCAAGATAAATAAATCCCGAAAGCATATCTACACTGAACCGAAACTCAATCATCTGCAGATAAATGACTTCTGAAATTATGTAGATCGGTTATCGATCTTACGTAATATTCTGCTTGAAAAACTTGTGTTTATATTGAAATGTACAGACTCAATCTAAAGGTACAGAGTGTACAGACTCAGGGAACCTGGGGGGTGCTGTGTATCCCCATGCACAGCACCGTGCTGTGCAGCTCGTGTCGCCGCCCCACCGGCATTTGTTTTACGATCGGAGACGTTCACTGTGTAGACCTCGTCGAATTCTACAAGTGTGCCAAAAATCAACTTGATCAGATATCTTTTAGTGCCTCATCGGAACACAAATATCATGAACAAAAAGTGGTGTTTATCCAGTGTTTGTGTCCATTTGTGTTCCATTTGTTTTCAAAGTATTTGTGTTCCGATAACCTACTTAAAGATATCCGATCAAGTTAATTTTTTGCATACTTATAGTACTCGACGAGGTCTATGCGGTGAACGTCTCCGATCGTTGAAAAAATGCCGGTGCGGTGGCGCTACGGGGCTGCACAGCACGGTGCTGTGCATATCTTGAAATTTCAAGTGCAGTATAAACATATCTTTTATGTACTAAGAACTTAAGAAGAATACCTGGATCTCGAACCGTTGTTCGGACGGTGTGACCCTTTTCCAGCAGTGACTTCACTATGTACGCAGCTATGAACCCGGTTCCACCTGTTACGCAATACACTCCCATCTCTCTCTCTCTCTCTCTCACTTCCCTTTCCATATGGTTAAATGCTGACAACTCCTATGTATTCTGTAAGGACTGTTCATTGGCAATTGAATATTTTATTACTTTTGGTCCCGTCACTTGCAAGTTCTCCCTCATCTATCCTCTCTTTCGCATTCAATTTATGTTTTTATGTACAATTTAGTGAAAGAAAAATAATATTCTAATAGAGAGAGAATACGTATAATCGACAGTATTGTGACAATGTTGAAAGATATGTGTGCTAAATGTGTACTATTTCACTGGTAATCTTGGCTCAATTTTTTCAACGAAGGTAGTAATTATCTGTAGCAGTGTTTTAAAAAAAAAATGAAGTATTTTTGTGTATCATTTTTAGTACTTTAATTCGGTGCGAAAAAATTCGAAAAATGATACACAGAAGTATTTCATTTTTTTATTCGAAAAATGACAAGAGAGAGAGTGAGACTATTATTTAAGAACGGTGGGAGTAAGACAAATAGATGGAAAATGGAGAACTGATGAAGATCGGATATCGAAAAAAACTGATAGGTCTATTCTTAGAATCCTTTCTTTAATTGACAGAAGAGCACGGAGGCCCAATGGAGGAGAAGGATATACAGGTGTGGCAGTGGTTGTTTTGAAATGAAGCATTAATAGTAATACATAGACATATCTGAATAAAGATTTTATTTTATTTTTGAACGGCATTCGATACACACGTAAATTCACATGATACACATAAGACAGTACTTTGAACACCCACCCAAAATATTAGCCCACAAATCACACCCATTAATTCAAGTAATTCATAATTGGACATCTAATACATTAGCCCAAACAAGGTACACCTAATTGGACATCATGGTTAAATTTTTTAAGGGAGCTACTGTTCAGCCAAATTCATGAAGGGAAGTTAAATAAAAGCGAATATGGTTTATTGTTTTACCACTTTGGTGAAAAATGGTAAATTAATCAAACATATTCACATGTCCTTTAAAAGAACGTTATTTACATTGTGAATATGGTTTATTGTTTTACCACTTTGGTGATTTTACATAATAAATATAAATATTCTAATTATCGATAAAAGACCTTTTGGGTTTTATTTAAAAGACAGGATGTAATCATAAGTATTCAAACTTGATCGGTAGGATGGAATCATAAAGATATTATTGATACAGGTTGTCTAATTAACTCTGACTTTATTTAAATGAATATTATACTTCATATGTTTAGTGGGTTAATTAGGAATGAATATTCTAAGGGGTTATTCCACAAACAATAAGTCAATGAAACTAGCTTATTGAGTAAAATTGGATTGATGTACTGTGAGAGAATAATGTCTCGTAAGCGTAGTAAATCAATTAAAAGCCATATTCCCAAATTAACCTATTGCGCTTTACGAGACATGTTATAATCTCACACTACATCAAAAAATCAATTTAAGTTGTCCCACAAACTTATTGCCAATAAGCCAATTTGTGGCACACCCCAAGTAGATGTATTAAATTATAGTACTCACTAGATAGTAAAGTGTTGGAAAAAAAAGGAAGAACTTTTCGAATGGTTTGGTGAGCTTACAAATGAACAAAATCCATTTTAAAGATAAATGAAAATTATGTCATTATGGGAATTGTAACAGTCAAGTTTAGTTAATGAACCCGCTCGCCATCAATGAACACTAACAAGGCTGGTGCTGGGACTTAGGATGGTCTGTGGTCTATTGTTTGGTATGAGTTAGTTTGGATTAATTGATTTGGGTTTTTGGTAAAAAATTTTGGGTATTTGAATACCCAAACTCAACTTTATTTAAATTACGGTATCTACTATGTAGTGAGTACTGGAACATATTAACATAATGTACTTGGACAGTACTAATGTTGTTTGTAGATGATTAGATTGCAATATTCACTCAATACACCATTGTATTAGCTGGTGTTTACTGATCCATACTGCATACCGAGCATAATATATCACTAACAATACGAATTTTCCATAATAAAAAAGATCCTAGCTTTTGATTCAATTACTTGAATAATTTAGTTAGATGAATTAGAGTAATCAAAATAGTTACAGTGCTAATCTAAGTTTGACATGCCACTCAAAACTTTGACTTCATAAATCCTAACTAGGACTTAAGCTAATCACGTAGCCGTAACCAACTTTGTAGAGCCTTGACTAACCTACACCAGTCATTACTATATATCCTACGCCCCAAACTCTCCTAACCATAACTACTCCACCTTATCCTACACACTTCTCCCTTGCATAGCTAAACGCATATATAGACCTCACATAAATGTGTAGTGCTGAAATTAGGAGTGTCCACGGAATGGTTTTTTGTGATTCCTGTTGGAACTGGAACCGAACCGCTAATGGCAGATTTTCATTTTCAACATCCGCAATCGTCCGTGAGTGATGCAGTTGTGGATTAGACGGATCGGTTGTGGATTGGTTTGATGATTTGTAAAAACATGCGGGTGAGAGCCGAAAAACATGTTAAAACATAAAGTCAACATATAAAACCAACTCCCATGAATCTCTCCAAAGTTAATTATATTACTTGTCATAAGTAGGTTGCCCACGGACCAGTTCTTGGCGGTCTAATTGGAACCGGAACTGAACCGCTCACAGCGGATTTTCGTTTACAACATCCCCAACCGTCCGTGAGTGATCCGGTTGTGGATTGGGCAGTTTGGCAGATCGGGTGATCCGCTGGGCACCCCTAGCTGAAATGATTTGGAAACTACGTAGTTGTGCTCTAAGAATTCTAATTAATTAGTCAAGTGACAGAGGGAGAAATCTTCATTTAAGCTTTTACCCTTCATTTGGTCTCCTTTTTTTTTTCCTAGAACTATAAGCTATTTTGATTACTCTAATTTATCTAATTAAATTGTTCAAGTAATTGAATCAAAAGCAAGAGGATTTTTTTTTTTTTTTGAAAAAAATCGTTATTTTAGTGATATACTTTGCTCGGTATGCGGTATGGAACAGTAAACACCAGCTAATCTAATTTTGACTTGCCACACAAAACTTTGACTTCATAAATCCTAACCAGGACTTAAGCTAACCACGTAGCCGTAACCAACTTTGTAGAGCCTTGACTAACCTACACCAGCTATTACTATCCTACGCCCCAAACTCTCCTAACCATAACTACTCTACCTTGTCCTACACACTTCTCCCATGCATAGCTAAATGCATATATAGACCTCACATAAATGTGTAGTGCTGAAATTAGGAGTGTCCATGGACTGGTTTTTTGTGGCCGCTAATGGAAGATTTTCATTTTCAACATCCGCAATCTTCCGTGAGTGATGCAGTTGCGGATTAGACGGATCGGTTGTGGATTGGTTTGATGATTTGTAAAAACATGCGGGTGAGAGCCGAAAAACATGTTAAAACATAAAGTCAACATGTAAAACAACTCCCATGAATCTCTCCAAAGTTAATTATATTACTTGTCATAAGTAGGGTGTCCACGAAGCAGTTCTTGGCGGTCTAGTTGGGACCAGACCTGAACCGCCCATAGCAGATTTTCGTTTTCAACATCTGCAACCGTCCGTGAGTGATCCGGTTGTGGAATGGGCAGTTTGGCGGATCGGGTGATCCGCTGGTCACCCGTAGCTGAAATTATTTGGAAACTACGTAGTTTTGCTCCAAGAATTCTACTTAATTAGTCAAGTGAGAGAGGGAGAAATCTTCATTTAAGCTTTTGCCCTTTATTTACTCTAATTCATCTAATTAAATTGTTCAAGTAATTGAATCAAAAGGTAGGATTAGACCGTCCTGTAGGTATAGCCAAATTAAAGACCACAGAGAGGATGCAATTCTAATCAATGAAAATATTCTTTTCTTTTTTAGTACTAGAACAGATTCCTTTGAGATTGGAATAGAAACCTCAAAATGGAATCTTACCAAGAGGAGATTTCTTTTGTTGGATGTATTTTCCTTGATGGGGTGTGTTAATTTATATGTAAAGTTTATCATGCAATTTTTGTGTTTCTGTTTGATTGTTAGTTTCAAGGAGTAGTTCTTCCTTGTAGCCGTGGTACACATGAACTTTTTCCCAACAAGAGAAATGACATAGGTAAAAAAAGCAAAAAAAGAGCGTAATTTTGGGGTTTCCGTAGGATTCTTGTAATACCCAAACCAAAATTCATACGTAACTTGACTACTTGATAAAATTTGAAGACAAGGTTTAGACCGGCATGTTAAAATTTATATAAAGTATTTTTAGTTTTATTTTTGGGAACAAAAAAGCGGGACATTTTATGGCTTACGCGTACTAAAATACTGAGATTTCACCAAATTCTAGGGTGAATACGTTAACACCCATGCATATGATGTGTCAAAATTAGACTAAATTAGAAAGCCTATGGAAATGGTAACCAACTCTTGGGGAATTCCAAAAATAGTATATGTTGTGTTCCGACACTTCTGTTTTGTAATAAAAAGTTTAGATGTTGTTTAGTTATGTTTTTTGAGTAATTTATCTTCAAAGTTGTTTTTAAGAAAGAGACATGGATGAGCGGTAGGACTCATCGGCAGGTCACAAGGTCCTTATTGATCTTAGAAATCGGGTCGTGACAATTCTTGTAAGATTTTTGTGTCTATGTGGAGGATCTAGATCCAAGAACCCATCAATTTTGATCTATAATGGTCCCATTAGGCAGTGAGGAGTAGCCATGATTTTTATTTAGTAGGAAAAAATTTAATCAATGTTCCATCTGACACGAGGTTGCGAGATCATGAGATGGTGGTCACCAGATTGAGAGGAAGGATAGGAGAAAATTTTGAAGCAAGGGAGGGAAAAAGGTCTTTGAGGGAAGGTCTTTGTCTAGGAATGGAAAACAAATTTTGATGTTGACATGGATGCTAGTCTTGCAGTTAGCCTTACAAGTACAACAGAGAGGTTCATTACCCTTTGATTTGCTCTTATTTGTGATGGAAAATTCTAAAATTGACAGTAAGGCTTAAAAAGTGAATTGAAATATGTAAAGGAAAAATCTACTGTGTAAGGTGCATAGAATTTGAACTCTTACATGTAAGAGTTTAAATAGTGAAAACTCTTTCATTTAAGAGTTATAACTCTTTCATGAAAGAGTTTGTCTTATCGTCAACCCAGTGGGCCGACAATAGAAGGACTGATATGTAAAAAGGGTATAAAAATGTGTGAAAGTGTATAGGAAAGTGAAAAGAGTACATTGGAGTTTGTGAATTTTTTTTTTCTTGTTAAAAAACCCAATTAATCCTTTGATTTTATCCATTCGTGAAGACATTTGATAAAATCTATAGATTTTTCTACAGATTTTATCAAATGTCTTCACAAATGGATAAAATCAAAGAGTTGATTTTATCAAAATCTTTATAAAATCCATTAGAGAACAAATGTTGAAAAGTAAACTTGAGCAAGTTGTTGCTCAACAGTCCAGAGCAAAAACGTGGGAACTATTTACTATCATGCCCGAAGACTTTTTCAACTTACGTGATAGTATTTGTGATTTGCACCATAAATGAAAGCTTATCTTATATTTGTTTTTTCTACTTGTTATGCCTATGTAGGCTTGTAATCCGTAGTAGCTTCATCATGTGTGGAATAAGGGAAATATCAATAAAATTGAGTGTTTGTTCAATTCTCTGTGAGTTTCATACATTAAAAGTGTGTGATCTATACTCCTCCACCTAACATTTATTTCATCCCCAACAACTTGACAGAATTTTTCCTATTTTGTATGCCAATCTAAACCCTCCCTTGTTCAACCTCCTGCTTATAAAACACACTTGGATCCTTCTCAATGCAAAACTCATCCCCATAAACACACACACAAGAAAACTAAACTTTCCCAATATAGGCAGCACCGCAGCAGAAATAAAAGATGGAGCTCTTGTACGACTTTCTCCTTTCTTTCTTTCTTCTTCTTGTCATCTACCTGTCCCATCATTTCTTACTCTCCTACAAAAACCGCAAAGCCGGTGGAAATGAAAAACAGTTACCCGGAAAGACTGGATTTCCAGTGATCGGAGAAAGCCTTGAATTCATCTCCACCGGGTGGAAAGGCCACCCCGAGAAATTCATATTTGATCGCATAGCCAAGTACTCTTCTGACGTTTTCAAAACAAGCCTTGGTGGCTCCCCAATGGTTGTTTTCGGTGGATCAAATGGAAACAAGTTCCTATTCTCCAACGAGAACAAGCTTGTCCAGGTAAGCTTTCTTAAATCTGTCGACAAAATCTTTCCAAGCTCGACACGAACCACTTCCAATCAAGAAGCTTTCATGCTGAGAAAAATGCTGCGAAACATCCTTAAACCGGCGGCGTTTCAAAGTTACATCGCTATGATGGATAACGTCGCCCACCGCCACTTTGTTGCGGACTGGGAAAGAAGGGACACGGTGGTGGTTTTCCCCCTCACCAAGAGCTACACTATTTGGCTTGGCTTTCACTTGTTTTTGAGCATCGAGGATCCAAACCACGTTGCCCTACTCGAAAAACATTTTGAAGTTTTGGGAGGAGGGATTCTGTCTGTCCCCATAGACTTGCCCGGAACCCCACTTAATCGGGCAATCAAGGCTTCTAATTTTATTACGAAGGAACTTGTTGTGATTATCAAGCAAAGGAAGAAAGATTTGGCTGAGGGAAAGGCATCGCCAACTCAGGATATATTGTCACATATGCTTTTGATGAGCGACGATGACAATGGCAAGTTCCGGGATGAGGACGATATTGCCGATAAGATATTGGGTTTGTTAGTTGGTGGCCATGACACCGTAAGTCCGTTTGTTCTTCCATTGTCAAGTATCTTGCTGAGCTGCCTACGGTCTACCAAGGAGTTTACCAAGGTAATATATTCACCGAATCACCTTTTTTTGTTACACCCCAAATTGAGATGTGACCGACCATGAATCACAATACTTCAACATGTGGACAGTGGCGACTCCCAAGATTTTTGATTAGTGGTGTCATTAATCAAAATTTTACAAAATCGTATCTGTTTTGCACTTACAGTGCAGTTGATTTTCTTTAAACTAGATAAAAGTAAGAGGGATGAAAGAAGGGTCCAAGATAATTGCAAGTTGCAAGACCTTTGGTGGTAATTACAACAAATATTAAATGTTTTGTCAAGGTGTGCTCAATGGACAAACAATAAGCACACAAACAAAAAAATACACACTCCAATACAACTTTTACATTTTTAATACACTTCCACATATTCCTATATACTTTTTTACACATTTTAATATATTTTTTCAACCTTAACGTGTGCTTATTGGGCACACGTTAGCATTTTCCATATTAAATATACTACTCCTCCGTATATACACAAACAAATGACATGCAGAGAATAAATCAACATGTAGCTTGTTTTGGTAGCCTTTCTTAGTAGTCGGCTTTCTTGTATGCTAGTTTACACATTTTTGTACCCTTTAGTAGGCTTCCTAATTGCACAGTCTGCACTTTGTGGGTTCATTTAATTTTTAAAGTGGTGTCATGAGACAATTGACTTTCTAGGAAGAAGATAATTCATACTCGGTTAATCCTTGAAATTTGGAGGTTAGTAGATTCAGCTTACACCAGTGAATGTACATTGGCGTCGCCTCCACAAGCTAAAATAAAACCTTGATCACAGAACAGCCAAATTTTATTAAGCATATATGGAGCACAACCAGAGAGTGATTGTTTTTTTTTTTCTTTTGTTTTTTTTTCCTTCCATGATCAACAGAGCAATTGGATATTGCGAAATCGAAATCTCCAGGTGAATTGTTGAATTGGAATGACATTCCAAAGATGAAATATTCCTGGAACGTAGCATGTGAAGTGATGAGACTTGCAGCCCCTATCCAGGGTACCTTTCGAGAAGCAATAACGGACTTCATGTACAACGGATTCTCAATTAAAAAGGGGTGGAAGGTAAATAATCTTATAGTCCTCAGTTGTTGATTTTGGAATCAATTTTCCTATAGAGATTTCCAAATTTTGATTGGTTGATGCATTTCAAACTTTGTTTTAAGATAATGACAATTTTACGGAACATTCCCATTCTTTTGGAATGACTGAAAAGATGCTTTCCAATCTTAAAACATCATATCCATTCACGAATGAACAGGACTTCATAATTTGAGTGATTTTGTTTCAATAATGTTTTTTGCGTTTTGAAAATTTGATATTGTCAATTTTTGAAAAACATCTAAACTATTTTGTTTGCTACGATACAGATATATTGGAGCGTGAGCTCAACTCACAAGAATCACAAATTTTTTCCCGAGCCGCAAAAGTTTGATCCATCGCGATTTGAAGGTTCCGAACCAGCTCCTTACACATTTGCACCTTTTGGGGGAGGACCTAGGATGTGTCCCGGAAATGAATATGCCCGATTGGCAATACTCGTGTTCATGCACCACCTTGTCAAGAGGTTTAGGTGGGAGAAATTGATTCCTGATGAGAAGCTTATCTATGATCCACTGGCTAAACCTGAAAAGGATCTTCCAATTCGCCTCTTTCCCCATGAAACTTATTAGTTGAAAGAACAAACATCCCATACTTTGTTCAAAGTTGGTGGGTGCTAATGGTAGCGCTCCCTTTTGGTTGGGAATCTCATCTACTTGTATCAAGTTTTAATTTATAATAAATATGTGAGAACCAATCCGAATAGAGTTTAATTATTTATTGGGTATCCATGTCTTAAGGAAAATTGATCAAAAAAAAGTAAATTGTTTTTTTATCTTGCATCACCATGTGGTGCCCTATATAAAACCCCTTGACACTATGTAGGTGCCATGTGCCCTATATAAAGCCCCTTAACACTACGTTGATGCCCTAAAGCCTCTTAGCAATACCTATTTCTATAGGGTCCATACACTTAGTGATGGACCCTAAAAAACATGTGGTGTTGAGACTTGAGAGGCGTTGAAAAAGTACATGGCGGTGCCCAAAAATCACCCAATAGTTTTTTACGTTGAAGGTGGTAGGAGAGTCGAAAGTACAAGACAGAGTGAGTGTTTAATACTCCATCAATGAAAGATTCAAATAATGACACACGAATTGATAACAATAGGCCGTGACAACAGTGGAAATTATTCATCGAGGGAAATAGACCCAAGCAATATGGCATCACAATGAGAGGAAAAAACATCATCCTATTGAGATAGACACCCTTAACCACTCGACAACAATCATATGTTATCCGAGCCCAAACAGGTTACATGGTTGGAAAGTAAGCAACCAAACGACCAAGGAGACACATGGTTGCCAGGAGGTTGAAACCTTGAATAGGTGTTCAATTCCTATGTAGAGATTTGGCATGCGATCGAAAATCTCAAAACTAAGGAGTAGAGGTGGCAAATGGGTGGGTTGGGTTGAGTTCGAGTGGATTGAATATGGGCAGGTTAAATATGGGCCAACATTAGGTCGGTTGAATATGGGTGCATCGAATATGGGTTAAGTCAAACCCAAACCAATCAAACCAACCCATTTTTTCCCCATGGTTTAGAATTGATCTTTACCTAAAAAAAAAAAAAAAAATAGAACCTGTTGGAATTCAAAACGTATCAATGGTGGTACGGTTTTTCTTATTAGTATGGTGTGTATAGGTGTAATTTCAGTACTGTTTCGAATCTCGCTTTGAAAAATATATATTAATATGAATATTATGTATGCTTAAAGAACACAAACAAAAAAATAGGAAAAAACAAAAGAATCTGTTGGAATTCAAAACACGTGAAAGTTGATTAATAATACAGATCCAAAAAATGATACAGATCCATGCCGATTAAAAAAAAATGATATTGATCGAACACGATGGACTGGTAACTTTCAAGCAAGAATTATCTCTGCAATCGTCGTATTATTCTGTGTTAAAAAAAAAAATTGTTTTGCAATTGTCGTATTACAATAACTTAATTCCGAACTCTCTAAATCTGACTTCAATAATCATAATTTGAAAAAATGGATATCCAATCCAAAAATCCGAATTCAATCCATTTTTTTTTATAAAATAAAACTTATGCAACATGTAGCAAAAAAAGAAAAAAAATTACAATTTTTAAAAACGTACAGAGAGAGGATTTTAAACGAAAAAATTGAATAAATTCATTGAGACCTTATCGATATTCTAATACAATAAACTGAATTTTTACAAAACTTTTACAACATTGTTCCACCTGAATGTGTCGAATTTTTACAAAACATTCACAACAAACAGAGTAGTTTTTTTTTTTTTTTTTTGATCAACGAAAACAGAGTAGTTTGAAATTGGAGGTAGTACTGGCCCTCCCCTTGCTTTGAAGCCGCCATTTTCAAATCTAGTTCATGTTATTGTGAATTTGGTTGTGAAATTACAACCCATTTTCAATCCAATCCAACTCATATAAATATAGGTTAATATGGGGTTCAACCCATATTATAATACTAGGGAAATGCTTGTGCCTAAAGGCATGGCGCGTCGAGGTTGTTTGATCTCTATGTGATGAACTACCATTTTGCCTCAATGGCTTTTGTTTTCGTTGCTCAATGGCTTCATGTTAGTGTTATGGTTTTGTTTGAGAAATTGCTCATGCCTAAAGATACGACATGTTGCATTTAAACACAGTATACATGAAGTAGCATACCCAACATTTCCATCTCTCGAACAAACTATTACTCCAAAATTTTCTTTAGTTTGTAATTAGTAACCATCTAACCAATTCCAACAAATGAATTCAAGAAAAAAGAACAGTCTTAAACAACTAATGTAACAAAAGCCTATTTCCATTAACTGCATTCAATCTTGGCATTTGAAGTAATGATATTTCACTATACTGATATTTTTCATGTTCTCTAGCATGAAAACACTACGGTGTACTAATTTTAGTGTGTTTTCTTTCCAAGTATGACAATGGGGGTTCGGGTAGAAATCTCTTTGATGGCATTATTCCATTTCCACTGGGGTGGGTGTGTGTGTGTGTTTTTTTTTTTTTTTTTAATGTTGTTTGAGGATTTACAAATGTCGAATTTGCTAGATGGCATACATTTTTTCATTTCATTGAGCTATAGGAAGCAAACAAAGTAAACCAAAGTATTACTGAGCATCTGATGATGAAATATGCTTATCTCACTTTCTCACCTAAGTCATCAACATGGATGAGCAAGGCTATCTTCTAAAGCTTGGAATGCAACACCTTATCTGTATTGCAGGAATGAATCTCGCTGAGGATGATCGGCAACACATGTTTATTGAGTGGAAAAATATTAAGTGACGCTTTGTTTTGGAAAGAGATCGTCACAAGGTACTTCGCCAAACCAATTATTTTTACCCTATTGATGAAAAGTCGTTGCTAGGGTTTATCCTGCATTGGGCCGTTCCATCAGTATTATCCGATGAGCAGGTAGACATGAGTTGATATTGGGTTATGGGCTTGGTGGTTGTCTGCGTACCATTCCGTGTCTTTTGCCACGCGCATGGGCACGTGGTGGTTTTGGACGAGCTAGTTTGTACGTCTTCTATAGTTTTGCGAAAACACCCCACACAAGTAGCACCTGCATTTTTTTAGCCCAAATGGCATTTTTACCCATTCAAAGGTCCCAAGATTACCAGGGGCTCTAAATGCAGTTTTATGTACATCTTCTTCAGCTATACAAATCTGATTATACCCTGAATGTCCATCCATAATAGACATGATTTTGTGACTTGCAGAACTATCCACAAGCATGTCTACTATAGGCATTGGGTATTCATCTTTACGAGTTGCAGTATTCAGATTTCGAAAATCAATGTAAACCCTAATCTTCCCATTTTTCTTAACAACAGGAACAATATTTGATAGCCATTCTACATATCTTGTCGTTCGAATGAAGCCAGCATTTAAAAGGTTTTGAATCTCTTTCTTAACCAATATTATGGTTCCAGGAGACATTTTTCTTGGAAGTTGTTTAAAAAGTTTGCAATTAAGTTTGATAGGTAACCTATGCTCAACCAAATCTCTACTCAAACCTGTCAATTCTTTAAAAATCCAAGCAAAACATTCTTTGTTCTCTTTAAGCACTGCAATTAACTTGGCCTTTGAAGTAGCATCAAGCTCTTTATTGATGTGCACAGTGTTTGGAACAATACCATCTCCCAATTCCACTTCTTCTAAAGGATCTTGGAAATCTACATTGCTTATAAAAGCTTCTTCGATTACACTTGGCTTCAACCCCCATTCAGATTTTTCAGCCAATGATTCTTCCCACTCATTTGTTTCTTGCAACTTCTACTCTATCTCTAGAGCCATAAACTTAACCAAAGCTAAAGAGTTGGCCTCTTCGAATTCTACTTGGACTTACATCGAAGCAGCCTCATCTGGTGGGTTGTCTGATTCATAATCAACTGCTTGTTTAAGCCTTGATTTTAACTCCGCCAATTCTCCAATTTCCAACACATTGGATGGAGGGGTGACAGGTTGTGCTATTTCACTTAAAGGGATGATCTCAGGCTTGTAGAATTCAGCCTCTGCACAATTTACTGAAGTACTGAATGGGTGAGGATCTGCTTTGACCTCTTCAATTCCTACCCCTTGTCCATTTTCATACTTCACAATCATTAGAGCTTGATGCATTGAAGAAGGAATGCATCCATTCGCATGAATCAAATCCCTTCCAAGTAAAGCATTATATTTACTTGTGACAATATCCACAACAAAGAATGATGTATCAGTCTCCATCTGGCCAACTTTCAGGCGTATGGAAACAATTCCTTTAGGGCTTTTACTTTCACCTGTAAATTCAGCAATAGAAGTGCTAGTTGGAATCAATCGAACCTTCTCTTTTCCCAACTTCTTCAAAGTCCTGCATGATGTTTACTGCGGCATCATTATCAACCAAAACCCTGTTTAGTAATATCCCATCAAATGAAGCAGAGATGTATAAAAGTTTCAAATGATGCCTCATATCACTTGAAGGTGGTTTGAAAGGATAAGAAATGTCAGCACAATTCAAATCAACAATTAAAGGATATTCAGAATTTGAGTCTGGAACAAAGGTTGCTTTCTCCTTAGAAGTTACTTCTGGTTCCTCCATTGCATTAGCCATGACAAGAAACTCATCTTCTTCTTCTTCTTCCTTTTGAATTTTTGAGATGATTGCTCCCCATCCATCATTCCAACCATTATCATAGGTTAAATCATATTCATCCTCATTGGAAACATCAATGATCTCTAGAGGGGCAACTTCTGATTGTAAAGCCCTTCAAACGAGTGAACAATCTGGTCCAAATGGTCCAAAATTCATAGAAGAAGGAAATACCATGTTAATTTGAACTTCAGGTAAAGTTCCAAACTGAATGGTCCTTTCTCCATGTATTTGTTGCTCTGATTTACTTTCTGCAATCTCTACCCTTTCAGTAGATTCTATTGCAGAAATCTCCATAGGGGAAAATACTTCAACAGGAGAGGAATTTCCTTCTCCTCCTTCCTATTCGACTATCATAGCCTCCAATAAGCCAGATTGATAGCTTGCCAAAGAATTTAAAGAAACAGAACTATTTTCATGCACCTCATTATCCATTCTTGTAGCCAGACTCTCCAATGTTTCCTTTTCAGACTGTGGAAATCCCCTTCTAAGAGATTCCTCTGAGTCTTCTCTTTGAAGCCTGTTAAATCTTGGATTAAACTTATTACCCCCATTAGAATTCTCCTTTGAGGCATACTCTTCCATTTGAAAGCTTGTATACCTCCTTTGCAATTTCCTCTTTTGAGTCCTTGTTAGCATGGGCACCATTTGAGGTGTTTTGGTCTTTGGATCTTGAACTAAAACTCATTGACCAGTAGGAGCATTGGAGGTTTAACCATCCTATTACCAAACTTGGAAGAAGCCTTATAACCTTGGAAAAGCTCTAGTTTTACTTTCTTCAAAAACCAATTACGAACTCCTTTAACCAAAGTGAATTGGTCTTCCTGCACTTCATTTTCTTGCCTCATTGGAGCATTTCCAGTGTTAGCGTTCTTCGAAGGAGGATAATCCCTCTTTGAAGTTGGTGGAACCGGACTAGATGGCACATTTCTTTTGGAAACCAACCAAGGTTTCTCATTTTTTCCATGATTTGGACTCACCCAAGGTTTCCTTTCATTATTTTGATCTAAAGCTTTTCTTTCCATCCTTTTTGGAAAAAAAATCAATCCCCTGTCTGTCCAAGTCTTTGAAAATCAAGCAATTAGCTCTACATTCCATACACAAGCATTCCAAGAAGGATGCTTCAAACATAGGAAGATGAGATTGCTTAAAACCTTTCTGAGAACTTTCTAGTGCATGTTTTTACTTGTTGATCCTCCCAACATCAGTTCGAAGTTGACCAATCTTCGGTCTCCCTCTACCAAATTGCACAGAGTTCATCCCAACATGCACTTGCTTGTTCTCCCACACTTTTCGAACTGTTTTGGCCAAAGATGTTGGCACATTTGTGTTAGCAGTCACCTCTTCTATCTTTGGAAATGGATCTATGTCTATGCCCATTGTCTTTTCTGGGAACATGATCCTTCCTTTCTTAATCTGCTCTTGAATCCTGTCACGGAAAACATTACAATTCTTAGTTGAATGAGTCCAAGAAGCATGTCATTTACAATAATTCTTTCCTTTTGTTTCTTCCAAAGTTGGAAGTTTAACATTCTAAGGTAGTTTCATGAACTTTTTCTTTAACAGATAATCAAAAATCTCGTTTGCCTTAGAAACATCAAATGAATAAACTTTACTGGTTGCTTTCCTGTTAGTCCTTGGTGCTATAGAAGCATCCATTTTCAAAATTGATTTCCAAACCACAATAGAAACGTGGTCTACTTCAGAAACCTTGGAAATCGGCTATAAGTAAATATATATATATATATTGGATTTAGCTTCATGTTTCCTCTTTTATTAACCATCAATCTTTGGGATTCTTTTTTATATATAAACAAATCCTTTATTCCTTTCTTTTCACATCTCTACACTTAGAAAAAGAAATACAAGTTTTGAGTACTAGAGTTTTTATTGTTTTGTATGAGTTGTCAATCAAATCAACTCATACATAGCTTTTTGTTACAATCTAATTCAACGTTCTTGCATCTTGCATTTATCCAAACGTTTTTTTATTGTCCTGTTCATTCCGCATATCATTCATCATTCATTTGGTGATACGGTGGTGCCTTGTTGCTGTTGGCCGGATTGACGAGGAGTCTATTCAGAGCCAGTTAATTTCGGAGACCGAACTTGAGGTTCGTGGCAAACTATTGAATCAAAAAGAAGCTCTGGGAGCATCGTGAGTTGGCGAGAATAGGTAAGGCTTAAGGATGAGGCTTGAGGTAATCTGTTTCGCACTGTAACTCTCTTTTGATTAATAGAAAATAGTAGACTAGGTTGTGGTTTTGTAGTAGACTAGGTTGTGGTTTTGTCTTAGGGTTATTCGGACCCCAAGGTTTTCCACGTATATCGCGTGTCTTGCCTCTTAGTCCTATTCACACCCCCCCCCCCCCCCCCCCCCAGGACGTTTTTAAGCTTCCGCGTAATTTCAGATGTGACTATTAGGAAGGAATATGATAAATCGGATGCCTCTAAGAGACATAACCCTTCATAAGGAGTGTCTACTGATAAGACATGATTGTTCTTATGGGTGTCTTCTAAAGCTATGATCTTTCACAAAGGGGTACCTATAAGTCTATAAATAGGCACTTTGTAAAGTCATTTGTGATACCCAAAAAGTTCCTTAGCGAATTATTATCTCTACACACTCTATTCCTAGATTTTTAGGCATACTGATATTTTGTTATTCTAAAAACAAAATATCAGTTCTTGCTTCTCATATTCTTCAATAGCGGATATTCTGTCTGTCTTCGTTTATACAAACGCAGACGGAAAAAGCCTAGAGTTTGGTTTTGTTGTATCTTGAAGGCGGATTTGTTGTTAACCCGGTGCACGCCAAATTCACTCGAATTGGTGGGGGCAAATATTGTCTTTAGGAAAGCATTGTTACAACGTGCTTCAAATGTAATTTAATGATCCGGATTTTTCTATGGAGACAGTGCCATCAACATTTTTGAAGACCGGATTTCAAAAAATCTAAAGATAGTAATTTGGCATTGGCGATGTCTCGAAGGGAAACAATTATTTTTTAAGTTACGGTGTTGTGAATTTTTAAGAGGTTGCATAGGCGACAATGGATTAATAACAAAATTCAGAGGAATATGTTTTCATAGCAGAGTATGAAATGGATTGATAATGTTTTGGGTTTGGTGACTATGACGAAGACAGATAGACGAGATTGGAAATATTCTAAAAGGAATGGGCTACACAATTAAATTCGGATCATCTGGTTACAGTAAGTTGGCTCTCGTTATATAGTTCATTTTTGTGGAGTACGGTACGCTCAAACACTCTTTTTTGATGTGCTCATGTTTTTGAATTTTAGTTGTGCTTGGTTAATTCTTGTTTTTGAATTTTAGTTGTGCTTGGTTATAATTACACAGTAGAAAGTTTGTACGCTTGGCAGAGTAATAGTTTAGCCAAACTTATGTGATGCCTTTTGGTCAAGTGGCATTGGAACGGTCTGTTGGTCAAATGACACTATGGACCTATTCGTTCAATACATCTTTTCACACTAGGTGCCATTTCTTCACATGAGTGCTGGTTCTCATAGTGCATGTGTTGGTTTATATTTTACTCCTTGGACAGTTGCAATTTTTCGGGATAATGGTATCCATTTGGAACCGTCATCTTTTTCCTATATATAGAGTATTTTTCCCAATTTGGACATATACAATTTATTAAGTTCATTAGTATTCTTCAGAGAGCAGTTTTTGTCTCATTTCGTGCATTTTACCAACGTTAGTTTCAATCGACTTGAGTGGCTTGTGTTTTTCATCAATATGCCTTCAGAAATTCCTTTGAACATTATCCGGCTTTCTGCTCCTTTTGTACCACCGTTCAATATTGTATTGGGGGGTTCTTACATCACTTTTGAGTCCCGATGACTACATATGGTTTGAAGAATGAAAAAAAGTCTTCGCTAGGCGAGGACTACTGGATGTAAACCAATCGGCTTATATTGATATTTTTTCCGATGAAGAAGACCAAGTTGTGGAAGAGGAACCAAACAGAAATGTTGTGGATAATTTGGTTGCGGCTGATTTGGTTGAAGAATCCTATGAAAGTGAAAAAGACACTACTGAGGATTATATGATCATATGGAGGCCTCTGATGAATCGACTGGAACAAAGCCAAATTCACAAGGCAATATTTTCCGTGGAACGGAGGAGTGTGCGCTAGCTCTAAGTCCATTGCGACAAATGAGGACCTTGGAAATGGCAAGGAAGAAGCATAATGATGATCCTCTACACAAGGGGGCGATTATAATACGCACAGCACGCAAGAGTGTGACTTGTCCCGTTGCACTTAAGAAGATCAAATTTTCGTAATTAGGATGAGAATGTTGATTATTTTTTTGTGTTATTTGTCTTATGTATCCACATGAAAAATTATTTTATTCACATTGTTTTATTTGGGAGGTCCGTGTTGTGTAATCTTATATTTATTATAATAATACATTATATTTATTATAATAATACATGGTACAAGATTTGTCTGACGATAATTTCTTTTCACTAGTATTGATAAAAGATGAAATCTTGAAGTATGTCTATGATAATTGTGGGCTTGCATGCAATTTGCATAATGTTTAATATGTGGGAACGGTGCATAAGCATCATTTTATGATTGTAGTTCTCTAATATTGGTAGTTCTTTTACGTTCTTAAACATTCTAGTAACTAATTTTGAATTTCTAATTAGTTGTATTTGTAATGAGAAAAATCTCATGTCTTTGGGTTTAGAGGGACAATGCTCTTTGTTCTGGATAATGACTAAGAACAAGTGGCTAATTTTTATATAGTTGGTCCATGACATTTATAATGTAAAAGCTTGTTTAAGATGTCCTAAGTAGATAGGTTTTCATAATTTTATCTCTGACTTCGTCTAATGAAGTGTTGTGCACACTTCTGACTTATGATGTTATCGTGTTTGTGTGGCTATTATGTCACATATTCTCTGAGGCTTATCGGAGAGGGAAGACAAGGTTTCATACTACGAAGCACCGACACCTCTCGGGCTCCCCGTATCACAGTGTCCGAACACGAGGACACTGCGGAGACATGGCAGGACACGTGTTCGGACACGCTATATGGCATGGGACACGGCTGCTTTGAATTTTTGGAGGGGGACACGGCAGGGGGCAAATTGAAATTTTTTAAAACTTTCGGGAGTAAATTTGAAATTAATCAAAACTTGAGGTAAAAAAGTTATTTGGTCAATATATATACATCCTCTTCTCCACATGAGTCGACTAAAGCTACTGAACCCTAATCAAATTGCTGTTGCCGCTGCTGGAAGCACAATTGACCAAAAGTTGATCAGGTATGTCTCTCCTCTCTCTCCTTTCTCTCTCAATATGTCTCGTCTCTCTCTCTCTCTCTCTCTCATCTCTTTCTGTCTCGTCTCTGCTGACTAATTTTTTTTTTAAATACTGACATCAGTACATCACTGATTCACTGTTAATAGTATATATTTTCTCAATTTTTGTGACTCATGTGTGTTTTTAATGTACATATATACTTTGCTAGTGTTTTTTTTTTTTTGTTTTTTTTAAATTATTGGTAGGATGAAATTGGGTTAACCGTAAATTTTTTTTTAATAATTTTTTTTTTTTGGTGCCCATCAATAAAATGTCTTCCTCAACGGGTGCTAGTAGCATACCCATTGCTAGGGATGAGGAAAAGGGAGGAGTACTTTGGAAATTCGTAACTAAATTGGAAAGTTTACCCAGAAGAGGTGAGAATTACAAATGGAAGTGCCACTTTTGCGGTGTAGAAAAAAATGTCATACACAAGGGTGAAAGGTCACTTGTTGAAAATGGTTGGTGAGGGGGTATCGGCTTGTAAGGTGGTAACAAGTAAAGATACTTTCAATTTTAATAGATTGATGGAAGCGGAGAAAGAGAAATCAAAACAATCCCAACCAAAGTCAATTCCATTGCCTTCTTCTAGTGCATCTCTTACAGGTAGCTCAAGTTTGAATCACACACTAGAAGGCTTGGGATCAAAAAGGAGGAGGGGAGACGTAACTCCACATGATAATCCTGTCGTTAAATCCTTTAATGTTGGGGCACGAGATCAATTACATAATGAGATTACTCGAATGTTTTACACCGGCGGATTGCCTTTCAATTTGGCTAGAAATCCTCATTATGTTAGCTCAAATACCTATGCTGCGAATAATAGTATACCGGATTATCTACCTCCGGGGTACAATTTGATGAGAACCACATTGCTTAAAAAAAAAAGGGCAAGTGTTGAATGGTTGTTAGAGCCTATTAAAGGCACATGGAAGGAGAAGGGCGTGACGATTGAAAGTGATGGTTGGAGTGATCCTCAACGAAGATCTTTAATTAACTTTATGGCGGTCACCGAAGGTTTACCTATGTTTCTTAAGGCCTATAATTGTGAGGGGAAACAGAGGATAAATATTTCATTGCTGCATTGATGAAGGAGGTTGTTATTGAGGTTGGGGCTAAGAATGTGGTTCAAATCATCACCGATAATGCTCCAAATTGTAAGGCAGCGGGACAAATAATTGAAACGCAATACCCTCACATATTTTGGACTCCTTGCGTAGTGGACACTCTAAATCTTGCTTTGAAAAATATTTGTGCCGCAAAAAATGTGGAGAGTTACTTGGTTGTGTATGATGAGTGTGGTTGGATTAGCATTGTCGTTGGTGATGCATCAATCATTAAGAACCAAATAATGAATCACTCAATGAGATTGGCAATCTTCAATGAGTTTGTTCCTTTGAAGTTACTTTCGGTTGCGGATGCTTCATCCATTGTGATGCTCAAGAGGTTGCTTCATCCATTGTGATGCTCAAGAGGTTTAAGCTCATCAAGCGGGGTCTTCAATCAATGGAATGCTTGTAGGGAGGAGAGTGGGGCTTCATTTGTGAGGAAAACTTTGTTGAATAAGACATGGTGGGATAAGGTGGACTACATTCTATCATTTACATCTCCTATTTATGACATGGTTAGAGCATGTGACACGGACAAGCCCACTCTCCATTTGGTTTATGACGTGGGATACCATGATTGAGAAAGTGTGGTGTGCCATTGAGAAATTTGAAAAGAAGATCCCTTGTGTGGATGATGACGAACAATTTTATGATGTTGTTCATAAAATACTTGTGGTTAGGTGGAACAAGACCAATACACCGCTTCATTGCTTGGCACATGCTCTAAATCCAAGGTAGTTCATTTACCATTTGCACTAACTTAGTATTTGTACCATTCACCTCTTAATTATTTATTTACTTTGTAATTTAGGTATTATAGTGAAAAATGGCTTCAAGAGGATCCAAAGCGAGTTCCTCCACACCAACATGAAGAGATTACAAATGAGAGGAAAAAATGCTTAAAAAGGTGCTTTGGTGATTCCTCGGAGCATACCAAAGCCAATATGGATTATGCCAAATTCTCAACCAAGGAGGGGCCGTTTGCCGACATTGGTTCTATTGAAGATAGATGGAATATGGATCCTCATTCTTGGTTGGTTACTCATGGTGCATCCGCTCAGACTCTTCAAACTATAACCTTGAAGATTCTTATTCAACCTTCTTCTTCTTCATGTTGGAGAAATTGGAGTACATACTCCTTCATTTATTCATTGAAAAGGAATAGAATGACCCCCCAACGGGTGGAGGACTAAGAGTTTGTTCATAGCAGCCTTTGGCTTTTATCAAGGAGGAGCCCACAATATTGTGAAGGGCAAACAAAGACGTGCGATATTGTGGGAGACCAATTTGGCTCACTTGATGAGGTTGGGATGCTTGAGGTTGCAAACCTCTCAATTGATGAACCCGAAATAGAGGGCATGGTCTTCACAGATGATGGAGATGACATTGAAGAAGTGTGTTGTAAAATTTTAATGTACTCGCAAGCGCACGAATCGTATTGTAATATAGTATGCCGAGAGAGAGGTTGAACCCACAAGGACTTGTGATTTTTTATAGGAAAACTATATAAATTTAAACCGATAGAACCCTAACCCAGTTGACAAAAGTTTTGATTGATTTTTAAACTAAAAATTAAAGAAGAAATAGCGAAAACAAATAAATAAATTGACGATTAAACGTACTTGATGAGAGAAAAGTGACTAAGGTTTCAGAATCCACACTCACGTACTCATAGCAATTACTTGCAAACTCTTATTTATTTTCGTACTCTTCTTCACAGTAATTTGGTGGCTAAACTCTATTACTCTGGAAAATGTCCTCATTATGACCTTTTAGAAAAACAACTTATGTATGCTCTTCCTCGCCGTAATGTTCAAGACCAAAAAAACCATATGTATCCGTTCGCAAACAAATCACAAAAGATATTCAGTGCTTGAAATTAAAAGCTACATAACATGGCTAAATTATTAGCTAGCAATCCCAAATCATGGAAAAAACATGATTTAATCCATATCCAAAATTACTAACTTAACTATAATGAGATAAGAACGATTATTCGATTAAATTAAACATTCAGAAAATAAATAAAGAGTTGCTAATAATTACTACTAAACATGAGGTTTCATCCTCAACCAAAGTCGGTAATATTTAGCTTCTCATAGATAGATACATACCCATGCGATAACTAATAACCATTGAAACCTTTTTTCTCTTTATCCAGTCGTGTTCTTGAACCATGGTATTTAAAGCCGCAACCGCCGCCGTGGTGCTCTGTGATCAGTGATATCCCTCTGTTGCGTCATATCTTGATCTTTTATAGCAGTCGAATAAGATCCTTTATTGAATAGAATCTCTTTCTTCCCTAAAACTACTTAGTACCATTAAAAGAAAATATCAATTGCTATCAAATCTTCTAGTTTTTTGGCAACCCACCAACTGTTCAATTCCTTAGAGTTCATTGCCTTAACAAATTGGAATTCAACCCCACTAGCATGAACCAATCAGCCAAAGATTCCTTCTCGGGCAAACCAATGTTCACGTCCTTCATATTGAAATATATCAGCATATACTTTGTATTATTTGCTTTCCAATTGGAGTAAAAAAAATTGCGGATCCAATGGCCTAGAGATAAAGTAGTTATCATCTTTTTCTTGTAGATGAATAATTTAAAGTGAATAATAAAAAATATAACAATTTCTTCTAATTAAGCAAAATAAAGGACTAACACTATGCAATATAGGGACTCATATATGTCAATATTTTGAGCTTATCAAATACCCCCAAACCTACATTTTGCTAGTCCTCGAGCAAAAGAAATAAAACAAATAAAAAGAAAACACTAACTTATCCTTTTTCGGAGGAGTCCGATTGCATTTAGCATATGCAATAAGCCTTTGAACCCTTAGGTGGCCCTAGTGGACAAGTTATAGTCTCGTGAGGGTTTGCCGTGAATTTACCCACAAAATTCAAAAAAAATTCCCATTGAACTTTTGAATGCTATCATCCAAATGCACCAAGTTCAAAAACAAAGCCATGATTCTCACCACCTTTACAAGAAAAATACTCAAAGTCTCAAATGCTAACAACAAGTAAAGACATCCATATCACTCTAAGTTTGGAGTGTGTGAGTAAGTTAGCCAACATAAACACAATTCTAGCGTCAAAGATGAACATGACCCAACTTCGTATCAGAAATATGCTTTGACTCAAATCTCACTGGATAATGCACTCAACAAATAAATCACTTGAATTTAGTGCTATTACACTCTCAATTTATGTGCGGGGAGAATGTATATCAATCAAATCCAAAGTATCTCGCACATAGTTGTGTTATATGAAAAACGCTCAATTGAAAGAATAAGTAGTCTCATGGAAAGGAATGTTAAATACTGAGAAATAAAAGACCACACTATCAACCCCATCGACCATGTTCACTTTCAGGCCATACCATCTCAAGATCAAATAGGACCTTTATCGGGTTGTAATGTAAGGGTAATGGTAATAGTGAAAATTAAGGCTAAAGGTGAAAACTAAACAAGATGTTTTGAGGACCATTGGGACAAACATAGAACATCAAGGGTATAAATAAGCAACTAATGGCACACTTCACTTTGAATTTCAGCACTGTGAGGATTTCAATTTTTTTGTTTGAATTTTTTTTTTATCCTCCTCTTGTCCAAAATTTTTTTTTTTAGGACCATCTTCTCTTCTCTTTTTTTTTTTTTATTTTGAATTTTTTTTTCAATCCATTCCATTGGTTTGCCCTTTCTTTAACAAAAGATCCCGCTCATGTCTCAAAACAATTTGGATGGTGGAGTTAGCAATTGAAAGGTTAATCGAAGGCTCAACTTTGGCTACTAGGGATAGATGAAAACAATAAAAATAGTAAGGCTCAAATAAAGAAGGATGGCCTAAAATCATCTCTCAAAATTGGTATGGTCCTCTAATTTCCATGATCTCAAGAGATTTCAAGAGCAGCATTCCAATTTGACATTTTCTAAGCATTCAACCAAATCAAAGAATAATGAGGCCGAGCAACAAGATACTGAGCTTCCAAAGAAAAATCAAGAGTAAATGTTATAACCCTCCAAGAAAAAGAATGGCTCAAAAGCTCACTGGGTTATTAGTCTCCACTATTTATCCTCAAGATCATCAAATCATGCTCACTCATCAACTAAGAAAAGTACTTATGTGGCCAAAGTGAAGTGCAAATTTTTTTAAAAACATGAAGACACGGAATACCTTACAAAGAAGCTAGCATAATAGACTCCAATATAATTCTCATGCTTAGGCAGCAAATATTCACAACTAGGCTCCATCACTCAAAGCATAGGATGAATGAGAACAAATTGGCACGCTTTTTTTTTAGTTTTTTTTTTAATTGATACAAAAAAAATAATGATAATAAAATTCCAATTGCAGCAAGCAAAAAAAATTTCAAAATATTAGTCCCTCCCCCAAACCTAAATGATGCATTGTCCTCAATGTAGCGAAAATAAATAAATCATAAGAAGTTTAGGGAGTTACCTCATACAAAGATCAATTTTCACGAGTATTGCCTGCAATGGTTAGTGACAAAAGAAAACAAACAAAAAACGAGAAAGGAAAAAAAATGATGAATAACAATTAATAATTACTAATAGTGGATATGAAGCACAACAATAAACTTGTCTTCTTTTATCCGCTTCTTGTAATTAACAATATATGGGTTGTCCCAACAAAAGTTATACGACACAAGCAAAAGTAATTTAGCAAATTGTTCACTCATGTGTGTCATGTATTTAGAAAAAATAGAGGCAATATCAACATACCATGGGAATATTTGTTTGAATAGCAGTGTCTCTAAACAAAACTTTGGAGTAGGCAATAAAAGATCAAGTTTGAAAATAAAATCACATTCAACTCCACCCTCATCTATATAGTCATCAACTATTGTCTCCTTTTCATTTTTATCACCATGCCTAAGAATTTCAATATCAATTGGCACAACATTTATTGGCTCTAGAATTTCAATTTCATGAGCGGATGACAAAATTTCCAAATCAAATTTAGGCGGCTCCATAACAGGTGTGAGCAGTGGTGACACAGATAGTGGAGGAGAGATATCTTTACCTTGTCATTTATCAATACTCATAATAGGAGTCGAGTCTAACAAGGCATTAACTTGCTCAATACTTTCATCGATGTCAATATCACAACAAAAATGAGCTAAGCAAGCTTCTAAAGGATCCTCACTATTTGACTGCGTTGAAGTCCCTTGACCTAAAGAAATATTTTCTGTTTCTGACTCTGATGGATTATTCTCCACTAGTATGCCCACTTTTTCATCTACTTGTTCCTTAGACTCAAATGAAAGAATGGATTCTATATGTTCCTGCTCATTGGAAAAGTCGAGGGTGCTAGGTGTGACAAACTGCCAGTTTGGACTAACTACAGATTCACTAGAAAAGTTTTCTTCCTCCTCCTCCCTCATATGATTAGCCAATTGCTCCATTTGATTGTCTAATTTTGCAATAGCTTGAGCGTGCAAGAGAGTAGTATTTGTGTAATTTTCCATTTTAGCCATGAATGCTTCAAGTGTATCCTCTAAAGAGGATTGTTGTTGTGGTACAACAGATTGAAAGTTCGGTTGCGACACAGAAGTTGGAGCATAAAAAAGCTGAGATTGAGTTGGATATGACTGCGTAGGATATGACTCAATAGGGGGACAAATATCTAGAAATTTTTGATCATGTATGTGCAAAGGCTGCTCAACTATATTTGCATGTGATTGTTGTCCACTCCAATCATTAAAATAATTCCCCGCATTTAGATTATTGTATGCCTTAGAAAATGGGTTACCATATGGGCCTTTAAAAGTATTTTGTCCATTAACTTGATCATAGTAATATTCAGAACATGTTTGTGTATTATACATTGGACTAGCATAAGGAGAGCATACACTGTTATACCCTTCATAGGAAGAATTAACACCGCTACTCACAAGTGAATTTGTCCACATTGTTCACGCCAAAGGTCTCCCTAACCTCAAAAATGACTTCTTTCCTGCTTCTTTTTGGTTTTTGTTTTTATAAAAAAATGTAGCCTTACACAAATTTCAACGAACTACAAGCTAGAAAAAAAATATAAGAGGAAATATTAACCAACTAAACAAAGATAATTAACACTAAACAAGAAAATAATAAAAGTGCATGCAACTAGATTAATCAAAAGATGGAAAACAAATGAATATTATCCTACAGCGAACTAACCCAAAAATGATTTTATTTCTCTTTTTTTCTTTTATTCTTATTATTTTTTTTTTTTGGAGATCCTAACTACAACTAGTAGAAGGGTAAAACTGATTTAAACATCGAGAGTTCCTAAAAAAAAAATGTATAAGTCCCCGGCAACGGCGCCGAAAACTTGTTGTAAAATTTTAATGTACTTGCAAGCGCATGAATAGTATTGTAATATAGAATGGCGAGTGAGAGGTCGAACCCACAGGGACTTGCGATTTTTTATAGGAAAACTATATAAATTTAAACCGATTGAACCCTAACCTGGTTGACAAAAGTTTTGATTGATTTTTAAACTAAAAATTAAATAAGCAATAGTGAAAACAAATAAATAAATTGACGATTAAACGAACTTGATGAGAGAAAAGTGAATAAGGTTTCAGAATCCACACTCACGTACTCATAGCAATTACTTTCAAACTCTTATTTATTTTCGTACTCTTCTTCACAGTAATTTGGTGGCTAAACTCATTTACTGTGGAAAATGTCCTCGTTATGACCTTTTATAAAAACAACTTATGTACGCTCTTCCTCGTCGTAATGTTCAAGACCAAAAAAATCATATGTATCTGTTCGCAAACAAATCACAAAAGATATCCAGTGCTTGAAATTAAAAGCTACATAACAGGGCTAAATTATTAGCTAGCAATCCCAAATCATGGAAAAAACATGATTGAATCCATATCCAAAATTACTAACTTACTATAATGAGATAAGAACGATTATTCGATTAAATTAAACATTTGGAAAATAAATAAAGAGTTGCTAATAATTACTACTAAACATGAGGTTTCATCCTCAACCAAAGTCGGTAATATTTTGCTTTTCATAGATAGATACATACCCATGCGATAACTAATAACCATTGAAACCTTTTTTCTCTTTGTCCAGCCGTATTCTTGAACCGTGGTACTCTGTGATCCATGATATCCCTCTGTTCCGTCATATCTTGATCTTTTATAGCAGTCGAATAAGATCCTTTATTGAATAGAATCTCTTTTTTCCCTAAAACTACTTAGCATCATTAAAAGGAAATATCAATTGCTATCAAATCTTCTAGTTTTTTGGCAACCCACCAACTGTTCAATTCCTTAGAGTTCATTGCCTTAACAAATTGGAATTCAACCCCACTAGCATGAACCAATCTGCCAAAGATTCCTTCTCGGGCAAACCAACGTTCACTGGCCTAGAGATAAAGTAGTTATCATCTTTTTCCTGCAGATGAATAATTTAAAGTGAATAATAAAAAATATAACAAAATAAAAGACTAACACTATGCAATATAGGGACTCATATATGTCAATATTTTGAGCTTATCAAAGTGATGGAAGTTGGATCTAATTGATGTTTTGGGGATTAGTTGCTTACTTGCTTAGTTTATTTCTTTTGCTATTAGAATTTCGAACTATGGGTGTTTGTTTTCAATTCGGTTGTATTGAACTTATGAATGTCTTGCTTTACTTGAAGAACTTATGTAAGAACTTATGTTTGATCTTTATGGATGTCTTGTTTTGTTTTCATTTTCTTATATATATATATATATATATATATATATATATATAGGGTCAGGATCCAGTCAGGACTCCCTGACCGGACTTACCGTCCACACTTTTCATTTTCCAGCCAAATGGTCGGGATCCAAGCCGTTGGATGTGTTTAAAACGTGTTTCCAAGGGCCTACACGGGGATTCGCAAAAAAAAAATGACCGGGGAGGGCTTCATCCGAGTAGTTTTTGATAAAACTGCAATATTTATAGTTTTCGATAAAACTGCAATATTTATAGTTTTCGATAAAACTGCAAAATTTATAGTTTTCTCGAAAACTGCTCAGATGAAGCCCTTCCCTGTCATTTTTTTTCGCGAATCCTCCCGTAGACCCTCGAAAACACATTTTGAACACATCCAACGGTTCGGATCCCAACCATTTGGCTGGGAAATGAAAAGTCCGGACAGTACGTAAGGGTCCGGACTGGATCCTGACCCTATATATATACACACTGGTGTGTCCCCCGCCTTGACCGTATCCCCATTTTTTAAGAATTGACGTGTGCCTGTGTCCTTGTCCGTGTCCGTGCATCATAGGTTTCATAGATATAGTTGTTCAATTATGTCCCATAAGTTCTTGTTCAAGTTTAAAGGATTGAATTTACAAGCTTGAAATGGGTATCCATTGATTATTATGGACACATTAGCGCCTAGTCTATTGAGCATTGAAACAGTGGATAAAGAGTAAGTTTATCTTTTGTGGGGTTTTACTCTCTTGAATTAAAGTGAGTTCTTTACAATGAGGTAGGGTGACATGGTTTTGTGTCATGGAGATATTTCTCTGAAAATCACTTTAAAGAGAATGTTAATAGTTACGACTATGGTGGTAGTCCGGACACAGTGTATCACGTCATAAACTATGGTGATAAAGCTATGGAAAATGTTAATTACACAAGAAGTAATCGCTATTACCTTCTTGCAAGGATAATATGTGGAAAACATTGAATAGGGATGTGTCTTAGCCCAATTATTTTGATCGCTCCTGGTGGAAACTCAACTCAACCGGTTGATGCTCTTAATCTCTTGAGTTCAATGAGAAACTACACCATATGTCGTGATTGTAAGCACTTTAAATGTTATTTTATACATCCCAAGGTAAAGTGCTTGGTACCTGTAGTGTAAAACAAAAGAGGTGAGCTACTTAGCTCTTAATAAATTTTTGGTGCTTTCGTTACAGGGCACTGGTAAAAATCTACCTATGTGAGTGTGGAGGTGGTGCCGCTTCCTATGGCCACGGGGGCTAGACCTTAGAGCGCTCATGAAATCATACCGACCCATGGCTAGTGCATGGGTCACCCGATTGGAATATCTACAATTATGAGGATTATGTGTGAAACATGTCCGGTTAGTCACTATAGGACAGCTAGTTCAAAGATATGTCTATTATGCTGCCCTTACTAGCTTTGATGTGTTTCACTAAGTGGTTGAAGTCGTGAGACACTATTCATGTATGCATAAGCCTTGTGATAAAAGAATCAAGAATTCTTCTTCCTTGTTTCGAAAATGGTGGGGGATTGTTGCAAATTTTCAAAATAATAAATGATTTTGGTTTGGGGTTTTTATGAAAAGATGTTGAGAGAGGTTTATGTGAAAGGTTGCAACACCTTTTCACATAAGTTGTGACTTTACTGAATGTTTGTCACTCCTATTTAAATTGAGATGTGTTTCTTAGAATGGATGTGACTATTAGGATGGGATATTATAAATGGGGTGCCTCCAAGAGGCATGACCCTTCCTAAGGAGTGTCTATTGATAAGACATGATTGTTCTAATGGGTGTCTTCTAAAGACATGATCTTTCACAAAGGGTACCTATTAGTCTATAAATAGGCACTTTGTAAAGTCATTTGTGATATCGAAAAATTCCTTAGTGAATTACTCTCTCTACACACTCTATTCCTAGATTTTTAGGCATACTGATATTCTGTTATTCTAAAAACAAAATATCAGTTCTTGGTTCTCTTATTCTTCAATAGCGGATATTCTGTCTATTTTCGTTTATGCAAACGCAGTCAGAAAGATTAACCTAGAGTTCAGTTTTGTTATATCTTGAAGGTGGATTTGCTATTATCCCGGTGCACACCAAATTCACTCGAATTGGTGGGGGCAGATATTGTCTTTAGCAAAGCGTTGTTACAACGTGCCTCAAATGTAATTTAATGATCTAGATTTTTCTATGGAGACGACACCATCAACATTTTTGAAGACCAGATTTCCAACTCGAAGCTCTAAACTCCTGAAAGTGGTTATAAACCGACTACAAATAAGCATACATACATACAATGAGTTCGAAAGTGAATTGAAGATTTCAATGGCAACAAGAGATGGAATTGTCGAAAATGAGAAGCTTCCATTCACCGACTCAGACAAGCATAGTCGTCTTTCAGTTCAACAGTGTCTTTAGGGCTTCAAAACCAACCAAGAAGAAGACAGGAGTGAAAGACGTCAGGATCCATCTGCCTAGTTACTGCAGCAACGATTGCTAGTCTCTTGTAGCTAGTTTTTTTTCTCTTCTGAATTTGGCTCTCTATTATTGCTATAAAATACAAATACCAAGTCTATTGTACTTGTTCTTAGCCTCAGATATATTGAGGCAATTCGGCTGAGCTAGTGGAGAGCCAGACTCTTCTAAGTGCTGCTCTGTAAGCTCCTCTGTGTGACCCTGACTAACACTTTCCAGTGTCTCCACAACTTCTTTCATTGATGGCCTTGTTTTAGGATAAGCTCCGAGACACTGTTTAGCAAGATGAGCTATTTGCAAGGCAGCTTCCAGAGGATATTTCCCTTCCAACCTAGAGTCCATTACACTTGTTAAACTTCTTGTATCAACTAAATGTTCAACCCTGTCTACCAGATTATCTGCTCTTAACCCTGAAAGCATCTCAAGCAATACAACACCGAAACTATATACCACACTCTTCACATCCAAAAGACCTGTTGAACAAGCAAATGTTAGTATGGTACCACATCAATTCGGTGGGCTTAGTTCAAGTTGTTTTGTGCAATAATTGAAGGGGAGTGATATCCCACCCCCTTTTTGTCTTTTACTGAAATTTTTATGTGTAGAAATTTCACTAAAAGACAAAAAATACGATGTGGATATCAATTTTGGGGTCTGTGAAAATCAATTACCTAATTGAATGGTTGAGTTTGATAATTTTACAACAGCATGATTCATAGCCTGATGCTTGAAAATTAGGGTTCAGAGATTACCCGTGCATGGCAACAAATTCTGGTGCAACGTATTGTCCATAGAGATAGTTTCTTCCTTGAATATTAATGGGCACATACACACAACTTTCCAGGGAATCCACCTCTTCAAAACCGAAATCTGTGATCTTGGAATTGAACGACTGCCAAATGGAATTAGGCATGTGAGACCAAGGGTTTAATAACCGTGCTATTCATTCCTAAATTCATCTAAAATATGGAAAGCATTTTGTTACAAGTTCACTGGTTTTCTCATCAACACAATGTGGCCAGAAAACCACATTTCGAGCAAGAGGGGAGTGGAGCCGTGGAGGGAGACAAATGATAGAATGGATGCTTGCAAAATTTAAAGTTGAGTTGCTCCTTAAATGCAAAAATGACAAGTATGATGTTCAACCCTTGAATAGATTTGCATTCCTTTGATGTAGGAACTAGGACGTCCTGGTGGACTTTTGCGTCTATATAGATAACAAAAAGTCAAATACTGAGGATTTCGTGAATAAAAATGCAGTGAACGGCAATTTTGGAACAGTAAATATGCTGCTTTTATTAAAAAAAATAAAGAAGAAAGATGAAATATAGTCTTGGAAGCACATCTAGAAGATAAGTATCACAAGAGTCTAGTTTCTCTTTCTCTTTATTTCGCGTGCTTTCTCTAGACAAAATACGGCTGCTTTGTTTAACCTTAAAATCAAGTGGTGACTCCAATGAACACGTGCTCTAGTATTTTCAAGACTTCTCTGAGAGGCCATGGGTGTCCACAATATTTCCAAACCACGTTATTTACCAAAAATAAATTAAAAAAATGTCCAAACCACGTTAGTTTATTTTTTTCTCAACTTCTAACACCGCCTACCATCTCACGAATCATTTCATTTCTAATCATGTCCCTTTTAGTTTTGCCACATATCCATCTCAACATTCTCATTTCAGTTACACTCATCTTGCTCACAAAGACGGGGCTTTTACTTGCTAGTTGTCAGCTACGTAACGCACAACCCTCTTCCTTTATGCAGGCTTGGGACTGGCAAGCCTGGATAGGAAAAAGACAAGGCTTTAAACACATCCTAGGCAGAGTTATCCTTGTTTTGTCACATGGACCTAATTAATTGGTTGTAGGAAATTTACCCCATCAGGCAATATATTCGATGCACTGAATTCCCTGCAAATTACTGGTCTTTTCAATGTGTGCAAAAATGCCAAGCCTCAAGCTGCTCCTATTAGTATCTTAAGCCGAATATTCCATGGCAATGGCTGAACAGCAGAGTGCCCTGCAAACAACCAAATCAAAAAATGAATTTCGCTGATTAGTAGAAGACAACATCAGTGTGCATCACTGCTCGCACATCTTGCAGTACTATTCATTCTTACGTCCAAATAGGTGGCTCGCCAAGCTGCCTTTTGGCATGTATTCATAGACAAGGAGTAGCTCTTCATGTTCCTTACAGTGTCCTAATAGCTTAACAAGGTTAGAATGAGATCCCAAGAAACCGACTGCAGACTGCACGAATACAAATGTCAAACAAATATATAAGCAGACAGTAAGAAGAATAGAAATTGGTAAAACAACTCTTAACCGTATATATGACAGAAAGAGAATAGTACCAAAGTTTTAAAGACACTTCCCAAAAACAAAAAAACAATTATAAGTTTCTCATAAGAACTTCTATATTTGAAAATAAGATGTAGTAGCGTCAAGCTATCACATATACGATTATAAGCATCATGGAACCTAAAACGATTACATGTATCCTTTGACTTGATTTCAGATGCCACTAAACAACTAACTAAATTAGTACAAGTGTAAAACCATAACAGATAGAACGAGGCAACCTTAAAAAGAATAACACAACTCTCAACAAATGAACCAAAATAAAAGTTGATTTTAGCAGTTCGCATTTAGTAATTCTATATGGTAAATTGGTAATGTTTTTTTTGCCTCTTTTATGTTAATTTTTCAAAATGTAAGCTAAAGCAATTTAAGCAAGGATTTGGATCAACCTTTGTCTTAAAATTTTGAAATCAAAAGTAGCAATTGATGTCTCACCTTGTATGAGAAAATTACAACTTTTTTTTGGGAGGAGAAGTCAATTACAACTTGCTCATTAATTTGATGCTAAATACCCAACAAAGCACTTCTAAATATTTTGGTTTCTGCAATTCAAAGGTCATTCCATAATAATTCACCTCCTCTAAACAGAAAGTAATCCATGACTAGACACAGTAACATATAGGCACCAAAAGCCCTAACCCCAACCAAATGCTATCACGTCTGGCACCAATTCGCAGAATCGCAGTTGATGAAAACAAATCTTGTCAACCAATCATATTCGTAGTTGAAACCATTTCTTGATTAAAGGAGAACTAAATACAGAATATTCAAACATAGAAGTGAATCTAATCACAATCTCAGAAGGGTGGTAAAGACTTCCAAGAATATAAAGCTCTATTCTAACAGGTATAGAGTTAGGCAGCTCCTCTCATCGATTTTTTCAGCTTTTGAAAAAATCCAGAAAGTCTCAGCAGTCTCTCCTCAAATAAAAAGTCCCAAACTCCCAAAAAGCCACAATGAAAAGAAACAACCTAACTTTTGTCTACAACATAAAGTCAAAAAAGCTACGAGAAAGACACCCTTGGTTGGATTACCTGCCAATACTGAAATCTGTGATAAGCATGAAAGTCCAGCCTCTTGACTGCAACAATGAATCCTTTACCGTTCTTTGATGTCACCTTCTCATCAAGCATGCCCCTGCAAACTTTCCCAAAACGTTCTTCTCCCAACAATGTATCAAGATTGAAGTTTCTGGTAGCTTTCTTCTACTCCGAAAAACTGAATATTCTCAAATTTGGGGTGGGTAAGATTCGTCCATCCAGATATCCCATGTCGGTGTTGCTAAGTGCAAAGATCCGCCTGTCGCTAGAGATCTTGATATCATCTGAAAGAGTAGTGTTGGTCGTCAGAGGTATCCCTACTTTTATATGCTTTTTGAGAAAAGTTCAACCATGTAAGAGGAAATAGGGAGGAAAATTCGGTGCAAGTCTGCAAGATACACAAAATATGAATGAGAAAATCACCTTTGCCAATTTGCGTGTGAATAAGAAAATCACCTTTGCCGATTGACTCATTTGTGGCCGTAGTTTGAATCTTAACATCACGTACTTCCAATGACCAGATATCCATACCTCTAGCTAGAAATGCAATACCCTTCTGGAAGAAATTTTTCTTTGACCCCTTCTGGCGTTGGGTGTTATCATTAAACTGCACCGGAGTGGATGGGGAAGCAACCGTACCTTCTAAAAGGATGTCATTTGAATTGGAATCACCATTAACATTGACATCCACCTCCGTGGAAGAAATCTTATGCCGTCCCAATGAAAACAACGTGGACTCGAGGCTCACCATCACAGCGGCCATTGTAGGTCGTTCACTTGAATGCTTATGTAAGCATTTACTAGCAACTCCTATAAATGTTTTCAAACACTCTGGCGAGATTTGGTACCTCAAACTGGGGTCAATAAGTTGTTCAAGTTTTTCCTCTTTGATACATTGTTGTGCCCACAATGCTAGACTCTGTTGCTCCTCCTCCAGCCTTGTATCCACTGCTGGCCTCCCACAAAGCACTTCTAACAACACAACCCCAAATGCATAGACATCTGATTTCTTAGTAAGTCTACAGGTAAAAAAATACTCTAGATCCAAGTAACCAAACATGCCTTTTGACATCAGTACAGCTCACATGAGGGTTGGAATGGCTTGTGGTGCCCTCTTTGCACAATCCAAGATCTGAAATCTTGGCTACCTGATCGTTGTCTAGAAGAATATTTGTAGTCTTCACATCGCGGTGTATGATACCGTTTCCAGTGCCTGTATGGAGGTAATTGAGACCATGAGCAGCACCGATGCAGATTTTAATCCTTTGCTCCCATGACAGGTGACAAATAGCGCCATTACCAGAAGTATGAGACTTATAAAGATGATCGGCAAGTGTACCATGCTCCATATACTCGTAAACAAGGATCATCTCCTGGAGTTCATCACAATAGCCTATAAGACTCACAAGATGCGTATGCCGAAGGCTAGAAAGCATCTTAATCTCTGTCCAGAACTCATTTGGGCCTTGCTTAGACTTCGAATTCAACCTCTTTATGGCAACCGTAGTTGTTCCGTCGCCAATGATACCTTTGTAGACATTACCAAATCCATCACATCCAATGACCAGTTCATCATCTAAGTTGTTGGTCATTGAGAGGATCTCAGCAAGTGAGAAGAGACGACATAACCTTTCAGGTGGTAATGGTGAGATGATCTTTTTGCCAATTTTCTCACCCCAAACTCGTAATTTGTAAACACTAATATTCAGAAGTGTGAGTAAAATTACAAAAACAGTCGCAATTGCATTTCCACCCGAAGCATACACAAACTTTCGCATGAACTTTTGGCCAGGGGTGACTCTGAATGTACCAGGGACTGGACCAGAGGAAAGTTGTGGCTTGGTGGCTTTTGGGCAAATTAATTTTCCATTACAACTATGTAATAAAGGGGTATTTTTTGAACAGATATGTCTGGTCCATCGCCCGCCATCTAATCCAGTTGATTTGCCGGAGGAGCCACCGGAGAAGCTGCAGTTGACGGCAATGTCCTTAGGTGGTTGATAAAGAACAGTTGAGTTTCTGCTTGCAAGCAAAAGGATAATTTGATTGAGAATGAAATAGAGAAGGATTGTGATTAGTATATTAGAAGGCATTTCCTTTTTGGGTGCTTAATTGAGGCTATTGATCAGAGATTTGGGCAATATCAAAAGTGAGGAAGAGACCAATAATGCTCATTAACAACAAGAAAAAGAAGTTGTCCGGAAGTTGCAGGATGGGCAAGCCAGGACTCGGTTAGTCAACCCAAAAGGAAACGAATAACAGTGTGCAAAGCTATAGACACATACAAGGGTGGATGTACGAAGGGTCAAGTAGTGACACATGTCCTTGCATAGTAAGAAACCCTATAGACACATGGTGGAAATTTACGGAACTTCGGTTGAATAAAACCGGAGCATTTGGAGGGTCTCACGAGGCAACCAAAAAATCTCATCCGGTTCACCAAATCTGGACAATACAGTGTCAATTGTGGCTGATTGATACATTTTATTACACCTCCATGATGTGAGGTTCATGGCAAATATTCATTTCTGCGGTTTCAGAGCAGTGCAGCTCAAAGGTCGCAAATTGATTGTATAATCTGGCATCCCTTTATTGTTTTAAACTCCAGAAATTCGTAATCCATATTATACAGTTCTGACTTCGGAGTCTAAGTTCTTTGTGCGAGAGAGGCAGACAGTAGTTCAGTTTGCCAAGGCGATCTTCGGTGGTGTTCCCCTGATTGTGGTCTAGCAGTTAATAGTTATCCTGGGAGATAAACGGCCATGGTGCAACTTGCAACACTCCTAGCAGGCGGCAAATGTATTTTCAATCAAATTGTTCTCTGGATTATGCCGGTTATATTTTTTCCAACAAAATGTTAGGGCATAAATCCTGACACAGATATGTCTAAAACCGTCCGATGCACATGGAACCTACACTCATCAAGCAATTTGGAATACGTCATTTTCCGTTGAAACGGTGTCCAAATCGTTTCTGAAATTAAATTAAACAGACAAGAGCTGACTTTGCTGCCGTCTGAACCCATCCTAATACTGTGTTGTAGCTGAAAAACTAATATCGTCTTTTACTTTTATTAACCCCTATATTTGGAACTTTAAGAAAGCCATAAAAAAAAGAAAAACAAATAGGAAAAAAATGAGAAAGAAATGAGAGGAAAATTTTGCTATTTAGTATACTAGAGTTTACTCTTTTCTCTCCCTATTTCTCTCCGACCAAACAATGGAAGTGAATTTTTGTCATGACCCAAAATCCACCCTCAAAGTCATGACTAGCCAAGCTGGTTTTATGCTGTCGAAGGCCTTCTGAAAAACTAGCTTAGGGATCTCCATCATCATCCATATTTCAAACTACATACCAAAAAGTAATTAAACGGAAGCATCAGATAGTTAACATAATCTCGGAGCTTCTAAGTGCAATAATATAGTGATTACAAACTGTGAAATTAGGATTGTCCACATAGCACAAGCGAGCATTGAGGAGTCGATGGCTAAACACATTATTTCCGGAAAAAAATGAAAAATTATTTCATAAGCGAAAACTCGTATGGGAAATGTATACCACGGTTGCAGGTTTGACCGTGAAAATATTCAAGTCTAAAAAGATCCATGACTTGCCAAAATTAAGTAGATACAATCATGCATTGCAAACGACTCATTTTCCCATTTTCATTTCACATGCCCATCTAAAATATTACCATTTGATGGTTTCTTTTGTTTCCAAGTCGGTTGGGGGACCGACCCCAATTATATAGTGGTATGATGTCAACACCCGTTTAGTGACTAGTCCATTTAACGTCCCCTAGCGCTCGGGACACCGTCCGAAGGAATTATATCATCACAAGCATCTATTAAGAAACAAGCATCTCACATTTTCAAAATATTACCATGGTCCTTCCAAATATCAACATAACGTCCGTACAAAAACATTTTTAAACGTAGCATTTTTTTATATAAACTCATGTCAAAAACAGATATTGCAGTATTTTCAAGCAAAACATTTAATTCAAAGCATTTAGCAAATGCAAGTAACCAACGTATGCATAACTCACCTAATAGAACTGCCTAATTCATCACATGTCCGACATACTTAATTGATCAGTACATATTCAGCGTACGGTGGAGAAAACCCTTAGCTAGATATCTTGCCAAGAGAACAAGTTATTTCCACCGGAGGTGGAAATAAATGTTTCCTCCAAACCAAATCAATCACTGCGGTATGCGTGATTGTGTACTACACAATCACATGGACTACACAATCACACGGACCGCTATGATTGATTTGGAGGAAACATTTGTTTCCGCTAGCGGTGGAAATAATGTTTTCTCTCTTGCGAAATCACCTCCACGGAAAGAAGAGCATGTTTCTTATACCAAACAACTGTCTTGACGCTACCTATGAGATAACTAGCGTATGCCAGTGCGGTGACAGCTCAAGACGGGTAGCAGCAATGACATTGACTGATAGTTTTTTGGACATATTTTCTTCTTTTTGAAGATGTCAATTGTTCTTCAGAATGAAACTAGAGCATGATAACAATACCAATACATCGTTTATTTATTTTGTCTTTATTTTTTTTATTCTTATCATTAGGAATATATGTACCATTTATTGGGTGTTCAATTATGAATTCCTTGATTTATTGAGTGTTCAAAATATAGGGCTAAGAGTTCAAATACAGCTAAAAAATTTGCACTCGCTCTGTTCCCTTTTATGTTTGTTGTTTTGTGAATTCAACTTATTAAATAAAATCATCATTACTCTGTTCACAACAACTTTTACACCTTTCACATCAATTTTTACACCACTTTACAAATTATCCTCCACTCTTATCTATTAACTCTTTAGAGAATCTCCACACTCTACCTAGATTTTTACCCCAATTTGAGTAAAAATTTGAGTAAAAACTTGATTTGGTATGGAACACTCTAATGGACAAAAGCAAATCCAAGTATAAATTTGAGTAAGTCTCATTAACGACATTGTTGTAAATTTGAGGGGGAGAAATGGCCTTCAAAATTTGATGCTGGGTTTGGATGTCACCAAATTTGGTGAAGAATTTGAGTAATATCAAATTTGGTGAAGGAGTGGAGTAGGGTTTTCGGTTGTTTTTACTCAAATTTGAATTTGATGTAGGATTTGGGTAAGGAGTAGAGATGCTCTTACCCATGAACTTTTTAAAAGCGCAAAACAATAATTGTACAAATTTTGACCCATTAACTTTTCAAAACATACCCATATTAAGGAACAGCCGAAAATGAAAACAATCAAAAAGGGATGGGGGAGTATAAATAAAGTTCAAAAAAAAAAAAAAAATGTTATGTGTTCACTTGACCACTCCACCAAAAGCTCTGCCCTACCTAAAATCATGATGTAATATCATCAGCAATATTCTCAAATTAAGATGCCTCTTTGTTTTCATTTTGTATTTTTTACAATTGTGTCAAGATAGGTATCACAGACGCACACGTTAACAAAGTCCAAGAACAATTAAAAATAGTCATTCTCGTCGGGGATCCGTATTTTTTTTTTTTTTGGGTACACGTTATATGCATATAATGTATTATAGGAGTATATATTGTACTCATGTATCTATTAGTTAACAATATAAGAGCAAATCATGAAATAAAAAGTCTAATTCATATACAACTGGCATTGGTGTAATATGAAATGTGATGATGCATCATTTATACATATTGTATTCCTTCAATGTACGATATCTATAATCATATGTAGTCTATGATATTGCACATAGTAATTAAACAATCATCTTGTTTTCGGACATCAAGTAAGTCTTCATTCCGGTCAATTTGAACGGTTATGTTTTCATCCTCTTCTCTTGTGATATACCATATCTACCCTTATTTAATATATTATGTAGTTGCTGTAAGGACCCGTGTTTTTAAATAATTTTTCCGATATAATGTTGGAGAAGTGTGAGGAAATGAAAATAGAGTAATATAGGGTCAATGTGAAGTTAGTATTGCATTTGGGTCTTTGTGAGATGCATTATGAACATGAGGGGTGTTAGTGTGGTTTGTGGGAGTATATATACATATGTATGGCTGATTTTTGAGCAAGAAGAACACACTTCTCCTTCCCCAAAACCAACGCCACTTTATCCCTCTACTCTTCTCCCAAATTTCCTCCATCTCTCTACAAGATTCACACCTCCAAACCTCATTTCTTCAAGATTCAACCTTATTTCCGTCATCTACGCGTGATTTGAAGTCCGGAAAACCTTGGAATCATCTTGGAAGAGCTTGTTTCGGTTGGGTTTTGCTAGGACAAGCTAGGGCTTTCTCATCTCTCTTCATTGGAGCTAAACCCCTGAGGTAGGGAACCCATTTCTACCTCCTCTAAGTGTATATGGTTTGAATTAATGTATAATGCTCATATCTCTCCTTGATTTTCTACATAACTTTCATACCTCCATGGAAATTGGGTTTGAGCTTGTGTAATCTTGATTCTCCATAACTTGTTGGATTGGTCTTTGATTGGGTGTTGAGACATGCTATAATGATGCTTTGTTGTGCTTTGGAACCTCCATTTTTGCCTTGGATTGAAGCCCCATTCATTTTGAACAAGCTGTCAAAATTTCACTCGAAACCCGTTTGGATCGATCCAAACATAAGTTGGATCGATCCAAAACAGTCTGATGGTGTTTTGAACCATTTTGGATCGATCCAAAATTGTTCAGATCGATCCAAAACCTTCTGTTGGCTCCCGGATCATTTTGGATCGATCCAAACATCTTCGGATCGATCCAAACTCCTCTTGTTCAGGCAGATTATTGAACCAACTTCGCGGGCACGTCCCGGCTTCGTCCGAACTCCGATTGAGGTGATTCTTGAACCGTTGGAAAGCTCTATGAGTCTACTTTCAAACTCAATTGATCTCATATTCATAGCCTTTGTATTTTGAGAGATATGTGCTTTTACTATCAGCGTGTCGTAATTTCTTGAGATTTATAACTCCATTTTCATGTTCCATTGCTCCGGGCCCTCATTGGTCCTTTCAAAGCTTCTCATATTGACCTCTAAGCGGCGGTAACCTATCATGGTGCATTTCATGTTTTGTTTTGATTGTCTTGGTTTCTCACGCACTTGGACATGTGCTAACTTGACCATTACCGACACGTTTTGAGTTTTTGGAACAAAGATGATTGTGTGAATGTTTTGGGCACTAGGTTGAACTTATGAGTTGATAAATGGAAATGTAAATGTGAATTATGTGACACGGGGCCCGAAAGGGTATGCCCGGAGTGACACGGGGCCCGAAAGGGTATGCCCGGAGTGACACGGGGCCTTTATGGTATGCCCGGAGTGACACGGGGCCTATATGGCATGCCCGGAGAATAAACGAATGATTAAAAGGAATAAGATGTATGTGATAAATGTAAAGGGCACTTGGGTTATTTTAGATGTTTTGGGTATTGGTGAAGTATTGTGAAATGAAAAGTTTGTGTATATGACTATGTTTTGAAGGGACTGAACCCATGAAGTGAAATGTAATGGTTATGAGGAAACTTATGGACATTCTGGTTTCATTAGATCTTTGAGGCATCTCCTAGACACTCCGTCATCGAGTTGATTTATCTTGGTCCATCTTAGCTTACTCATTCATGTGTATCATATCTTCATGTGCATCTTTCATTCTTTATACCCTTAGTGTTGGTAGAAAAGTTTCCTACGAGCTAGTGAGCTCACCCTATCCTTCTCAGGTACACGGCATGGAGCATGAGATCAGATGCTTGGAGTGCGAATGCATGTCATGAAGATTTTATGATCATGAAGTTATTTTCTCATCTTCATACTAAGTACATTTTTGGAAGATGATCCTGTAACTTTAATTTGTTCAAGCTTTTTGACTATTTCAACTTATGTAATAACTTTAAAACCTTTGTTATTTTACATGGGTACGGGTATCCTTGAGCAGAAGCTTATTGTACTTTGACTTTGACTTTTTTATGGAAAATTGTTTGACTTTGATCGATCCTACGTGGATTTTAATTGTATTTGGGCTTATTGAAACTGAGGGCGTGACAACTTGGTATCAGAGCATAGGTTCGAAAACCTAGAGACCGTGGGGAGACTTAGAGTCTCAGGGATTAAATCATTGCATTGATTTTTTTTACGAAAAATATTTTCTCATTCATTGTGTGCTTGTGTGACATTCATAATTAGAATATTACAGTATCGTCATACTTGTGGGTTTAGGCATAGCATTGAGTTATACACCCGTGTTTGAGTAGTGTTGGTAGACCGGAGGCTTTGACCTCATCATGCTAATGTTTTGACTTGTGTTGAAGGAGGAAAGATTAACGTCGTAAGAAAGTAAATGTGTTGATTGTAGAAATTATGTCTCTAGTGGTAAAAATGGGTGAGTATTCTCTTATGGTGTCGTGGTGGTTTAAGAATGACATGGAAGATTGATTTGAAGAGTGACTGGCCAGCACGCTTCAAAACAAACTTCTATTGTCACTCTATTACCACGTGTGGGTGTGAAAATGTGTAAAGATGTGCATTAGGTAGGGCAATTGTTGACATGTCACATCGTTACTTTGCAAACGTGATGTGCTTCATGTGAATTTAGTGAAAAGAGCTTAATATGATTGCAATAAGGAAATGTTCATTGAAGTGTATACCTTGCACAGTATATGTTGGTTCTTTTCTTATAGTTGTTACTACTTTCCGTAATACTGTTATGACTTGTTATGGGTTAGTAGTATGTAGAGTGGTGGCTTTGCTGGTTTTAACGTATTGAAGTTTGGGGTCCAGTTGACTGGGTGTTGATTATTTGAGATTAAATTGCTGGTGGAAGCTAAGTTTTTGATGTGGTAATTATAGTAATATCCCCTTAAGCTTTTGAGTATGGTAATGATAGAAATGACATTTTCATAAGATGTGAGAATCCGGTGCATGTGTTTTTACTAAAATTCTTAATCATTAGATTGAGTTATGTGGCACTGATATTAAGAATAGAGATATGTTATTGGTGGTGTGAGATATGTTATAACATGAATGCTGATTAGATGACCATATTCCATAGCTAAAGAGATAAGACTCGATTTAAGTGGTTTAACTTCCCAGAGAGTCTCTAATAGTCTTTAATGCTGGTCGGATACCCTTGTATTTAGGGGTTTATGTGTTTTTGTGTGGGATGAGATTCAATACTCTTAATCTAAGAAAAAATACCTTATGAGAGAGGTTTTATTTGAGGATGAATGATAATGAATGTTGATAGAATATGTTTGTTGAGACAACTAGGCTTAGGGGTATTGCCATGGACGAGATGGTAAGTTGATTTACCTTATAATTGATTAGGTATTGGTAGATGGGTTACGGGTGAACTTTTTTTCTATTACTAGTAAACTGGAACCGCGATCGGTAAGAAAATGAGTAATTGGGGTTGTTCATAGTTTTATAGAGATGCGTGTTTAAGCCGTGATCAGTTTCTCTTATAAGACTGGTAAGTAGAAGCATGAGATGTTATGGTAAGATTCTAAATACTAGTTGGTAATACGGGCTTGTGGTGATAAGAAATGTTAGAAGTATGAGAGTGTCAAGAGGTGAGAGAGGTAAGATTAATTAGTCATTGAATAAACGTGATATGAATTGTTACCATCCTTGTTGATTAATTGCTTTGGGTCTCTTAACTTGTATGCTACTATGGCGGGTAACCTTTTGTGTGGGAAATTATGTAGGAGGGTAGTTCGGAAGTTAAAAAGTGATAATATTGTCAATCTTGAAATTTGTGAATAGAGTTGATCTGCGAGGTGTGAAATAGTTTGTGAACTGGAAGCTGTGATATATGTCATGTGTTGATTGAAAGCTGTGAGGGATTAGCTGATTGGAAACAATGAGGGTATTGTGAATTGAGGTTTTGGTGTCAGGTATAGATTAGGGGTGAAGATGCAAGAAATTGAGATATCTTTCTAGGATAATATATGTGAAATATCAGTTGGACTAGTCTTAAAAATCCTTGGGTATCTGTGTTGAAAATCTTGTTTGGAGCGATTAAAGCTTAATGAGGATATCTTGGAGACATCGGGCTTGGCATTGTCATTGGATATGTAGATTGTACTAAGAAGACTTGATTGATAACTAATGTTGTATTTAGGTTTTGATGGTTAGTTGGAACTAAGGAACAAGAGATGACATGTTGGATCATAAAGCTAGTGTTAAGTGTTCCTATATCGAAGAAAAATAGGGTTGGGAGATTGGGAGTTGTGCTTTTAGGGTATCTAGTTGGCAATGATGAACCGTAGTGGTCGGAGGAATTCAAGTTACACCGTTTGGATTAGACTGAATTGTAAATGTTCTTCCCATCTCTGTGTTGATTCCATGTGTGATCGGTGAATCGATTATGGTTATTCCTTCTATTTTGGAGTAATTGTCCTTGAGATAAGATTGAGTATAATTTGAACTTCATTTTGTGAACATGCCAATGATTAGCGTTATGGGTGAAGGTTTGAACTTACATCAAAAGGATGTGCACATAATTTCAAAATTTTGATTGTTACGAAGTTAGATGAGGATGAGCTAAGAAGTGAATGGATGGTTCAGGTGGGCAATTCAAGAAATGTTTGTGAGCTTGGTCAGGTTGCGGCTCGAATTTTCTAATACGACATTCGAATGAGACTAGGAATATGTTGAGGAAAGACTATCTGAGAGTAAAAGTGGGTGCTTAATGTTTACGTGTTTATCATCCTAGCTAGTTATAGTGGTAGAATCATTGACCAATTGAGTGTGTGTATAGCTTGGATGTGGGGATTATTCGCCTTATTGTTTACGGATAGATGTGATGACTAGACAAACTTTAAGACTCAAGTGGGGTAATGTATGATGGGTAAATATTTCTTCATTTGTATGGCTCCTGTTAGAAATATGAGTTGGGTTGTCTCCTTGTATGTTGATAGAATAGAGTAAAGTGTTGAGTGGAAGGCGGTTGTCCGGGGCATGATGTGTATAACAATTTAGGATGGCTTGTGTAAGGTCACCACAGTAATGAAATCGAGATTCGAAATGGTTAAGAATTTAAATGGCTATCGGAATAGATAAAATAGTTGGAGTTGAGGATTGGTGGTGTGGGTTAAGGCGGATTTAGTTTTGAAAGCTATAGTGGTATGCAGAGAGTAATATTGTGAGAAATTCATTGAACGAACTTATGGGACGCTTGATGATTCATCTCTAACCTGGTGGAAAAGTCATTTCTTTTACGCGTTATATGAGATTTGGGGGTCATAGTATTTTTTTTTTTTTTTTATGTTTAAGTCCCTTAACCCATAAATATTGTAGATAGGATTCCAACATCTCCGAGGAGCTGATGTGAATGTGAGTCTATATATAAACCTAAAGTAAGATTGAGTTAAGTTTTGGACCTTGGTGATGACAGTCGCGAGATATAGAGCATTTAGTCTACTTGGGTTAATCGTGACAATGGACGAGAGAATTGGTGAGAGGAATTACGCTCATAGTTAATAAAACCGGTGGGTTGCTTGGTAGTACTTAAAAAGGAGAGAATCACATGATAAAATGGTGGGAAGTAGAGGTGGACTAAAACACATAAGATGTTTAGAGTTGGTGATGTTAGCTGAGGATGTCAATGGAGATCAAGGGAATGATGATGGATTATGTTGACCTCTAGTGTTATTCTTAGTAATGTGTCCTGAGGAGTGGAGATGGTGCATTGCTTGGTGAAAAAGGGTATAGTGTTTTAAGGAGTTTGGGTTTCTTGACTAGTGACAAGAAAAGGTTACATGGAATTGGCTGTAAAGGTAGTAGTAACTAATGGGACCAAGGGGAAACGTTAATGTCATAACTTAGGGGAGGAAAGCTTTAATGTTTGGTTAATCAGATTTTTGATCAATTGGCGGATGATGGTAGGGTATGGTGAGACAACACTTACTATTGCGCTATGGGTTAGTTAGGGCATTTGGATACAGATAGAGTGTGCTTGGTATCAAGAACTGTGGGAACTTAGCCTTACTGTCGTCATTTGAGGATTGATTTATCTTGGCGTCATTATGAGAGCGGTTATGGTTGATGAATCTAGATCAAAGTGCTCAATGTCGATTTTCCTGATTTAAGGAGTATGGTTCAAAGTTTGGCCTCTTAAGTAAAATTCTACATTTAAGACCTTAAGATAATAATAAGATTATGGGGGTAAGTGTTTGGGCGATTATAAAGTGATTGTGATGTCAAGTAGAATGCAATAGCATAGGCTTTGAGTAGACGACTAGGATGCGTAATAAGCCTAGAGGATCTATGGTTAGAATAGAATCGAACCTTAGAGCTATGGTTTTGCACTTGGAGATAGTATAAACCTAGTTGTTTCCTTACATTGGAATGATCTAGAGTCAAGATAGAAGCCGATACGTATCCTAGCGGTGAGCAAATAGGTATTACAGGGAAATATCTATACAGTTGTTGTGTAGTAACTTTGGTAGAGATGAGTCGATGTGGGATAAAGGGGACAAGATAAAAGAGAAATGCCCTGAGTTGTTTTCCTTTTTAACTAAATGAGTACAGGTTCTAAGTTCTGTATTTTTGGAGTTTACGAGTTGGGTATATGTAGCATATCAAGCATGAGCATGTGGTGGATGATGAGTGCATTGTTGTTTCAAATTTTGAGGACAAAATTTTTCTAAGGAGGGTAGAATGTAAGGACCCGTGTTTTTAAATAATTTTTCCGATATAATGTTGGAGAAGTGTGAGGAAATGAAAATAGAGTAATATAGGGTCAATGTGAAGTTAGTATTGCATTTGGGTCTTTGTGAGATGCATTATGAACATGAGGGGTGTTAGTGTGGTTTGTGGGAGTATATATACATATGTATGGCTGATTTTTGAGCAAGAAGAACACACTTCTCCTTCCCCAAAACCAACGCCACTTTATCCCTCTACTCTTCTCCCAAATTTCCTCCATCTCTCTACAAGATTCACACCTCCAAACCTCATTTCTTCAAGATTCAACCTTATTTCCGTCATCTACGCGTGATTTGAAGTCCGGAAAACCTTGGAATCATCTTGGAAGAGCTTGTTTCGGTTGGGTTTTGCTAGGACAAGCTAGGGCTTTCTCATCTCTCTTCATTGGAGCTAAACCCCTGAGGTAGGGAACCCATTTCTACCTCCTCTAAGTGTATATGGTTTGAATTAATGCATAATGCTCATATCTCTCCTTGATTTTCTACATAACTTTCATACCTCCATGGAAATTGGGTTTGAGCTTGTGTAATCTTGATTCTCCATAACTTGTTGGATTGGTCTTTGATTGGGTGTTGAGACATGCTATAATGATGCTTTGTTGTGCTTTGGAACCTCCATTTTTGCCTTGGATTGAAGCCCCATTCATTTTGAACAAGCTGTCAAAATTTCACTCGAAACCCGTTTGGATCGATCCAAACATAAGTTGGATCGATCCAAAACAGTCTGATGGTGTTTTGAACCATTTTGGATCGATCCAAAATTGTTCGGATCGATCCAAAACCTTCTGTTGGCTCCCGGATCATTTTGGATCGATCCAAACATCTTCGGATCGATCCAAACTCCTCTTGTTCAGGCAGATTATTGAACCAACTTCGCGGGCACGTCCCGGCTTCGTCCGAACTCCGATTGAGGTGATTCTTGAACCGTTGGAAAGCTCTATGAGTCTACTTTCAAACTCAATTGATCTCATATTCATAGCCTTTGTATTTTGAGAGATATGTGCTTTTACTATCAGCGTGTCGTAATTTCTTGAGATTTATAACTCCATTTTCATGTTCCATTGCTCCGGGCCCTCATTGGTCCTTTCAAAGCTTCTCATATTGACCTCTAAGCGGCGGTAACCTATCATGGTGCATTTCATGTTTTGTTTTGATTGTCTTGGTTTCTCACGCACTTGGACATGTGCTAACTTGACCATTACCGACACGTTTTGAGTTTTTGGAACAAAGATGATTGTGTGAATGTTTTGGGCACTAGGTTGAACTTATGAGTTGATAAATGGAAATGTAAATGTGAATTATGTGACACGGGGCCCGAAAGGGTATGCCCGGAGTGACACGGGGCCCGAAAGGGTATGCCCGGAGTGACACGGGGCCTTTATGGTATGCCCGGAGTGACACGGGGCCTATATGGCATGCCCGGAGAATAAACGAATGATTAAAAGGAATAAGATGTATGTGATAAATGTAAAGGGCACTTGGGTTATTTTAGATGTTTTGGGTATTGGTGAAGTATTGTGAAATGAAAAGTTTGTGTATATGACTATGTTTTGAAGGGACTGAACCCATGAAGTGAAATGTAATGGTTATGAGGAAACTTATGGACATTCTGGTTTCATTAGATCTTTGAGGCATCTCCTAGACACTCCGTCATCGAGTTGATTTATCTTGGTCCATCTTAGCTTACTCATTCATGTGTATCATATCTTCATGTGCATCTTTCATTCTTTATACCCTTAGTGTTGGTAGAAAAGTTTCCTACGAGCTAGTGAGCTCACCCTATCCTTCTCAGGTACACGGCATGGAGCATGAGATCAGATGCTTGGAGTGCGAATGCATGTCATGAAGATTTTATGATCATGAAGTTATTTTCTCATCTTCATACTAAGTACATTTTTGGAAGATGATCCTGTAACTTTAATTTGTTCAAGCTTTTTGACTATTTCAACTTATGTAATAACTTTAAAACCTTTGTTATTTTACATGGGTACGGGTATCCTTGAGCAGAAGCTTATTGTACTTTGACTTTGACTTTTTTATGGAAAATTGTTTGACTTTGATCGATCCTACGTGGATTTTAATTGTATTTGGGCTTATTGAAACTGAGGGCGTGACAGTTGCCTAGTTAATTGGGACTCTAATTAGTTGTAAGTTAGCTTAAATCAAGGGATTTGACCCCTTCCATCATTTCCAAATTTCAAAATATTAACGGAAAAAGAATTGGAAATTTTGAATTCTCAATTATCAAATCTTTATAAGATATATATTTTCGAATTTTGAATTTTACAATTTTTGAATTTTACAAATTTATAATTATTTTTGTAATGCACTTATTTTTACCATTATTTTTGTAATGCGTTTATTTTTACCATAATTTTTTAATGCATACAAATCGATCATGAGTCATGGTAAATTTATTGTACCAAACTTAATTAGCATTTTTAGCATGATGCTTGGAAATAGAAAACATCTGAATTGATTTTCATTATAAACTTGAATACCATGCATATTAACCCATTTCATAGTTTAAATTGATCCTAAAGATCACGAATAAATCCAGCATATTTATTACAACTATTTTAGTTCATTCATAAAATTAACTAATTAAGAATAAATCCAAAAGACTTATTATAAGTTCATGTAGTTGACCCTGACAATCAACCCCTTATTCGATTGTTCCTTATTCAATATATTGTGTTTTGTAATGCTTTATCTTTTCAATTTTATAACATAAATTCATAAACATTAAACAATATTATTCCCCAGAGCACAAGTCTCCTAAGATTAGCCTTATCTTGAGTTCAAAAGTGTCACCTGTATCTGGTGAATGTGGTTGGGATAAGTTCATAAGTCTCACCTGTATCTGGTGTGATTCTTCCTCTATAAAATCGCACCAGAGTTGCTCTCTATATAACCACTTCAATTCTGAAAACTCCATACCCCACCCACACATCCTCCAACTTCTCCCTCGATCTCATGGACCAGACCAATCTTGTGAAGGTACTCGATGTTTGCAGGGTGGCTCCGATGCCTCACTCCCCCAACTCAGCCGCCCAAACATCGCTCCCTCTCACATTCTTCGATGTTTTCTGGTTGAGATTCCCTCCGATTCTGCGCTTATTCTTCTACGAATTCCCCAATCCGAAAACAACACTTGCTGATACCATCCTTCCTAAACTGAAACACTCCCTTTCTGTCACTCTCCAACATTACCTTCCGCTCGCTGGAAATCTCACTTGGTTGCCAGATTCTGACAAACCAATTATTCAATATAGTGAAGGTGACGCGGTTTCACTTACAGTAGCAGAGTCTGAGGCCAATTTCTACCATCTCTCAGGAAACAATTTTTGCGAAGCCGAAAAATTCCATCATTTTCTACCCAACTTACCGGCATCTAAAACAAGAGCACCAATTCTGGCTTTGCAACTAACTCTTTTTCCAAACGCTGGGTTTTCCATAGGTTATGCCGCCCACCACGCAGTGCTTGATGGGAAATCCATAGCCATGTTTATGCATTCATGGGCCTCCATTTGCAAGCATGGCGGAGGCTTAACACTAACACCGGAACTATCTCCGTTCTATGATAGGACCATGGTCAATGACCCAGCTAATATCGAACAAGCTTACCTGAACGGCTGGTTGGCACATAATGGACCCAACAACAGAAGCCTCGAGATTTTGGACTTCAAAGCTCCCCAGGATGCGATGTTAGGCACATTCCAACTGACACAAGCAAATATAGCGAGGATCAAGAAGTGGGTGGAAGATAAATGGCAAGGGAAACATACAGAGAAACCAGCATCTCGTCCATCAACTTTTACAATAGCAAGTGCCTACACATGGGTTTGCTTAGTCAAAACCCGAGAATTAACAACCGAGAAAGTTCATCTTCTGATCAACGTTGATTGTAGGGCCCGCTTGGAACCTCCCATCCCTTCTACTTATTTTGGGAATTGCGTTACATGTTGTATCATATGTGCAGATACAAGCAAGTTGATGGAAGAAGATGGGGTTGCCGTAGCAGCAAGGGCAATAGGTGAAGCTATAGGAGGTTTGGATGATGGAGTTCTAAAAGGGGCAGAAGAGTTGATATCTAACATACGCTCTATACATAATGAGGGGGTATTGTTCGGTATCGCAGGCTCACCGCGGTTTGAGTTATACAATACTGATTTTGGGTGGGGAAGACCAAAAAAGGTGGAGATGGTTTCAATAGAGAAAACTGGAGCTTTCTCTCTATCAGATTCAAGAGATGGCAATGGTGGGATTGAGATTGGGATAGTGTTGAAGAAACATGAAACTAAAGCATTTGCTTCTATGTTTGCTAGTGGTCTCGAATATCATCAAGTCAACGAGAGTTCATCAAAGAGTTAGGGTGATTGAGTTTCAGAAGGATACTCCTTGAAGTCATTCTTGCGTGAGACCCTTGTACAAAATTAGAAGTAATGACTGGGGAAAAAAATAATAAACTTGGTTTTATTTGGGAGTTTTTTTCTTTTTTGGAATTAGGGAGTTATGTTATTTCATATTTGTTAGTGGGAGTTTAATGGAGTAATGAAATACGGAGTTCCTTTGTAGACATTATCAAATCCACCACATCCAACGACCAGTTCATCATCGAAGTTGTCGGTCATTGAGAGGATCTCATTAAGTGAGACGAGACGACATAACCCTTTATGCGGTAACGGTGAGATGATCTTTTTGCCAATTTTCTCACCCCAGACACGTAATTTGTAAACACTAATATTCAGAACTGTGAGTAAAATTTAAAAAACAGTCGCAATTGCATTTCCACCGGAAGCATACACAAACTTTCGCATGAACTTTTGGCCAGGGGTGACTCTGAATGTACCAGGGACTGGACCAGGGGAAAGTTGTGGCTTGGTGGCTTTTCCATTGCAACCCATTTTTTGAACAGATATGTCTGGTCCATCGCCCGCCATCTACTCCAGTTGATTTGCCGGAGGAGCCGCAGTTGACCGCAATGTCCTCAAGTGGTTGATAAAGAACAGGTGAGTTTCTGCTTGCAACCCCCATGATGTGAGGTTCATGGCAAATATTCATTTCTGCGGTTTCAGAATTCGTTAGCTGCAGTGCAGCTCAAAGGTCTCGTTTTGATTGTATAATCTGGCATCCCTTAATTGTTTTAAACTCCAGAAATTCGGAATCCATATTATACAGTTCTGACTTCTGAGTCTACGTTCTTTGTGTGAGAGAGGCAGACAATAGTTCAGTTTGCCAAGGCGATCTTTGGTGGTGTTCCGCTGATTGTGGTCTAACAGTTAATAAATATCCTGGGAGATAAACAGTCACGGTGGAACCTGCAACACCCCTGGTAGGCGACAAATGTATTTTCAATCAAATTGTACCCTGGATTATGTCAGTTATATTTTTCCCAACAATATGCTGGGGCATAAATCTTGATGTATCTAAAACCGTCTGACGCACGTGGAACCTACACTCATCAAGCGGTTTGGAACACATGATTTTCCGTAGAAACGGTGTCCTAATCGTTTCTGAAATTAAATTAAACAAATAAGAGCTGACTTTGCTGCCGTCTGAACCCATCCTAATATTGTGTTGTAGCTCAAAAACTAATATCGTCTTTTACTTTTATTAACCCCTATATTTGGAACTTTAAGAAAAGTGTTAAAAAAGAAAAAAGAAAAAAGAAAAAAGAAAAAAAGAAAACAAATGGGGGAAAATAGAAAAAAAATGGGAGGAAAATTTCGCTATTTAGTATACTAGAATTTACTATCTTCCCTATATCTCTCCCAACCAATGGAAGTGAATTTTTTTCATGACCCAAAATCCACCCTAGAAGTTGTGACCGGCCAAGTTGGTTTTAAGTTGTTGAAGACCTTCTGAATAACTAGCCGAGGGATCTCCATCATCATCCACATTTCAAGCTACATGAAGCATTAGATAGTTAACATAATCTCAGAGCTTCTAAGTGACCGTGAACTTAGGATTGTCTAGATAGCACAAGCGAGCATTGAGGACTCGATGGCTAAACATGTTATTTCCTAAAAAAATAAAAAGTTATTTCATAAGCGAAAACTTGTATGAGAAACGTATACCAAGGTTACAAGTTTGACCGTGGAAGTATACAAGTCCAAAGAGATTCATGACTTGCCCAAAATTAAGGAGATACAATCAGCATTGCAAATCGATATTTGGTATGCATTTAGTGCAAGAAGTAGGACTCATTTTCCCATGTTCATTTCACATGCCCATCTAAAATATTACCATTTGACGGTTTCTTTTGTTGCCATGTTGGTTTTGGGGAGAGACCCCAATTACATAGTGGTATGATATCAACAACCATTTAGTGCAAGGTTGCACCTCCAACGTTATATCCTCAAGTCACTAGTCCATTTAACGTCCCCTAGCGCTCGGGACACTGTCCAAAGGAATCATATCTTCACAAGCATGTATTAAGAAACAAGAATCTCACATTTTCAAAATACTATACCATGGTCCATTTCCAAATATCAACATAACATCCGTACAAAACCATTTTTAGAACTAGCATGTTTCATATGAACTCATGTGGAAAACACATATTCCAGTATTTTCAAGCAAAACATTTAATTCAAAGAACGTAGCAGATGCAAGTAACCAACGTATCCGTAACTCACCTAATAGAACTGCCTAATTCATCACATTTGGGAGATACTTCATTGATCAGTATTCGGTTGCTAGTGTGCAGCTTATGCACAGAAGCTATTGCGCACAATTCTTGCCATCCACAAATGTTTTCAATGATTCGGATGAAAACAAAGTATTCGTGCGAATAGTTCTATTTTGTTTGAAATCTAGGTCGTCCATCCAAATAACGGACGTTCTGGATCGCGCACAGTAGCTTTTGTGCACAGACTGCACAGCAGCAACCCCGTCGAATGTAGGTCCATGTTAGATTCTACCTAGAAATTAAAATATCGGCTTGCCAAGCAAGATGGCGCTAGACCGGCATGAGATGCCGGTAGCTAGCTACAAATTAAATTGATAAATTAAGCAGTGAATGACAATCTGTCACTTCCCTCCAATGTCAACGAATTGTTAATTCAGAAAATTTCACAATATTTGAAGTAATTCTTCTTGGCATCTCCTATCCACCCTCCCTATCTCCAAATATCATAAAATATTGGCTCGCCACACAAGACGGCGCTAGACCCGCATGGCCGCATGAGATGCTGGTAGCTAGCTAGAAAATGGACAAAGTGAATGACCAATCTGTCACTTCGTTCCGAAGTCAACGAATTGTTATTTCAGAGAATTTCACACTATTTAAATTAATTATCACAAGGTATCTCCAACCCATCCTCCATATCTCGAAATATTGGCTCGCCACACAAGACGGCGCTAGACCCGCATGAGATACTGGTAGGTAGCTAGAAAATGGACAAATTAATCCAGTGAATGGCCATCTGTGATCTGTCACATTTCTCCAAAGTCAACAAATTTTTACTTCTTTCGTTCCTAAATTGGTTCATTTCGAAAAGACGTGTAATTTTTTGATCAAAAACTTCTAAGGATGATATTTTGAAATTTATTGACACCTGTTTACATATAAAATTAACAAATCCAATAATTAATTGACACGTAATAAAAAATGTCAAACGTTGGCAAATATGTGTCAATGAAGATACATTGGATTAATGGAATAAACATAGATTAATACGATGACGTATTAGTATTCATATTTGAATAGTCGTTATTGGCAGTTACAAGTCAAACTGATATAATAAATTGACTTCGAAGCCTTGATTTCAACTACTAAATGCATGAACTCCACGTGTAAACGTATGAAACAAGGTAGTTGACAGTTAAAACACGTAGAATACATCATGCAAGACAGTTATTTCCTTAACGTGCAATCATTTGAGTTATTTAAGCAACCATACAGATTTAAATTAAAACTTCTGAAGGAAGTTTAGAGGAATTCAAATTCAGACATGATGGGGGAAGAAACTGCCAATTCGAAGCGTAAAGATGGAGTTCGAAGCAAGCCAAGTTCAAATTCTTTGAGTGGGAAGTTCAAGTCACAAGTAATTCCTATAAATAGAAGATATTGAAGAAAAAAAAGGCCCCGGACAAATCTTCAACAAACAGCAATCAAACAAATGATGCCTGGTTTGTTCATTGGCAAAGTAGAATTAGGATTTCGACTCAGTTCGAAGTAGATTAGGAAGTAGATTTCGGTTGTTCTTGCAACAATCAATTGTTCGAAGTTCTTGTTACCTTGTATTTGAAGTTGAAGGCAATTTCGAAGTAAGTTTACCTTTGATTTATTAATCGAAGTATCTTATTTCTTTGTTGTTCTTTGATTTCCTAAGTATATTGATTTGTATTTCTTCACTTTGAAGGAAAAATCCTCTTAATTCAGGTAATTGAATCAATAAAACACAATCGCCTGATTAAATTTGGTTTTCCAAAGTTGATTTGAAGGAGGAGATTTAAAACTCTCTCTGGCACGCTCGCACACAATTATTTTCTATTGCAAAGAAGTAAAAGAACCAAACAACACCGCATTAAATAGCTCAATTAGTTCTTTAATATTTGAAAAATTATGCTAAAATGTAGTGGAACATTATTTAGGAACAGAGGGAGTATACAAGAATTTCACATATTTAGATTAATTACCTCATGGCTAAACAATCCCTATTAGGCACTGGGCCGGTTTGCTGGTGGGGCGAATTACCTCAATGGCTGACCTCCCTCGCCTCTGATGATGTTAGGGCCTTGGGCCCTTCGTACTAGTATTTGCAATAAAATGTTTCCCCTTCTTGTTTGGCAAAAAAAAAAAGATTAATTACCTCAGGGCATCTATAGTCCTACCCACTCTCCACATCTCCAAACTTTCCTCCATTTCTCCATTTTGGAGGAAAAAATCAACTCTAACTCGTACTCTAAGAGGTGATTTGACATCAATTCCTCCATTTTGGAGAAAATAGTTCTCAACCTTTCCTCCATTTTAGATGAATTGTGCTTTCATCTTCCATATTTGGAGGAGGGAAAAAAAATTCCCCCATATTTGAAGGAATTGAGACCAAAATGCAAGCTATTTGCAAAAATGAAAATATATAAACGCCACATCTTGCAATGCTTCCTAGCTTCCAAGGGAAGGTTTAGGGTTCAAATCTATAAAGAGAACCTTTACACCAATTTAAACATTACAAACTGTCTAGTTACAAAATCGTCATTGTTGCTATCCAGTCTCCAGTTGTCTTTTATGAAGAAGCCGGGTACATGATAACCTACTAAATCACTATCTAACTTATAATGCATAGAATATGGCAAAAAAAATAACAAGCTTGTAAATGTCAGCCAACCACAGCCTAAATCCAATTTGTGATTGAAATTTCTAGTTTCTTATGCTTCCGAAAACATTCAGACCACCCTTTGTTTGATCAAATTATATTGTCTGGATTCTCCTTTCTGTCAAATTAGGCCAAGCAACGTTATTAACACTCTAAGGCCTCGTTTGATTCGGGGATTAAAAGGCTGGGATTGGATAACATGCGTCTAATCCCACACAATCCCGTGTTTGGTTCCCGAAAAGCACCTGGGATTACTAATACCGGGACTAATTTAGTCCCTATACGTGAGGTACTAATTTATCCCATGGGGGTTGGGATTGTTTTGTCCAAGATAAAACACACGGAAGGGGAAGTCCATTAAATTGAAAAATGCCACTCAGCCCTCATCATCTTCTTCTCTTTTCTGTCACGCCTCTTCTCTCTCTCTCTCTCTCTCTCTCTCTCTCTCCACCAGAGCTCCTCTGAGATCGAACCAATTAATTCGTTGTTACCCAGAAGACTCGAAGCATCACTGGAGACGATGGAGAATCACTGGGTTTACTCATTGCTCTGAGATCTATTTACTCGAAGAATCACTGGGTTTTAACCATAAACTAGGTTTTGTTGCGAATCGAACCCTGTACCTTCTAAAATTTTGTTGTTTTCAGAGGATAGTTTTCTAGAGCATATGTATCTATCTATAGGTATATGTATCTATATATCTATATGTTGCTCTGAGATCGATTTACTCGGATAATTTTGTTGCTTCAAGATCGATTTTCTAGAGCATATGCTTTCAGAGGATACCTTCTGATATAGGTGGTTGCCCCTCTCTATACGTATATGTATCTGTCTATCTATGTGTGTGTATCTAGCTTTTGCTGGAACAGCAACCACAAGTTTATGGTCATGAATGGTTAGGTTTAATTGTGATTGAGAGAGAATCCTAAAATTAATCCCAAAATTTAGTTTAGGAAACCAGACATGGGATATCCCGATGTTAATCCTGCACAAATCAAACAAAGGACTAAGTGAGATTCAGTACTAAATTAGTCTCAGGACAAATAATCCCAGACTATTAATCCCAGAACTATCAATCTCACCTATTTTAGTCCGCGAGTGTTTTAAACCAATGGTAAGCAAAGTACAATAAGAAGTAAGAGGATCAACAAAAAAGCGCCACAATGATGCGGAAAAGTTGACACCCAACCGATCAAGGACCATATGCCACTCTCCACTTGAAACAAATATCTCTAGATAATCAAATTAACAAGATTCTCTTATAGAAGTAATTACTTTAGAGAAGATGAAATTAAAGAATAACACGGTAATACAATGTCGGTAAATATCTTCTCAGAATGCATTTATCTTTACAAAAGTTAGTTTGATTGTCTTATCAATGTGACAATGTCGCCGAACCCATATTCATAGACGCATGAGCATTGGCATAATTGTTTACGTGATTGATGTTCTGGGCGAGTTTTACAAAATAATCCGTAATGAGTACCGATCATTGAAATGAATCAATGTTACCGAGTACTGATCAAATAATTGAACCCACACAGAGTCACAGACCCAAAAAGGGCCGGCTGCACGGTGCACGGAAGCCATCTCCTTGTTTTCCTAGAAATTAACCAGAAGACCACACTTGTAAAATCTGCCTTTAAAATTTACATGGGTTCAAGTTAGTTGACAGCTTTTGGATACCCAACTACGGGCCTCTCAGTTCACTATTCAGTCCGGCCCATTCTAGATCCGGTACTGAGCCCCAAAATTTGTTAAAATGAGGAACTCAAAATTTTTACAAGTACTCAACTAGGTTAAATTCTAAATTTATGCATCATTCGCAAAACTCTGAAACAACTTATCTCTGATACTTGTAATAAAGAAATGAAGCTCTTCTGAGTTGTAAAATTTGCAAAACAAACCTGTTGGCTCGAAAGCAGGTTTGAGAAATAGTCTGCATACGCATAATTACAGTTATAGGATCATCTCTCTTCTCCAAGCACCTGTCGCCGTGCTCTAAGGCCACCATTAGTCCATCAAAAAAACCTGAACCCATGCTCGAAATCCAGATTCTCTCTCCACCTCTATCTTCATCTCTTCCCTTGGCGGTCTGATTCCATGAAATTACAACAATATATACCTATGCATATAGGACAGTGTTTATGTGTTTGGAAATCTTCATCTCTTCCCTTGGCGGTCTATTCCATGAAATTACAAGAATATATACCTATGCATGTAGGGCAATGTGTGTGTTTCCAAAAGGGGTGATTTTGTGGAGAACTTCAAATATAAATTCAGACTTCCAACAAATCAAAATCAGGAGCCCAAAATGGTGGAGCCGCACATAACCAGATATGGCCTTGTTCATTTCCCTGTTTAGTTTGATGACATCATCATTTCCCTCATTTCTCTCTCTATCTCTCTCCACTCATTACACCTGCTGACATCATCAAAACTAAACTAAGCTATCTAATCAAACACAGCCATAACGTTTTAATCACCTACAACAGGATTTGAGGATCTTGTGTCTGAGTCATAATGCACGTGATCACCAATAAGGCGTTGGTCCATGCATAAACTTTTGTTTTTTTGTTTTTATGCATAATTTATGCATTTCAGACCAAGGTAATGCAGAAAATTCAATCTCATTCCAACTAGAAAACATGAAGTTCATGGCAATGTTCTGCAACAATAATCACAGCTTCCAGCAGCATATGAAATAAGCAAGGTAATTCTTCCAGGGGATTCAATACATAACCCTCAAAAGAATTTGATCAGCATTCTACATGCAGTACAACCACATTACGACGTTTAAGAAACACCCCTATTTTCTGGTTTTCATTCAAACAAGAAACAGAAATGTGCTAATGTGTAACAATGTGCAAGGCAATACCGGCATTCTTCTGCAGACTCGTGAAAAAAGCCCCTTTAACCAGGGATGTGACATTGAAAACTTGAGATAAAAGCCCCTTTAACCAGGTAAGCACACGGCCCCTTGCTACTAGGCAGGTGCACCGCCATGTGATACTGAAAAAATAATTTTCCCAAGACGAAGAATGCAGAGCGCTTCTTTTTCTCTTGAGAGTTCAAAGGAAATTTACGATGGAGCTCTTACCCTCCTCACACTGAGTTAATCGAATTGATCCTCATCACTTACCTAACACGGGGTTGAAGTCGCTTCAGCCATCGAACAACTTGCTTCATCGTAGGCCTTCTCGAAGGAGATTCCAATGCGCACACAACTGCCAAATGCAAAATCTCTACCAAATCATTGTGCGGACCAGCATCCCACAAACCAGCAGTGAAGAATTCCTTGGCGCGTCCCTCCCGCAACAGCATGCATGCCCATGAAACGATATTATACCCGTTCCCAAAAGTAGAGAACGATGGATCAAGGGCTTTCTTGTCTGAAATCAACTCAAGCAGAACGATGCCATAACTGTAAACATCTGCCTTCTCAGAATCATGACAAGTCATTGCGTATTCCGGAGCAATATACCCTAACGTTCCAACCACTTCTGTAGTAGCATGCATTTGAGATGGACCCAAGAGCCTAGCCAATCCAAAACCAGATAAATAGGCGTTGTAGTAATTGTCCAGTAAGATATTACTAGGTTTGACATCACGATGGAGGATGTGTGGCACGCACTGGTCATGGAGGTAAGCTAGGGCCCGTGCTGTGTCCAAAGCGATTTTGTGAAGTCCCCTCCAATCCACAGCCCTTGTGGACCTTTCCTGAATGAACTTTTCCAAATTGCCACCAGGCAAATAGTTGTATATCAAAAACATCTCCGTTTCACTCGTGTGATAACCAATTAGTGTTACAACATCGGGATGGCGAACCATCCCTAGGGTTTTGATTTCTGCATAGAACTGTTGAACCCCTTCGAACTGTATAGTCAAAATCCGTTTTATCATCACCAAAACTCCCGGAGATATCTCAGCCTTGTAGGTTGCCCAAAACCCTTCACTCCCAATGCAGTTGCTCGCGTTAAAACTCCCTGTGGCCCGCACAACATCCTCAAAGGTTAAGGGAACTCCGATATCAGTTAAGATGATAACTTTTTTCCTAGTAGACTCACTGATTCTGGTTTCACTCGATGACCATATATCCTGACCTCTAGCTAAAAATGCCATACCCCTCTGAAGCAGATTTTTCTTTGACCTCTTCTGGGGTTGGGTATTCTCATTATACTGCACCGGAGTGGATAGAGAGGCAGCAGCAGTAGTACTTTGTGGAAGAATGTCAGCTAACATGCACTCGAGGCTTGCCACCACATCAGTCATCGTAGGCCGTCCATTTGGATGACTATGCAAGCATTTACTAGCAACTTCGGAAAACACTTGCAGACAATGCGGAGTGATTTGGGCCCTCAAACCTTGATCAAGGAGTTGATCGATTTGTTCCTCTTTGATACATTGTTGAGCCCATCGTGCTAGACTTTGTTGCTCCTCCTCCAGCCGCATATCCACTGCTGGCCTCCCACAAAGCACTTCTAACAACACAACACCAAATGCATAAACATCTGATTTCTTAGTTAGTCTATGGGTAAAGAAATACTCTGGATCCAAATAACCAAATGTGCCTTTAACATTAGTGCTAACATGAGTGTGGGAACGGCTAGTGGCGCCCACTTTGCATAACCCGAAATCTGAAATCTTAGCTACCCAATCCTTGTCCAAAAGAATATTAGTCGTCTTCACATCCCGGTGTATGATACCACGTCGAGTACCAGTATGGAGGTAATCCAATCCACGAGCAGCACCAATGCAAATTTTCATCCTTTGCTCCCAAGACAGATGACATATAGTGCCATTACCAAAAGTATACTTCTTATAAAGATGATCTGCAAGCGTACCATGCTCCATGTACTCGTAAACAAGGATCATCTCTTGGCGTTCATCACAATAGCCTATAAGACTCACAAGATGCGTATGCCGAAGGTTAGAAAGCATCTTAATCTCAGTCCAAAACTCAACTGCGCCTTGCTTGGACTTCGAATTCAACCTCTTTATGGCAACAGTAGTTGTTCCATCGTCGATGAGACCCTTGTAGACATTACCAAATCCACCACTTCCAATAACCAAATCATCATCGAAGTTGTTGGTCATCGAGAGGACCTCAGAAAGTGAGAAGCTTCGACACAACCCTTCAGGAGGTAATGGTGAGATGTTCTTTTTGCCAACTTGCTCACCCCAAACACGTAATTTGTAAAAAATAATATTCAGAACAGTGAGTACAATTACTAAAACTGTTGCAATGGCATTTCCACATGACGCATACACAAACTTTCGGGGAGCTGCATTACTACATGTTGAAGCACGTGCCAGCAGCACTGGGTTCACTCCAGCAAGATTTTTGTCAGGGTTGCTCAGCTTGAATACCTCCAACCCCTTTAGGATCGAACCAATGAGTTCAACCCATTCATGGTTTTGAGGGAAGTATGTTATGAGCAGATTTTGTTTTCCTTCCATCCTGTCTCCTTCCACCATCACCACATAATCCTTATATACCGCAATCCTGTTTCCACTAGTCCATTGGATAAGGTCAGTTTTAGCCTCAGCCACATGTTCATTGACAATGATACTGAATTTTGTGCGGTCACTCTCTTCTATCTCGTATTCAAAGTCATAGAAATGTAACCTGAGCAGGTACCTAAATCCCAAATCGATAGGAAATTTCCATGTAAAATTAAAGGTGTCGTTCCCTTGCCTGTCTGTAACCATTAACCATGATGTTTGGTAAACTTTCTGAGGAGCAGTGTATGATGGTATACTTGTGTATTTGATGGGAATGGTGGTAGTAACTGGCTGGACATTAGATTTTTCCATCAAATAGTTTGAGTCCTCAGACCAATCACGAAACATACCCGTATCTTCAATGGATGAAATGGAGGTTCCACCAACATTTAACCGCTGCACCATCTCAAGTGCAATACTTTTACCAATTGGGAATTGAAAATTCTCGCCAACAACAGGTGCACCTGCATCACCCTCTTGTGTATGATAAAGTCCAGTCGGCATCGAGACGATTTCGATCCCATTGACAAAAGCATATGCCTCATCAGAAGAAAAACCATTTGAGGGAGAGAACGTTATGACTAGTGGCTGATTTTCTTCCACATTCACACAATACTCTTTAACAACAGAGTCCAAGCCAACAACATCAGCCGTAAGGGAAGCACTAAAGTTGCTAAGAAGGGTATATGGACCGGCTTTTACAGTAAAAAAGGCCTTTGACCGTTTAAAACCACCCAGGTATGGAGCTGGATAGAAATAAAGTCGGATAAACTTTGGGCCCGGGTTTACTCGGAACGTATATGCAAATGACCGACGGGAGAGCCTGGCTGACATGTAAGGCACCAGATCAGGGGGAAGTTGTTGGTTAGTGGATTTCGTGGTAATCAATTTTCCACTGTTACTATGTAATAAAGGGGTGTAATTTGAACCAATATCTCCGGTCCATAGCCGGCCATCTACTGCAGTAGAGTTGCCAGAGGATCCGCAGTTAACGGCGATGTTGTCAATTGGGTTATAAAGCACAGGTGAGTTGGTGGTGGCAACAGTAAAAAGAATTTGATTGAGGAACAAGTAGAGAGGGATGGTGATTGAGAGAAGATTTGAGTACAGGAACATATTTTTGGGTGTTGAGATGGAGCTCTTGAGTGATTTTGGCAATGATCAAAGTGAGGAGGGGACCTTGACTGCTTATGAGAATGAGTCTATTAATTGTTAGTTAACACAGAATTTTCTTGCTGTATGATTTAAAAATTCTGGACAAGCCTGGACGTATATATTATATAGAAATTGACTAGGTCATAATAGTGGTCGATAAACTTGATATATATTAAGACCAGAGGAACTATCTAGTCCGGGAGTCCCGGATCTGGGACTCCACCTTCCCGATATTTTTTTGACGATCCGAACCGTCCAATGTGTTCAAAAGGTGTTTTCCAAGGTCCGGGCTGGAAATCTTCAAAAAAAAATACCGGGAAGGGCTTGATCCAAGCGGTTTTTCGCAAAAACTGCATATGCAGTTTTTGCGAAAAACCGCTTGGATCAAGCCCTTCCCGGTATTTTTTTTGAAGATTTCTCACGTGCATCTTGGAAAACACCTTTTGAACACATTGGACGGCTTGGATTTTCCAAAAACAATTTTTAAAAGCATCAAAACACCGAAAAAAGTTTCAATCCGGAAATCCGAGATCCTTGACAGGATCGGTGGCGATTAAGACCAATCATTCCAAAAGTCAAATAAACCTGATACTAATTAATACCTGATCAGATCAAAGACTAGACTCCATAGTGTTCCATACCAATTGAACCTTTCCTAGCTATAACACGAGCAACTGTGTTATTAACCGACCGCCTAATAAGAGAGAACCTTACACCGGAAAATCCTGCCCAATTTAATCTTGGGTCTAACATAGTAAAGTATCAGGGCCGCCCTAAAACTAAAACTCATCTTTGATACTTGTAATAAAGAAATGAAGCACTTCTGAGTTTTAAAATTTGGAAAACAAACCTGTTGGTTGGAATGTAGGTTTGACAAATTGAGTCCATTTGCATAATTACAGTCTTGGGATCATCTCTCTCCTTCAATCGCCTGTCGCCGTGCTTTAAGGCTGCCGTTTGTCCATAAAAAACAAAACCTGAATCCTTGGTCGAAATCCAGTTTCTCTCTCTTCCCTCTATCTTCAGCTCTTCCTTTTGGCCGGCTGATTCACGAGATTATATGTATGAGTGTGTTTGGACACGGAGGGATTTTGCGGAGAACTTAAAAGCAATTTCAGACTTCCAACAAACCACAAAACCCAATTAGTAATACGTTTCCATCGCCTACTACAGGATCAGAGGATCTTGGGCCTGACTGCCATACTGCGCTTGATTGAGCCAACAAAAGCAAGAGCGCGAATCTATTTAAGGCTTTCCAAAAACATTCGAATGATAATTCAATTTGCGAGTGAAGGTTGAATATGAATCGATGGTATATTTTGGACTCAGGGTTGCCGGGCTGACTTTGGAAAATGCTGCTCATGAGACTTTGAGCATACCCTGCCGAAAATGCTGCTTCTGAAATTTGAGATTGAGATTGAGATTGTTGGCTATAAAGACCCATATAATTATCGTAATTTATTACTCGGTGGTCATTGAAGTCGATGTACAGTACTTTCAACCAGGGATCAGAGTCGGGATCTACTGTTTTGAGAGTGTTTCGGGTGCTTACTTTTTAATTTTCAAATTTTTGACTTTTGAATTATAATCAAAATGGGTTAAAATGAATTTGGGATGAGTATTTGAAAAAATAATGATAAAAATGAGTTATGTATTGATATTTTATCATGTTGCCTCTGGTTATTTATAATCGTGTACAATGTGTATGAATAATGTTTAAATCAATTTTTTATGTATTGGAACAAGAAGAAATCTACTGGGTCCAGCGAGACAAGACTAAATTTTTAGCTTTGGGAGACAAGAACACCTATTTTTTCCATCGAACCTCAAAATTGAGAAGACATGGGACGTGTATCAAGGGTATTTTCAATACTCAGGAGACATGGGTTGACAAAGAGGAGAATATTCACCGAGTTTTCACTAATCATTTCTCCTCAGCCTATAATGAGCCAAATCCCTCTGTCAATATGGAAGATTGGGATGGTTGGGAGACCTTTGATAAGCACCTAACTAGCTATCATCTAGACTGGTTGAATCGACCATTCAAAGCGCATGAAATGCGGAAAGCTGCTTTTCAAATTGGTGATTCTAAAGCTCCAGGGCCGGATGGATTTTCAGGATGTATCTTTCAGGAATATTGGGATATTGTGGGACCCTCCATCACCTCTGCTGTCATTTCTTTCTAGAACTCTAGTCACTTACTAAAGCAGATTAATTACACCCACATTGCCCTTATTCCGAAAATACCCTCTCCCACAACCCCAGTTGATTTCAGACCTATCAGTCTCTACAACGTCCTCTATAAAATTATCTCCAAGACTTTGGCAAATTGTATCAAGTTTGTCCTTCCATCCTACATCTCACAGTCATAGAATGCTTTTGTCCCAGGCAGGCTGATTACTGATAGCTCTCTCCTGGCATGTGAGTTTTCCAACTTGATTGCTCATTCTAAATCAGGTAACAAATTCAAAGCAGCTCTCAAATTAGATATGAGCAAGGCTTTTGATAGAGTTAATTGGAACTTTTTGGTTTGCACCCTAAGGAAAATGGGCTTTCTAGAAAGATGGATTAACTTACTTCATCAGTGTTTTTCCACGGTCTCCTTCTCTCTTCTCATCTCATCAATGGGATACCAACTGAGAAGTTCCATCCACGAAGAGGCTTACGTCAAGGAGACCCGTTATCTCCTTATTTATTTATCATTTATATGGAGACCCTCTCATGTGTTCTTAATCGTCTAGATGCCTCTGGTCAATGCAAAGGGATTAAATTATCAAGAAGCGGCACCTCCCTCTCGCACTTGTTCTTTGCAGATGATTGTCTCATCTTCTTCGAACCAACTTTGGATAGCTGTGGGAACCTGAAAAGAGCCCTGGAAAACTTTAGCTAGTTCTTTGGTCAATGCATCAACCGACAGAAATCGCATCTCACTCTTAGTCCAGATACTCCTTCGACCTTTTCCAGAAGGTTCAGAGATATCTTCCATGTTCCTATTAGTAATGATCCAGTCCCTTATTTAGGACTTCTTTTAGAGATCGCTGTGAATAAGTGAAAATGTTTCAGATTCATCATTAACCGTGCAGAGAGAGCGCTTGCTGGTTATAAAGCTGAAATTTCTCAGGCTGGAAAACTTTCTTTAATAAAATATGTTCTGGCAGGGGAACCACTGTATCTTTGTTCGTCCTATAAACTTCCAGTGTCCATTTGCAATAAGCTCAATAAGATAGCTGCAAATTATTGGTGGAAAACTAAGGACATGAAACCTATCCATTGGCTAGCCTGGAAGAAAATTGTAGCCTACAAATGTGAGGGTGGCTTAAGGATCCGAGATGTTAATCTTTATAATCAAGCTTTACTAGCCAAACAAAGCTGGCATCTCCTTACCAATCCTGATCTGCTTATTTCCCGTATTCTTCTTCCAAAATATTGATCTAAGGATAGCTTGATTAACGCCAAAGCTCACTCCAATTCTTCATGGGCTTGGAAAAACATTCTTTATGGCCAACATTTAATAGCCAAATATATCTGTTGGTGTGTGGGTGATGAGTCATCAATCAATCTTTTCCATGATAGGTGGATACCTAATTTGGATAAACCTCTCATTCATTTTATCACTTTCAGTGGCCCAAACGATCTGAAGGCTTCATATCTTTTGGATGAAGGAAATAACGGGAAAGTATGGAATGTGGACAGGGTTACAGAGATAATCCCTTTGTTTCTTGTACCAGAAGTTCTGGGAATACCTCTCCCTAACAGCAGCAACTCTGATCAACTTATTTGGCCTTATACCAATTCAGGCACCTATTCTGCTAAATCAAGACACAAATCTTTGTATGATGCGAAAAAGCCACTGTCTCGAACTTCCTCTAATAGTTCAGTTTGGCTTCACAATCGTGTTAATATATGGAAAATGCGTTGGAATCTAGACATTCCTGAACGGATCAAAAATTTTCTTTGGAAATGCCTCAAAGGAATTCTGCCAGTTAAGGAAAGTGTAGGGTTGCGCCTCCACCATGTCTCCACCACTTGCCCTCTATGTGATGCAGAAATTGAATCAATTGCACACTTATTTTGCCTTTGCCCAATTTCTAAGTCAGTTTGGGAGACAACTGAATTCCATTGCCCTAACTTGGAAACCTCTCAAGTAGACTCTTTTAATAATTGGCTTCGGAAAGAGGTTATTCATCTTCATAAGGACAAGCGGAAGTTCTGCTCTTTTATCTCTATTCTTTGAGTTTTGGAAAGGTAGAAACCGCTTGGTTTTCTCAAGGACTCCTTTTAGTGTAGAGTCTACTCTTGCTATGGCTAGGGACTGTACACAATAGTTCTTAAGGGCTTCTTCTTGGCTAAATAATTCAAAAACTCTAGTTTTGAACCAATCTTCACCATCTCCATTAGGGGTGTACACGGTCCGGATCGGATCGAATTGACATGAATCCAATCCTAATTCGCGAGTCACGGTTTTTAGAAAATACAATCTGTGTCTGGACCAAAAGTCTCACTGTTCGGTTCCAATCCAATCCATGAGTCACGGATCGGTTCCGGTTTTATTCACGGATTACATGTTAACAAAGGTACAAATGGTTTAATAAGACATTCTTGTTTACTGTAGTCGTAATCTGGCATAAAAATAAAATCAAGAAGCATCCCAAAGTACATTATTCAAATTCTATAAATACTAAGGATACCACAAGTCCACAAAACACAGAAGTTCGTACCACACAAGCATGGAGATATACTATAACAGTTTGGTCTCTGATTATAGTAGAACTTAGTGTAACAGTTTAACCCCTAAGTTTTGAAAGAGATCATAGTTTACCCCCTAGTCTGTGTAGTAGAAGTTTGTGTAAAATTATGTGTGTGTGTATATATATATATATAATAAAAAAACTCATGGTCTGGATCGGTTAATCCATGATTTCAAAATCAAAATCTGTGTCAGGACCGCGAGTCATGGTTTACTATTTTTTCAATCTGTGTCTGGACCATTAATCCACGGTTAAAATCCAAAACGCACGGATCGGTTCGGTCCAGACCAGATTCACGGTTCGCCGATTTTTTTGTGCAGCCCTAATCTCCATCTATACGAAATCTGTCCTTTACCATCAAACATTGTGATTCTTTGGGAATTGACCAGCGTGTTGTTCATCTCCATGTGGATGGTGCTTGGAAACAGGGGAATAATTGGAGTGGTATTGGGTTCACAGCCAGCTTTCCTAATGGGGTTCTTATCGCAAAACATGCTTTATCTACTTATGCCTCGACACCCACCCAAACAGAAATTATGGCTTGCTATGAGGCAACCAAATGGGCTTTAAATCAAAACTATAATGACCCTGTTCGGTTTAGAGTTTTGTTTTAGTTTTGTTAACATCATCATTTCTCTCATTTCTCTCTCTATCTCTCTCTACCCATTACACCTGCTTACATCATCAAAACTAAACTAAACTACAAACCAAACACAGTTAATGTAGTTTATATCTTTTCTGACTGCATAAATGCAATCATGCAGATCGCAGGGAAGGTTGAGTGTCATTACCATGACATCTTTTTGTTGCGCAACATGGCAGCTGAGGTCTCAAAGCTGTCTTTTTGCCAAATCTCTAAAGTTGCGCGTCAATCTGTCCAGCGAGCTCGTATCCTTGCACACACATGCGCTAGACCTTTTTGTTCGTCACTAAGACAGCACTAATGGATTTGCTCGTCAGCCTTCAAATGGCATTCGTGCTGCTTAGCTCTTTTATGCTTATGTATTGTGTTGTTGTGTGCCTTTAGTTTATGTTCCTCTTTATGTACCTCTTATGTTTGTACTTGGTTATTATCTAATGCATTTCTTCCTATTTCTCAAAAAAATCAAATTTTTAAAGTTTTATTGTGGAATTGCTTATTAAAGCCATAATATTACATTACACAACTTAAAGCCGTAATATTACAAGATTGAAGTTGTAATATAAAAAGATTGCATATTAAATACGAACTAAAATAAAGCCATAGTATTACATACGAACTAAAATTAAAGCCGTAATATTACAAGAGAACCCATAATTATTAAAAACGTAATATTACATACAAACGAAAATAAAAATAAAATAGACAACTTAAACATTACAGAAATTAAATACGCAACTTTAAATAACTAAAACAAAATACAGATTTTTACCACTAAGTATAGAAAATTAGTCCTTAATTTCCAAAAAAAAAAGAAAGGGAAATGCTAATGGACGCAACATTGCATCCGTTAAGAGCACAATGGTCAATGTAATCTACAAAACTTTACATCAAATAAGGTCTTCCATCACGAACTCACCAACCCATAGTCTTTACTTCACTCAAATCCGCCCCTATCCACAGTCTCTCCCATCCATCGATAAAACACCATATCAACACTCAGGGGGTGTTCCACTAACTTGTTTTTTGGTTTTTTGTTTTTTAGACCTTTAGTTGTAGTTTAAATCTACAACTTGTTCCACTAAAGTGTTTTTTTGGTTTTTTAGTTGTAATTTATTGTAAAGGGTAGTTGGTTTTTTTGGGGAGTTTTTTTGTTAGTGGAATAGAGTAGTTTTTGAGTTAAAACAAAACTAGTTTTTTGGAGGAGTTTTTTGTTAGTGGAATAAAATAGTTTTTGAGTTAAAACAAATCTAATTTTTTTGTTAGTGAAACACCCCCTCAATTAAAAGTCAATTACCTCATAAACTCGTGGGTTTCCTCGAGAAAAGTCTACAACAACGTCAAAGACCATCCATTTTGAAACCCCAGAATCTATTATTGAATTTTTTTGTAACAAGATAATGAATTTTGAAACCTGCCGTTGAATAGCCCAAGCGCCTTCACTAAAGCTTCCATCGCGGCGGCGTCGTGGTCGTATCCTCTTCTTATGGAGAGAATCATTAAACGAGGGAGGGACGAAATTAGAGTCAGTGGCCATAATGGGTGATGAAGAATAAGAGGAGGAAGAGAGAAGGGAGTCTGAGCTGAGAAAAGGAGATGGAACTCGCCATTGACATGTCTTTGATTTTTCTAGTTTTACCCAAAAAAAATAGGGTTATCTATTCATAAAAATTAGGGAACAGAAGGGGAGGCAGGGAGGGGAGAGGGATGATATAAGAAACAAAAATGATACATACACACAAAAAATACCCACAATTTACCCACACACTCACACAAGTGTGTGGGCTCCACACACACTTGCACATCTAGTGTGTGTGGAGCCCACACACTTGTGTGAGTGTGTGGGTAAATTGTGGGTATTTTTTGTGTGTGTATTATCATTGTTGTATAAGAAAATGGATAAATTAAGGTCAGGGTTTGGGTATGAGAGGTGGACGGGTTTAGTCAGCCCGTGTCAGCCCCTTTGGCTGATGAGAGGAGAAAAGAGTCCCTTACCAGTGAGAAATGTAACGCCCCACATTTCGGGAAAAGCGTTATGGATTATTTATTACAATTTAAAGTCGGTCTTAAACAGTAATAATAATAACCAAAAATACATATAGATGATCTATCCTCCGCAGATTACAAATAGGCAGACTGGGTGGGTTCTACGGCTCCGCAAATCTCTCCGCCTGGTGGATCTCCATCTCGGCAGCTCCTCCGGCTCCGTGTTCTCCGTAGTGGTCCACCTGTTCATCGTGATAATCTAGCATAATACGTCAGAGTCGCGAAGCAACATCGTGGTATTATGCCAGGGCGAAACCGTAAGCGAGGACGCTCAATAGATACCCTACCCCAACCTTAAACTAGCAATTCTAGAACAATATTGTAGGTGGCAGATAAATAGTTGAAAATCATTTATCAAAACAGTAAGTTCATGCGTGTCAATACCTCAATATCAAATCAGATCAAATCAGAGTGCAGCTTTAATAAAATCAGTATCTCGTATCATTTTCTCATAACAGCATTCTTCTTCAAATTTCAACCATGTCAACATCTTACATCTCTCGAAAGTTATTGGCCCGTTCTACAACCCCTTTCTAACGGTCACCAACCTTTCCGTTCGAAGGGTCGGCCACCCATAAACTGACTCCTGCAGTATGAGGTCCGCTAACTCCGCGTCACACACGACATAGTCCCGGCTACCCATATCACTGAATCCCCACCAATCTGTTTATGAGGTCCGCTTGCTATGTGTTGTACTGAGTAAGTTCTAACCGTCAAATTCACCCGCGGAATTTGAGGAGAAACTTCAAACAGCACTACCGTATAGTTCCGTTGGGCTTTGACCACCAGTTCACCCCGGGGAACTGAGGCGGGACTCCAACAGCATCAACATCTCAACTTTCATCACATCAACATTTTCATTCTCATCTCTATTTCTCCCATTTAAAAACATTCGATCACTTTTCTCGAAAAACATGTCGTGTCGTATCATCTTGGAAAACGTGTACATGCCATAATTTCATAAAAATCTTCCGGTTAGAAATCGCTTCACGATAAACTTTTCGTTTAAAAACATTTTACGATAACCGTGTTACTTAAAGACAAAAATTCTTTCTTCCGAGAATTTAAATCAAACATAAGGATTCATTCTCGTTCTTGGATTTGCTGGCGTGTTTTAAGATTAGTACGTAGAACCGTCACTTGGTTTGTCTAAACCAAGAAAATACCTTACTAGAAAACTCTAGTAGTTGAATCCGTTTGGCGTGTTTTAAGATTCGTTCGTTGAATCGCCACTTGGTTTGGGCTAAACCAAGAAAAAGCCTGACTAGACATGCTAGTCATAGATTCTATTTGTTAGTCTGAATAGATTAAGAATATTTATTCAATAATCCCGGAAAATCTCATTTCATTTAAAAAGCTCTTTTCTTCAGAAAATCGGTCAGGCATTATAACTGCGTAAATTTGAAAAGTCGATTTTCATTCGGGCATTACAACTGGGTAATTTAGTTTTCCAAAAGTCCATCGAACATTATAACAGTGCATTTCGATAGTCAATTTTAAATCGTGCATAGTAACGACTAAGTGTGATTTTCAAAGTCTAATTGTTCATAAAATCACTAATCACCAACATAATCACGTTTAATCATAATTAGGCATGTTTAAGCAAAATAATAACCTCCTTAATATGAACTAGTAAATACTAATCTAAAGTTAAGATAAAGTATCTACCTTAATTCCGATGATTAGTTGGAAGCCGATAAGCTAGTTGAATTCCGGCGGCGTAACGACTAGTCGACCTTTGCTCGAACACTTTCTTGCTAACTTATTCTACCTTTCTAAGATCTAGGGGTGGTCGAGGGTGGTGGAGTGTGGTGGTTTAGGATGAGTTTCAAGAAGAACACTCAAGAACTCACTCAAGAACACTAGAAAGCACAAACTGGAGAAGTTGGGAGATTTTGGTGTGAGAAATGAAGCAAGGTGAGTGAGCTATTTATAGAAGATTGTAATTAGGTAAGTTGCCTAACTTGTTAGGTAGTCAAATTTGTTAGGTGGCCAAACTTGTTAGGTAGTCAAATTTTCTTTCTTCTCATTAATTCACAAAAATACAAATTAGGTTTAGTAAAAGTAAAGTCAAAATTTGTAGGAAGACAAAATTGAGCACATGCCTAATTAGGGTTTTAAATAGGCTAAGGCTAGACATAATAGGACAAAATAGGAGTTGGGGGAATTAGTAGGTTTTCCGGACGCGATGTAGTGAAATACTCGGTGTGCACGCGTTGATTTTACGGCGCGGAAAAATAAATAAAAGGAACAACAAATTAGATCTAGTTTCATTCAAATTATTTAAACTAAATAATAAATTATTTAATTTAGCGATATTAAAAATAACTAATCGAATTAATAAATCGAAATTTTTATTTACGAAATTTCGGGTTATTACAAGAAAAGAAAAGAAAGGGAATGGTTTTCTCATCTCTCATCCAAATAATCCTGAGAAATCACTTTCTCCCTCCCATTCTGGTGACCTCTCCCATCTCCGGCGACCTCAAAGCTCAGTTTTGATCACATATCCAGCTTCACCTCAACGAGATGAAGCCAACGGTGCAAGTATGACGACGACCCGATGACGGGGTGGACCGCACGTGAGGTCGCCGTTCCGTTTGTCACGGAATCATGCCAATATTGGTGAGAAACGGAATAGGGCGTTGAAGGGGTTACACTCTCCCTCCCTCCCCCACCTAACTGACCATCCAAACGTGAGAAAGAATCGGTTTCCTCTACATCTCCTTTCTTTTCTCTCGAAATCTCACAATCCAAAGGTGGTGTTTGCTTTGTTTGGAAATTGGAAAAATATGTGGAAAGGAAGAAAAAATGTTAAAATTTTCCACGGATTAATCTATCGTCCGCCCAATGGGCGGACAATAAAGTGTATAGAATCTGAATTCTAACATGTAAGAATTCAAACAGTGAAAACTTTTTCATGTAAGAATTATGATTGTTTTGTGTTTTACCGTCCGGCCAGTGGGCGGATAATAGAAAGATCCATTTTCCACATCCTTGGTTGGTTCTTGAAAAAGGAGAGGGAAAATTTTAAATTCTAACTCAACTTTTGTCTATTTTCTTGGTTGGATTTCTGTAATTTGTATGGATATCTTTGTGTATGTATATGTCTAGCTGTGGGTATATGTAGATCGAAATTGTCATCTACCTTCTCCTCTCTCTGTCTTGTGGTGGGAAAAGGGGATGATAGGAAGGGGAACAAAAACCAGGGATGAGGGGTAGAATGGGAGAGTAGAAATTTAGGAAAAATCAAAATGAGAAGTAGAATGGGAAAAGAAGGTCTGGAGCTGTTTTTGGGTTTTGGCTTAGATTGTGAAAAATGGCAAATGAGTTTTGTGGGAAGCTATTTTCAAGTTTGTCGCCCAAACACTCAAAATGAGAAAAGGAGAATGGGATAAGTTGAAAATCAGTCGGCCAAACAGCCTCTTAATTTCTCTTCAATTTTCCCACCTATTTTCCCCTTTATTATTTTCTCTTTCGACTCAGGAAAACATTCACATACGGAGTATCTCTCTTCGCATTTTCTGTCTCAAGTTTGGAATACATGACGACCGTCGTGACTACCTCAGAAGAAGATCTGGCTCCGACAACTCAGAAGAAGATCTGGCGCCGCTTCACGCCCTAATCGGCAATTAACCTTACAAAACCGAAGGTATGAAAACTCTCTGTTTTCTTTCAGAAAATGTGCCCGAAACAGGCGGAAAAATTACTGAATTTATCAGCAAATTCAATTTTACAGCTTATCTCACAAACGGGAAAGTAACATTTCGTCAGTACATGTTTGTGTAGCTACGCTTTAGTGCGGTAAAATTGTGGGTTCAACTTCGATGTAGAATTTGTTGATAGCCAAGTTAAGTGTGTAGAAAATTTTCAACGTTTTTCTTCTTCTTCTTCTTGTGTATATAAACACAAAAAGAATGCATAAAACAGGCGGTAAAACAATGGGCACCGACCAAAGGTGCACCGACCACGCACCGACGCCGTCGGGGACACCGTTGTGGGTCCCAACTGATCGATCCGAGCCGTTCATCCTTCTCAAAATCGAATTCTGAATGGGCCACGCGGGAATCGAGGCAATCAGACATCTGTATGAAATGGGTGTGATTTTGGATCGAGCTCATACAGCCGTCCGATTGCCTCGATTCCCGCGTCGGCCCACTCGGAATTCAATTTTGAGAAGGTTGAACAACTTGGATCGATCGGTTGAGACCCACAACGGCGTCCCCAATGCCGTCGGTACGTGGTCGGTGCACCTTTATCGGTGCGGGTAGAAGGGTTCTAAAACAGTGAACAATGCGGCTAAGTGTAGAGGTCTTTTCCTGGGTGTTCTTTTTTATTCGGCGCCTTCGAAGATTTCAACTCTCCTCGTTTGGCTTCATTTCATCTGATTAAAAGCAGGCTTTATTGACTAAGATAACGTACCAGCATTCTTAAATCATGTCTCCACGATATGGCTGGGGTAGAATCACTTGTTCTAGTTGACTTTTGGGAGTTGAATAACCAAGTCTTTATTTCCCTTACCCACCCTCACAATGTCTCAACCTTTTTCATCAGCAATCTTCTCCTCTCTCCATCACTATAATCTTTCCCAAATTCTCTCAATAGTTCCAATTCACATCACACGCACACAAACTAATGTTTCCTTATCTACTCTCAATTGCAGTCCCTTTCTATTTCTTCCTGCATCAGAGTACCTTTTCACTTGCCATCAACTCCCCTAATCTTTATTCCCAACAGCTTGATCACACTGCTGTTAACTGCGGCTCATCCGGCAACTCTACTGCAGAAGATACCCGATCATGGACTGGAGATACCGGTTCCAATTACGTCACTTCATTACATGGTTCAAAGAGAAAATTAATCAGCTCAAAAGCCACTGACCCACTCCTTCCCAATGATCCAATCCCTTATGCGACGGCCCGGCTCTCTCGTTGGCCATTTGCCTATACATTCCATGTCACTCCGGGTCAGAAACTTATTCGTCTCCATTTCTATCCAGCTTCGTACCAGGGTGGTTTCAAAAGGTCTAAGGCCTTTTTTACTGTGAAAGCTGGTTCTTATACCCTTCTTAGCAACTTTAGTGCTTCCCTTGCTGTTGATACTTTGGGCTTACGATATCTTGTAAAGAGTATTGCGTGCACGTGGAAGAAGATCAACCGTTAATCTTAACGTTCTCCCCGTCACAAAGTGGTAATTCTGATGAGGCATATGCTTTTGTCAATGGGATTGAAATCATCTCAACGCCAGCAGCACTTTATCATACTCGTGAGGGTACCCCAGCCGCACAGATTATTGGGAAGAGTGATATCCGTTTTGCCGTAGATAAGAGCATTGCTCTGGAGAAGGTACACCGGTTAAATGTTGGTGGAAGCTCCATTTCATCCATAGAGGATACAGGTATGTTTCGGGATTGGTATGAGGACACAAATTATCTGTTGGAAAAATCATTTGTCAAGCCAGCTATTACGACAGCTCGAATCAAATACACGAGCATACCACCACACTCTGCTCCTCAGAAAGGTTACCAAACATCTTGGTCGCTGGCTCCAGACAAGCAAGAGAACAAGACCGATTTGAATTTTACATGGCGGTTGCCTGTAGATTTGGGATTTCGGTACCTGCTAAGGTTACATTTCTGTGAGCTTGAATATGAGATGAAAGAGAGTGGCCGGATGGAGTTTAGTATCTTTGTTAATGAACAAGTTGCTGAGACTAAAGGCGACCTTATCAAGTGGAGCGGCGGAAATGGGGTTGCAGTGTATAGGGACTATGTTGCGATGATGGAAGGAGACAAGATGGAGGGCAAGCGTGATTTGCTTATAGTGTTGCGCCCTCACAACCGTGAATGGACGGAACCAATTGATGCAACTCTGAAGGGGATAGAGGTATTTAAGTTGAGCAACCCTGACAAAAATCTTGCTGGGGTGAACCCGGTGCTGCTAGGTACACGTGCTTTGATACCTCCAAAGCCCAAGAAGTTAGTGTTTGCTTCTGGAGGAAATGCCATTGCAACAGGTTTAGTAATTTTACTCGCAGTGTTGATTATCATTGTTTACCAATTGCGTAGTTTGGGTGAAAATAATGTGGCGAGAAATCCCTCTTCGTCAACATCAGAGGGGTTGTGTCGTCGTTTCTCACTTGCTGAGCTCATATCAGTGACCAATAACTTTGATGATGAATTGGTCATTGGAAGTGGCGGATTTGGTAAGGTGTACAAAGCACTTATTGATGATGGCACAACAACAGTGGCCTTAAAGCGGTTGAATGAGAAGTCTAAGCAAGGGGCGAAAGAGTTTTGGACAGAAATCGAGATGCTTTCCAAGCTTCGGCATACACATCTCGTTAGTCTTTTAGGCTATTGTGACGAACGTAATGAGATGATCCTTGTTTATGAGTTTATGGAGCATGGTACACTTGCCGATCATCTATACAAAACTAAAACCAATGCTAATGGTGTCAAAGGCCATCTGTCATGGGAGCAGAGGATCAACATTTGTATAGGAGCTGCTCGTGGATTGGATTACCTCCATACAGGTATTCGGCATGGTATTATACACCGAGATGTGAAGACCACAAACATTCTGCTGGAGGAGGACTGGACAGCTAAGATTTCAGATTTTGGGTTGTGTAAAGTGGGCTCCACAAGCCATTCACAGACGTACGTTAGCACAGATGTTAAAGGCACATTTGGGTATCTGGATCCAGAGTATTTCCTGACCCGTAGGCTAACTAAGAAATCAGATGTGTATGCGTTTGGTGTCGTGATGTTGGAAATGCTTTGTGGGAGGCCAGCAGTCGATCCTCAGGTCGAGGAGGAGCAACGTAGCCTCGTCCTATGGGCTCAACAGGGCATCAAAGAGAAAAAACTTGATCAACTTATTGACCCAAGTTTGAGGGACCAAATCTCGCCACATTGTCTGAAGGTGTTTGCAGAAGTTGCTAATAATTGCTTAGATAGTCATCCAAAGGGACGACCTACAATGGCTGATGTGGTGGTGAGACTCGGGTGTGCATTGGCTTTGGAGAGGCAACGCATGGTTCCTTCGATAGATGTAGAGGAGGATGATGATTTTAGTGTTGGTGGGGATGTGGATGAGAAGTCTGGCGAGAACTCAAAAAGGGGTGATTCTCTGGCACAAGGTGATGCTTCCTCCTCCTCCACTTCGGCACCGTATAGTGAGAATAACCAAAGCCAGTCTAGGTCAAAGGGAAAGGTAAGCAAGGTGTTTCAAAGGAGTATTGAATTTCTGGCTAAAGGTGCGGATATCAAGTGGAGAAAAAGAAAGGTAGATGATTCCAATGGTGAACAAACGCTTTCAGCCCATACTTCGTCCCCTCGAAGATTGCAGTGGAAAAATGTCACTCTTCAATTCCGCCGCTTCTCAGTTGGAAGCAACATCCCTAGGAATTTCTCTTCCTCGGTTGCAACTGGTGGCAATGAGGCGTATCTGAAAGGGCAGATCTTACCCACCCCCAATTTAAGGGTCTGCAGCTTTTCAGAATTGAAGACTGCTACTAAAAATTTCAGAAGCGATAGACTGTTGGGAGAAGGAGGCTTTGGGACAGTTTACAAGGGTTGGCTTGATGAGAAGAATGGTAGCGGATTGGCCATTGCCGTCAAGAAGTTGAACCCAGAGAGCCTGCAAGGATTTAAGGAATGGCAGGTAACTAAGCTGATACAAATTAGTGGCCAAAATTTTAGTAGAAAAGAATTTTGTATGCTTCTTTACCTGTTATAGCTTGATATTTAATCCTACTCAGTCGTATCTAATCCTTCTTCTCTTTTGTGCTCAACTTGTATTTTTTTATTATTGGTTCAAGTAAAGTGTACTCTTTGCTCGATAATGGTCTTCAAATATAAGTATTACTCTTCTATATCCTTTTTTTTCCCCATCAAATGGCGAATCCACAAGGGGTGCCTGAAGTGACATAGGATTCAACTAGAATTTTCATTGGAATTGATTTCTTAGATAGTGTTGAGGTTAGGGCTCGTGGTGCCTATAATTTTTTCTATCGGGTTATGAATATGACTTTCCGGGGAAAGGGATGGAGAGGAAAGACCAACCAAAATAGTTGCTCTGATGAGGTTTTGCAACCATCTGAGAAGACTTCAATGCCCGTTTAAATTGATCTCTACGTAGCCACATGGAGACAAAGATAAACTCGGTATCAGTCTGCACGGTTTAGTTTTGGACGGATTTCTTTGTTTGGAAATTTTGATGCGCTCTTTATGATAACAAAAAGTATCAGTCATTGACATAGTCATTACTGTAGTAATTAAAGTTCCGTATTCTAAGTCCTCTAGATTCTTTCTTGCTCGTTTATTTCTCTTTCATAGATTTTCTTTGTGGTACACACTCTTCTTTGTGTGTGATAAACTGATAACTATGAATTAAATCTTTTTTATTCCTTTTCCTGTACAGTTATAGTGTTAAGGATTCTATAGATGTCCAATAGCGGAAACATGTTGGAAAAATATTTCCAGTGCTTTTAAGCTATTCCGTTGTCAATTGTTACCAGTTAGTTTTCTATATTTGTATAACAATAGTATATAGCTCATTTGGGAGTGTTTCTAAACTCACAAAACTGCAGCAGCGGGGTTTTAACAGTGGCAATGAATGGTATTTTCTTTTGTTCGATATACACGTAGCTAGGAGAATAATGGATAAGGACTTCCTCAGTCCTGGGAAGTGAGATGGCAAAGGAAGTTATATGGAATTAGTACTTGACTCTCATATGACATCGTGCATAACCGATGCCTTTGTTTATAGTTTAAAAGCATAGGTGTTCCCAACGCATTGCTTTCCCTTTGATTTAGAAAAGAAACCAAAAAGATAAGAAGAAATAAAAAAGAAAAACAAGTACGAACCGTAAACATGTAATCCAGATGAATATAAACACAAGGAAGTGAAAGCTAAAATAGTGTGGTTTTCAGGATGCCCAGTTCTGTTCTTTGTTAACTAACTTATATTGTGGTTATGTTACTCGTGCGCATGTTTCAAGAGTATATTCAATATTTCTCGTCTTTCGCGGAATTTTTTTGAATGTGAACTCAATCATTGTACTTGTGCGTTATATTTATTTTGTTCCCTGTTTACTATGAAGTTCTGATACGTAACTAGATCTCTCTCATGTTTTGGATCACTAGTTATTTCATTGATATATTTTTCATATTCTATGTTCTTCTGAATGCTGTCTGTTTATTCAATACTTGTGCAGTCTGAGCTTAACTTCTTAGGAAGGCTTTCTCATCCTAACCTTGTTAAGCTATTAGGATATTGTTGGGAAGAGAATGAGCTACTCATTGTCTATGAATTCATGCCAAATGGGAGCTTGGAGAGGCACCTTTTTGGACGTAAGAGCTAATAGATCAAACTGATTTCAGTTTATACAAATCGGTTCATATGTCATTTGGCTTACTAGACAGCTTATTGGTTGGCTTATGCAGGGCGCTCTGCTATTCAGCCACTTCCATGGGCCATTCGACTAAATATACTAATAGGAGCAGCTCGAGGGCTGGATTTTTTGCACACATTAGAAAAACAAGTGATTTACAGAGATTTCAAGACCTCAAATATATTGCTCGATGAGGTAAATTCTCTGCAATCAATCAATTAGAGCAGGTGACAACGAAAGAAATGCAAAACTGTTTCAGGAATGAACATCATATATTTTGTATCTAACTCAAAATCAATTGACAATAAATGGAGAGGTCTAAACAGTATATTAAGTGATCACCCATTCTATTCCCAAGCAATGTGGGACTAGATTACTTAACATCTCCCTCACGTGCAACTGCATTTGAGGCTTGTCACGTGTAGCCTCTTTTTGAGTCTATTATCATGCAACTTTTTGTTGATCTGTCATCGTAGGGTATGGATTGCAAATTTTTAATATATGACTTAAACTTGGTTTGAAGTGCATATTTCTTCTTGGCAGTCCTACAATGCCAAGATGTCAGACTTTGGTTTGGCCAAATTGGGTCCCTCAGGCAGTGACACGCATGTGTCAACCATGGTGGTTGGAACGTATGGCTATGCTGCTCCGGAGTATATTGCCACTGGTAGTCCCTGAAGCCACTTGAACTAAATCCAACGTATCAATGTGTTGCCATATTTAACATTATGATTGTTAACAGGGCGCTTGACCACGAAGAGCGATGTGTATGGTTTTGGTGTTGTATTGGTTGAGATGCTTACTGGCTTACGTGTAGTTGATAGAAACCGTCCGAGGGGAAAATATAATCTGGTTGACTGGGTCAAACCATATTTGTCCCAAAAAAGAAAGTTGACAAAGATAATGGACTCTCGATTCGAAAGCAAATATCCTTCAAAAGCTGCTTTCCAAACAGCTCAGGTTGCTCTACGATGTCTTGAACTTGACCCAAAAAGGAGGCCATCGATGAAAGAAGTTGTGGAGACAATGGAACGTATAGATGCAAGCAATGAAAAACACATGGATCCTTTGCATGATCGACCTCCGCTTCCCCCTAAGCAAGAGAGAATTCAGTCCTATCAACTCCCGCAATGAGCATGGTAAGTTTGATATACTGCTTCCCATGAAGCACGGTGTTTGAATATGAAGCTGATCTTTTCTTATAGTCAACAGTCTTTTTTTCTTCAACCTTGTCACCACTTGACAATTGGAAGTAGTTTTCTTGTTCTAGTGGTGATTCGTATATAATAGATGAAGATGTTCAAAACAAAGTGCCACTACATATGCTTGTCTATTTTGTGCTTCATTATGTTTTACACATCCAACAGTTATACCAAAAAGACTATGGAAATGCTTCATTCTTGCACTAATAGGATATTTAAAAGCGTCCAGATTGGCAACATTGTTTATGTGATTCTGAACAGCTGAAATGAGAGATTGAGATGAGTATGACACTCCTGATGGTGCTGTCAAATGATGAAAAAGTCATTGTCTATAGAGTTAATACTGCATGTCTCTTTTCCATGTATAAGAGATTTCTATATTGCTAAGAGTGACAAATTATTATTCAAAAAGAGTTAAAGGAGGAGCACATGATAGAATTTAAGTGCAACTAAAATTGGTTGAGCAGAACATGCATGCGTGATGGTTGCTCCAACATATGCGTGGTCACTGGTCTGGGGAAGTAAATGGAGAATTGGATCTCTTGAATTTCCTAGTTGATCCTCGTAACGAGGAGTTTTGCTTTGGCACACTTAACTTGGCCCCCTAAACAAAACCTCTGGCTCTACTCATGATTCAAGCTGGGAAATTGTCCTAATTTGTTGCATTTTAGGGGTCAACTTGGCCTATGATAGTAATGACGTGGATCTAGTTTTGTTCCTTCTCCAGTGAATTCCGACTTCAGAGTCCTAACAAAAGAACAGTTCGCATGGAAAAGATTTTCCAGGGATAGTTTTAAATTTTGGCATGAAAAAAGTGTTACTTAATTTCACAAAAGTGTAACTAAATTTTGGATGAAGCCTTGCAAAGTTGCTTCACAGTTTCCAGCAATTCAATAGACACTGAAAACTTGACAATTAATTAAAAACTGCATATAATAGGTTGCCTCAAGTTATAAGAATCTCAAAAGTCCTCCTGAGAACATAAACAAGGAGATAGCAGTGTTGATGTATCTGCAGTAGCAAGCTTTTAACTTTGTGTTTTTGATTCAGGATTTATGGCGTTTTGCCCTTGGTACTTTTCGTTTGGTTGGGAGTGGTATTAGAGTGTGATTCTATGGTTGTTGGGTCTTGAATCTTGGAGTTTTTGTTCTTGTTCAAGGGGTCATTTGCTGTTTGTAACTCTACTGTTTGATTTCTCTGATATAGATAAAATTTAGACGTAACCGCCCCCAAATAAGTGAGGCATTTTTATGGCCCCAAGGGGTTTGGTCGAGTGGCCATTAGACCACAACTAAGGGCTTACCTCCAAGAGGTCACAAGGTGGAATCCCCCGCCAAACATTTCAAATCTTCAGACCATTGGAAGTTTTCCGGTTGTCAACTTCAGTGCCTTGAGATTAGTCGAGGTGGGCACAAGGCTCAAGCTGGCTCGGAGACCCGGTAATAAACATAAAGTGAGACATTTTTATCGAACATACACATGCTACGGGAAATGCAAGTGCAATAGAAGAAAGGTCAAGAAAATACACATTGACCTGCCAGCAACATGCATCCCAGACCATCCCAGGGATTCTTATCAGTATGCAAAGACAATAGTGAAAAACTGAAAGAAACAAACTTATGAACAAAGATAAAAAGAGGCATGCGGGAAGATAGAGACTAACCTGTTGCACTTGCAGAACTCTTTAGAGCTAGCAATGGCCGTCATGACCTCCTCTAATTCCTGCGAATGCTGTTTTAAGCATAGTTAAAACGACGATACATATAGCATTCTCTTTAAATTGACTAAAGCTACATGCCCATTTGACAGGGTGTTGAGCACCATATATTACAGGTAGCAGTGGGCTAAGCCTTCCTGGTTTCTACTTCACGTTGGATGCAATGGTACGAATTCCATGAAAAACAGTACATAACTGAAAAAATCCAGATTGTAAGCTCATCTACCAAAGATCATAATAGAAACCCCAGTGCACACTGTTAAATGGGCCTCGTTTTATGCCCGGAAATGTTCAATCCATGGAGACCAACGTTTGGAACAGATCGACCTGTAAAATCTTAAGGTGAACCAGTTAGAGAATACTGAATTCTTGTGCTCCTGTTTTCCCAATTGAATAAATTTGATGTTCTCTTTTGTTTTTTGGTTAAACCGATTTCAATGCACCGTTTGTATTTTGTTGATCCCAAAGCATAAGAGATTTCTTCTCATTTACGTTGGGATTGATTGAGCAAGTCCAGAAATGCAAAGGCAACTGCCCAACTCCTGGTTAACTATATGCATAAGATTGTGTATAAGGAACAGTTTGGAAAAGTAGTATTTGATAACTAAAGGTACATATTTTTTTGAAACAAGTCAAGTCATATAAACGCCATCCAGCACCGATTACATCCCCGATTACATCAATAGACAGGAATGAAACCAAAACTACTAACAATTGAAATGAGCACGGATTGGAAAGGCTTTCAAGGGCCACCGGTTCATAGACACACCTGCCTAAGCAGACCCGATACCTTCGGGACAGGATGATGAATCCTATCAAAGGTTAGGAGTAGAGAGTCAAATGGTATAAAATGTACACAAAGCACGTATAATACACAGTACACGTGTCATCCTCTTTAATTTGTAGGAAAATTTTCGAAAATCAACTTAAAAAAATATATAAGTGGCACTCCCCTCCCTTTCGACAATCCACAGCCCTTGTGGACCTTTCCTGAATGAACTTTTCCAAATTGCCACCTGGCAAATAGTTGTATATCAGAAACATCTCCGTTTCACTTGCGTGATAACCATTGTTGTTAAAATCCTACAATATAGGACACGTATCCTACGATTCATATTGTCTCATTAGTAAAACGATACGTATCCTATCCCGTATCCTTTTTGTATAGAAATCTGAAGATACGATGGTGTATCCTATGATATATATGCATATCCCAATTCAATATGTATCCTACAATTATTTAGGAAGAAATTCAAACATTACCGTAAGAAGTGGAACCTCTAATGCATTAATGTGAGTCGTTTGAGGCTTTGAGCAACATTCAAACCATTAGAAAGATATCCAACCTCAATGTAGGGCTTGAATAGATGAAACATCATACTTTGATCATGTTTTGGGACAATATTATAAGAGATTTTCTTTTCTGTCATTGACTAAGGTAGCAGGAATCTCCAATCGATAAATCCCAGCTAAGAGACTTGAAATTCTGCAAATTAGAAGCTTAGTTTGTTGGTGTTATTGGGTATAAATACTTGTTAGTTATATATTAATTATGGTTCACGTATTGTACGATACGTGATACGTTTCCGATACTATTTATAAAACATGAAAAATGATAAACAATACATATCCTGATTTTAAAACCTTCGTGATAACCAATTAGCTTTCCAAGATTTGGATGACAAAGCCTCCCTAGTGTTTCAATTTCTGCACTGAATCATTAAATCCCTCAGAATTGTATGGTAGAAAGCCGTTTATTGCCACCAAAACCAGCACCGGCCCTGAGCTTTAGGCCCCGGCCCTGAGCTTTAGGCCCACCAAAAATAGGTAATTTTTAGGGCCCCCGATATGTAGTATTGTTATGTACACATATACCTAAAAACAGTCCCAGCCCACCTTAATTTAAATGTGGAGGCCCAATAAATATTGTCCAATGAAAGTAGGCCCAAAACTCTCAGTGGCATAATTGTAGTTTCTGAATCATTCGGGCCCCTTTCTTACATTTTGAAAGAGTAACTTTTGGGCATCATAAGTTCCCAACCCATTACGTACACATTGAGCAAAAAAATTTATATATAAAAAAAACCCATTACGTACACAACAACTTTCCTTTTGAAATTGGAATTCTGGGGAACACGTTCTCAGAGGTCGAGAAGACGAAGTCTGGAAGTCACGAAGAAGTAAGAACTGTAAGCCTAATAGGCTGAGCTTCCTTTGGTTTGGCAAATCCATTCTTAAAACATATACATTGTCGTGTATCGTATTTTTATGGCACTGTAATTTTCGGTGTTTATTTTTAGAGTGTCTATTTTAGGTGTGGAAAGGAATCGTCTCAATATGTATTTTGTATTCGAGTGCGGTAGCTTTTAGTCAAAAAGAATTGATCATTTTGAAGAAAAGTTGGATGCTACGAGTTTGGCTCAAGCATTTCAAGGCTCTCTACTAGCAAAACAAACTGATTGGTTTTTACTGGATATTTGGCTCGAGCAAAACAACCAGCAAAAATGCCCGATGTAGCAACTATAAAATCTCAGCCATTAGGTTGAAAAACATGGGAGCTATGGTGACAAAAACCCTAACACGAATATTTGCATCTCTCATCACTTTCGGCGGCTAGGGTTTGTGCATCTCGAAGACTCGCAAGTATCGAATGATTCTATGGGCTAAATAATCATCTTCAAGAGGTTCTTTGTTTTGCATCTTGGAGTACAAATACAATATACGTATCACTGAAAAGGAAATACATCTCCAAGAGGTTTTAAGAGTTATTTCATCATCAACAACAAGTTTGAGAAAAGTCCTTCGGTAGATTCCAGGAGGCAAACGGAAGGCTGCGGCAGTCAAAAGCACTGGGTGTGGTGAACGTGGATTTGGCAAGTAGATCTTAGGCTCGATTGTGAGGATTCTAATCGTATGTAAGATTGCTTGTAACTACACATTGAGTATTAATCAGGACTCGATTAGTGCTAAATGCTATTCTTTCTCACAAACCTCAAACTCATTTCAGGTATTGATTCTATCTTTTAGGGTTTTGAAATTATTTGTATTGTTTATAAGGTTTAGAAGCTTTGTTTAATTTAACTTGAAATGGGCTTGATGACTGAACTTCTTTAACAGGAGTGGATTTGTTTATGTTATTGTGTTTGTCCGCTTTACCTTTCTCCATGATTTTTTTTCCCTCCTGCATAGGTAGGACCGTAGGGGATATCAGTGAATTAGGGAAATTAATTTATACTATTAATAACGAGATTGTGTTGGAAATTTACAGATTTTTAATTCACCTTGGCTCTTAAAAAGTACTCCCTCCGTCCCTTTTTAAATGTGTTAGTTCGTAAATCCAACTTATTAAAGAAACATTATCATTACACCTTTGACAGCAACTTTTTCCTCCACTTTACAACTTTCACATCAACTTTTACCTCTACTTTCCAAAATTATCATCCACTCGTACCCATTAACTCTTTACCCACTAACTTTTCAAAAGGGCAAAATGATAATTGTACAAACTTTTATCCATTAACTTTTCAAACCACACACTTTTTTACGGACAACCCAAGATGGAAAGTTAAACACTTAAAAGGGACGGAAGGAGTATATGTTTGGATCAAAAAAAAGAAAAAGAATTAATTACTTTTTTGGATTAGTGACATTTAAATGATGCTTTTGAAATATTGAAATAGTCTTTTATTATATTTGGCATTGTTTCTTATTGATGCTCTTTTGTTTACGGAAAGTTAGACATTTATTTTTATTTTACACCTATCTTAATACTTCGTAAAGGGTCCAATTTTTTTAATTGTCGCTTTAAGCCCTTCAAAAGTTAGGGCTTGCCCTTCCTAGAGATATCTCAACCTTGTAGGTTGCCCAAAACCCTCCACTCCCAATGCAATTGCTCGTGTTGAAAGGTTGTGAATCCCGTACCGTATCGGCTGGTACATATCGAATTTGGGTGAAATCGGTAACTTCCACCTCCAATACCGTCCCGGCTCTAATACCGGCCCTTACCGGTGGTTACCGAAAATTTTGGCTAATATCAGACAAGATGGCGGTGTACTAATTCTGTCCAGTACCATTTTGAATGGACGGTGACTGGCGTTTTACAATCAAATCGCAGCCAGAGAGAGAGAGAGAGAGAGAGAGAGAGGTCTACAACTGTTTTCCATGACTGATTGAGAGGAGGTAGAGAGAGATGGCATCCATATGTTCGGGCTCTGGATCTGCTATCCCGGATGGTTGTCCCAAGTTGCTGTCCCGACCCCCAAACGGCACCGTTTTGGTGCCACTCCAAGCCTTTGCAAAATGCAATTTTGTTGGGCTCACTTTTGGGTCCCACACAAATGATTCGAACCGTTAAATAATTTTAAAATAATTATTAAAGTGGTCTAGGTGAAAATCGGGCCCATTGGATACTTTTACATTATTCATCTTGTTCGTTTGATTTTCATTCAGAATTCAGGACCTTACCAGTTTGAAAGAATCTTTGAGAAAAGTTATAAAATTGTGGACCCAGAAACCCATTAATCTGAACCATAAGAGTCGAAAGTGTGCCCTGCAAAATTGCAATTTGCAAAGACTTCAAGTGGCACTAAAACGGTGCAGTTTGGGGGTCAGGACAGCAACTTGGGACAGCCATCTGAGACAGTAGAACCGGAGCCATATGTTCGATTTGCGAAGAGGAGAGAGAGAGAAGTCAATAGAAACCCCTCCGTAATGTTCAGGCAGTAGCAGAAATAAGGGAAATTGGGGAAATGGAAAGCTGCGGCTGATGATGAAGAAACTCTATATATTGTGAGAAACCGTAAAAACACGTAAGGACTAAATTACCATCTTATATATGGCATTTGAAATGGCTATGGGTGCCGATTGACCCTTTGTAACTTCTGGGAGTCAATTACAAAAAGATATATAAAATGAAGTGTAATACTATTATTAACCAAGAGTTCCCTTTCTTTTTTATTTTTTCGCCGGGAGTGGAATTTTTCTCTGTTATATATACGCGCGCGCGCACACACACATATATAGATTACCACTAAATTCGAAACGATACCCGATATTGGTATTATACTGTACCAGTACAAAAACCGGTATCCTAACCGGTACGGAATTCATAACCTTGGTTGAAACTCCGCAATGTCTTCAAAGTCAAAGGTAAACGTAAAGGTAAAGGTAAACGGAACTCCGAGATTGGTCAAGATGGAAACTTCTTTCCTAGCCGACCCACCAATTCTGTTGTCACTAGTTGACCAGCAGATATTCATTTGTCTAGCCAAAAATGCAATAACCCTTCGAAACCGATTTTTCTTTGACCTCTTGGGTATTTTGGGTATTATACTGCACCGGAGTGGATGGGGAGGCAGCAGTACCTTGTGGAACAATGTCAGTCAACATGCGCTCAAGGCTTGCGCAACATCAGTAAAAAACGCTACTTGTACAACCATTTGCACGACTATGTAATCATTTATAAGCCAAAAATGCTACTTGTACATCCATTTCGGCTCCAATCATTTATAACCCGCACACATACATGTGAGGAAGTTATAAATAGTTAGAGCCGAAATGATTATACATGTAACATGATTCTTATTAGCAAATTCGGCAAACGCATGCTTCTAGAAATTGAAGCCGTGGAAATTTCAGGGGGTGGACAAACGCTTGATGGGTTAATCAACAAAAATAGGGACCCAGAAGGGAAAAAATGGTCCAAGTAAACTGGCAACATTACTGAAAATTGTTTGTCAACACAAAGATTTTTCTTTGTACATGACATACAAATAAGTAGACAGATATGTATATATTTAATATTCCATTTGACTTGGTCATAATAGTGCGACGATGACTATTATGGAGTACTTTTTTTGGGGTAGTTACCCATAACTAATATAATAAATAAAAGAGGGAGAACAAAAGAAAGAACAGTTCTGCAAAGTTATTTCATGGAACCTAACAAAAAAGAGTTAGGGGCGCATGAACAAAAACTTAGTTAAAACACAAAAATAAGGCTCCAAAAGTCTCAAAAAAAAAAAAAAACGACTTCTTGAACTATTTAACATTGTCAGAGAACAGTATTCACTCGATAATCAAATTAGACAATTTTCTTTCATTGAACTAATTAACTTAAAGAAGATGAAAAGAATAGCGGTTGGAGTGACAGAGTCCGAATAGAAAATAATAATCTAACGTAGGAAAAAAGTACTACTCAATTTTAATGAGGTGTCCTTATACATGCTCTCACATCTGGAGATTTTTATTTTTTTTTGAACAGCAAAGAGAATTTTGTTAATATAATGGATGGCAAGTGGGTGATCCAAATCCCAGTGAGAGAAGGAAAAAACAAGTACAAGCTCAGTAGAGCATCACCCAAAATAAACCCAGAACAACCAAACATGAGTTTTGAGTGGGAAAAGAATATGAAATGTAGGAAGCAAAGAAGGGGGAAAAAAGATGATACCTAAAGAAATAGACGGGAATGGCTACAATACAGACCCATTAAAGGTATGTATCATATGCATCTATTGTATGGTTCCTATTGTGCCACTTCATTGGCAATCGTAACATTTTTTTAGTGTTCCGTAACTTTTCAAGAATATGATTTTTAACATTTTTTATGATTCATATATAACATTTTGATGCATCTCGTAACTTTTATAAAATTAAAATAAAAATTCTTACTCTAACTTTTATTAATCGACTTGTAATTTTTATAGAGATGTGTATGATACAACACCCAAATAGGAGGTTTGTATTTTGGGTGTGTACTGTAGCTATTGGACATGAAACCAATTTTCGTAGTGCCTGGCATGCCAGTCAAATGCTGCATATCGGTCCACAATTTTGCACTTACAAGAAAAATCACCAATCAAAATAAACGGTATATAGACTATAGACCAGCCCAGATTCATTGAACTGAGGAGAAAGCCAATTGCAGTCCGTTTTTCCTATTCTCCTATTATCCTCTCCCCTCTCTTCTTCCTCTTCACTCCATTTTTTATCATCTTTTGCCGACTGCAATTCACTGCAGTCCTTCCAGCAACCTCAAAACTCTTAAATATGTCTACTAGCGACGGAGGCAATCATTCTGGGGAATCGTGTCATCGATATTCACTGGCTGAGATACAATGGGCGACCCACAACTTTGATGATGCTTTGCTCATTGGGAAAGGCGGATTTGGTAAGGTGTATAAAGGGTTCATGAACAGTGGAGCTACTGTTGTTGCCATTAAGCGGTTGAATGCAGAGTCCAAGCAAGGGGCAGAAGAGTTTTGGTCAGAGATCAAGACACTTTCCATGCTCCGGCACCCTCATCTTGTCACTCTTATTGGCTACTCCGATGAATATGAGGAGATGATACTTGTTTACGAGTACATGGCCAAAGGGACGCTCGCGGATCATCTCTACAAAATTCATGGAAAAGATAACAGTACGAATACTCAGCATCTCACTTGGGAGCAAAGGCTTCATATTTGCATCAATGCTGCTCGTGGACTGGACTACCTTCATAACACTGAGCAAGGTGTCATACACAGGGACGTCAAGACTACAAACATTCTCTTGGACGAAAACTACGTGGCTAAGATTTCAGACTTCGGGTTGTCCAAAATGGGCACCACGCAAACCCATGTTAGCACGGCTGTTAAAGGCACGTTTGGTTATTTGGATCCAGAATATTTCTTGACTCATAGATTAACCAAGAAATCGGATGTGTACGCCTTTGGTGTGGTGTTATTTGAAGTGTTATGTGCGAGGCCGCCAGTGGAAATAAGAAATGATGACGATGAGGAGGAACATCGCAGTCTACCTTCATGGGCTCAACAGTGCATGAAAAAGGGAATGCTTGATCAGATCATCGATCCCTACATAAGGGGGCAAACATCACCTAAGCGTCTGAAGCTATTTGTGGAAATTGCTAACAAATGTTTGAACAAGAATCCACAGGGAAGGCCTACCATGGCTGAAGTGGAAGACACCCTCAAGCGCATCTTGGCATCACATCGCAGTAAACAGAAGTGTACAAAATGTCTTCCATTCAAACCATCTCAAGGTACGGTTTGGGGGAAAAAGATTTGGAAGAACCCGTTTGCAGTGCCTGGTGGCCGATTATACCGTCGTTTCAAGCTGGCACAAATTCGAGCCTCAACAAACAATTTCCATGAGAATCTGGTGATCGCATATGATGGTTATACCAAATTCTATAAAGGCATTATTGACAGGGGAAATGTTCAGGTGGCGATTAGACGGTGGAAAGAAGGGAAATTGAGAGAAGGGAATCAGGACCAGTTTACAGCCGAGATCCAGGTGCAATCCCAGCTGTGTCACCTTCACATCGTTCCTTTAATTGGTTATTGCAATGATAAACATGAATTGATTCTTGTGTATGAGTACATGGTAAATAAATCTCTCCACCATCATCTCTTTGGTCCTGATCCTCTTCCATGGGTAAAGCGTCTTGAGATCTGCATAGGTGCAGCACGAGGACTGCAATACCTACACGCAGGTACCAAACAGACAATCATTCACCACAACCTGAAGCCAAACAATATTCTGTTGGACGAGAATTGGGCTGCCAAACTTTCAAGTTTAGAGTTTTCCGTTTTGCTACCCACCAATGGATCGACTGCTACATCTAGTACTTTTGTCGCTGGCAATGTGGGATACATGGATCCAGAGTACCTTGCTAGTGCAAAATTAACTGTCAAATCCGATGTGTACTCATTCGGGGTCATCTTACTGGAAGTCCTCTGTGGTAGGAAGACAATGATTATTTCAAGGGATGAGGCAAAAGGAAATTTAGTCCGTTGGTTCAAAACTAATGTTGAAATGGGTACTGTTGATCGGATAATTGATCCAGTCCTACTCCTAATTGATACAATAGCACCAGAATGTTTGAAGGAATATCTCATGATTGCAGAAAATTGCGTACGTGGTGACAGGATTGAACGTCCATCGATGGATGTTGTGGTAGGTAGCCTGTGTCGTGCACTTCAGCTGCAGGAGGCTTGGCTAAATAAGTCCCATGAGGCCATCCCTCGTTCTCACAACCGGTGCTCTGATGGTAATGTAAGTGTTGGCATCCCCGGCAAAGGAGGTAGTGGTGGGATGAGTTTTACGAGTTTGAAAGATTCCACGTATTTGTCAGGTAATCAAGCACGATAGCACAAAATCGAAATTTTAGATGTAAATTTTCTGTAACAGACCAGATTTCATCTGCAAGTAGTTATTGCCTGGTGATCAAATGCTCCAACATCTCTCTCTCTCTCTCACAGACACACTTATGTCCATTTACATACAAAATTGAACTAACCATGTAAATGGGAAATATAGTAGCGAGAAACTAGATTGAAAATAGAAATAGATTGGGGGTTCATTTGCTTCACTGAGTTCAGTTGTATAGCAAATTCCGTGCATCCACGTTTCTTTGCTTTGTTTTTGTTCAAAGTTTGAACTGCACCTGATGCACTGTCTGATATCTTAGTTAGTGGAAATTACTCCCAAGTTTAGATTTTTTCTTTTTGAATATAGTTTGATAATTCATGGAATTTCCTGCAGAACAAGAGAAGATTCGAATTGAGCAAGAAATGCTGGCAATGGAAAAATTGAAAGAAGAAGAAAGAGTAATTATGATGGACCTGAGTGGCTTATCGGAAGAGCAACAAGAATTTTATACATATTGGAAAAGGGAAATTCTTGAAAAGAAAAGAAGGGCTCAGTAGTTTATGGAATGGTTTTGAAGCGGTAAACTCGAATTTTGAAGCCTTTAATGGCAGCTTGCTTTTAGGGTAAGCTATTTTGTGGTTTGATACTCACTTTTTGTATGTAATGCGAAAACTGTTTGTATGTGAAAACTAGTGTATGGAACTCTCTTTTTGAAGCCTCAAATGACATGCTTCTGGAGTAGGTACTTTGGGGTTTGGTACTCACTTTTTGTATGCATGTGAAATCTAGTGAGTGGAACTCGCCTTTTAATGCCTTGAAAGGAAAGCTTTTGTATGTAAATTACTACAGGACTCTCTGTTCACACATTTATGTTATGTGTTATGACCAAAACTGATTAGTGCAGTAAAGGAGAGGCCTTTCCTTTGCATTCCGATATTCTTGGTGTTTGAATTCCATCTCACTAGATGTTGCATATGAAATTTGGTTACTGTAATTTTGGATGTTTGGATGGTAGCCTGCTATATTCATGGCCGGCTGGTTATGATTGAAGCTCCTACTGGGAGTATTTGTTTTCGTCAATCTGTATTAAGCTATGTGTTGCCATCTTTCATTGTATCCTTTGAGTGGGTTGGCATCTTGCTTTCACCTCTTTCCTTTTTTTGGTTTGTGGATGGTAGAGGATTGTCCAATGTCTACGTGCCAACTTCGTTGGGGTATAGGCCTTTGGTTGTGATACCGTTTCATCCGTAATCCCCATCTTTCCTTGTGGTTTCTTCGTGTTTGAATTTCATTTTACTAGAGATTGTATATGAATTTGCTTGCTGCAATTTTGGGAGAAGGAAAAAGGCCCATTATATGATAAGTGGTCCATGCTCTCATCAGTTAGAATTTAGGGGAGGGAAGAGAGCAGCGGCGGCTGCTAGGAAGAAGGGAGAGAGGATTTAGGGTTCCAAAAAATGAGTATCGATTAGGTAGAGTGGAATATGTTCGCAACACTTAACCTTAAAGAATTTATCTCATGGCCAATAAATTCAAATTTTTTTTTTATCAAAACATTAGAATTTTGCGTGGAACTTGTTATGTAAGAAACCATACCACACTAAATAAGATTTTAGGACAAAATTACCCATTTCTCTTCACCTAAGGATAATTTCCCAGAATTAGAAGAGGCTAAGGAGGGAATAACAGAACCCAATTGTTGGGGTTAGTTGTGAAGAAATCGGAGACAATCGCTGGATATGAAGTGATTGGGGTTGGAATATGTTTTTATTGGAGTGCGGTGACTAGATTTGATTTTCTACACGGTTGTTTAAGGAAGTTATGGATGAGGTTAGGGTGTTTTCCAAAATAATTTGCCCAACTCACTTGTGTGGCACTGTGTCAATGGGAAATTGATGAGATGTTGTCCATATTATTGTGCAAAGTGTTACGCTTGAACATTTATGATTTGTAATTTTGTATAAGATCTAATAAGGGGATTAACTGTTAAATTTTGAACTTAACGAAAATTCTATTCATCAAGTTGCCGTCGACATCATGGAAAGTTTCTAGGTGAGTACGAGTCAAGGGAATGGGCCCTTGCATTCAGATTTCCACAGAAAAGCGGCCGACATTGAAGAAGTTTCTCTGGGAAGAATCGAACACTCTCTCAGCCATTGTTGACTTCAAGGAGAACCTTCTATGTCTCTGCTCACCCTACTTGCTCACCCTACTGGAGTAATTAACTTTGCAAATTTGAGGTACTTGAGAAACATGGATCCGGGGATCCTAGTGATCTCTCCCTAGTGATCTCCCTAGAAATCACCCCAAAACGATGCCGTTTTGGGGCTCCAAAAGCACAACAAAAAAACACTCAAAACTGCGTCATTTTGTTCTCCCCCAAAACGACGTCGTTTTGGGGTTCCAAAGGCACAACAAAAAAAAACACTCTAACTACGTCGTTTTGTTGCCATCCATGATCATATAACAAACCTGTTGTTTTCTTTTTCTTCTTTTATCCCTTCTAAAATTGACTTGTTGCTTTCTTCTTCTTTTTTCCCTTCTATAAGTGACGACATAAAATGCATTCCCATATTCGATCACTTTAAACTTTCACGTACGCACAATATCATTTGATTTTTCACGTATGAACAATCAGATGACCGCAAAAACAAAAAAAAAATTAACAACTTTTTTAGTCCAAGGCTGAATAGAACCCTTATTTTTCACCCTGAATTCCAGAAGTCAAAAAACCAACCGTAGATTTTTAACGAAAATGTACCCATAAGAAAGCTACTGAACAAATAAACCCATCAAAGAAGTACCCACAAGAAAGCTGCTGAACAAATAAACCAATCAAAGATGTACCCATAGGAAAGCTACTAACGTCCATAAAAAAAAAATTGACTCTGTACATAGAAAAAGACATATTAGCAATACCTGGTGCGAGATATTGATTCCGACAGTTCAGTATCCGATTCCGACGATGAATGATCAGCGATATCAGTAGGGGAAGGAGTAAGATGAGCCTTGAATGCAGATTCCATCTTTTTTTCTCGAGGAACGCTTCTCTCTGTAGTCGACAAGTGTACAAGGGTTTAGGCGTGGCCCTATTTCTTTTGTTCTCATGTTTCCTCAAATCGACGTAGTTTTGAGTTTTTTTTTTTTTTTTTTTGAGCCTTTGGGACTAAAAAACGACGTCGTTTTGGAGTGATTTCTAGGGAGATCACTAGGGAGAGATCACTAGTACCCCCAAATCCGAGAAACATATATGTGATGTTTTTTTCTCTATTACTGCCAATGTAAATATAGCTTCTTCTTCTTTCTCAAGAACGACATTATTAAACCCTCCAAGAACACCGGTACGTGATGTTTAAGGCCCTTTACCGCAACACATCTGTTGGGACTTAGCGGAAATTCGGTATTATCCACAAATGGGCGGCTAAATCAACATCAGTGTAGGTTTCATTACGAAGTGCGTTGCTTCCACATTAATGAGCGATGAGATTTTCAAGCGTTCAGAACAGTGGGGAATAGACAAGGGCTGTCCTAGGGGTGCATGTGGGGGCCCAGACCCTTGCACACCTCTCAATTACTTAACTATTTCTATAATATTTTAAGTTCTATTTGTAAAAATTACGAAAAAAATTCCCTCAAAGTTGTATTTAATATATGAAGATGATATTTTGTTGTTAATTTATGAACACAATGTGATTTGGCCGCCTCATTAAGAATCATGGGTCCACCACTATGAGGAGAACTGTTCTTGACTTTGGGAGTTGACTAACCAAGTCTTCGTCTTCCTTTCCCACCATGAAAATGTTTCTACTTTATTTATCAGCATTCTCCTCCTCTCTCCTTTCCTATGATTATTCCCAAACTCTCTCAATAGATCCAATTCACATAAAAAAAAAAAAAAAACACAACCAAATGTTTCCTTATCTTCTCTCAATTGCAGTCCCTCTCTACTTCTTCCTCAAAAGTAATTTTTCACTAGCCATCAACTCGCCCTGTTTTTATCCCCAATAGCTTGATCACATCCTCGTCAACTGCGGCTCCTCCGGCAAATCAACTTCAGAAGATGCCCGGCAATGGACCGGAGATATCGATTCTTATTACACCACTTCATTACATGGTTCAAAGAGCAAATTGATCAGCTCAAAAGCCACTGACCAACCGCTTCACCATGATCCAATTCCTTACGCAACAGCCCGGCTCTCCCGTTGGCCATTCACCTATACATTCCGAGTCACCCCTGGTCAGAAACTTATTCGTCTCCATTTCTATCCAACTTCATACCAAGGTGGTTTCAAAAGGTCTAGGGCCTTTTTTACTGTGAAAGCTGGTCCTTACACCTTTCTTAGCAACTTTGGTGCTTCCCTTACGGTTGATGCTTTGGGTTTACAATACATCGTTAAAGAGTATTACGTGCACGTGGATGAAGATCAACCGTTAACCTTAATGTTCTCCCCTTCACAAAGTAGTACTTCTGATGAGGTTTATGCTTTTGTCAATGGGATTGAAATCATCTCAATACCAGCGGCTCTTTATCATACTCGTGAGTGTACTCCAGCCGCACAGATTATTGGGGAGATTGATCGTTTTACCATACATAGGAGCATTGCTCTGGAGAAGGTACACCGGTTAAATGTTGGCGGAAGCTCCATTTCGTCCATAGAAGATACGGGTATGTTTCGAGATTGGGATGAGGACTCGAATTATCTGTTGGAAAAATCAACTGTCAAGTCAGCTACGACCACAATTCGAATCAAATACACGAGCATACCACCATACACTGCTCCTCAGAAAGTTTACCAAACTTCTTGGTCATTGGTTCCAGACAAGCAAGCAAACAGGACCGAATTCAATTTCACATGGAGGTTGCCTGTGGATTTGGGATTTCGGTACCTGCTTAGATTACATTTCTGTGAGCTTGAATATGAAATAAAAGAGAGTGGCCGGATGGAGTTCAGTATCTTTGTTAATGAACAAGTTGTTGAGGCTAAAGGTGACCTTATCAAATGGATCGGCGGAAGTGGGGTTGCGTTGTATAGGGACTATGTTGTGATGATGGAAGGAGATAGGTTGGAGGGCAAACGTGATTTGCTCATAGTATTGCGCCCCAACAACCGTGAATGGAAGGAACCAATTGATGCAGTTCTAAAGGGTTTAGAGGTATTCAAGTTGAGCAACCCCGACAAAAATCTTGCTGGGGTGAACCCGGTGCAGCTAGCATGTGCTTCAACATCTCCAAAGCCCAAGAAGCTAGTGTTTGCTTCTGGAGGAAATGCCATTGCAACAGGTGAAGTAATTTTACTCACTTTGTTGAATATCATTGTGTACCAATTGCGTAGTTTAAGTGATAATAGTTTGGCACGAAGTTTAAGTGAAAATATTTTGCCAAGAAATCTCTTTTTGTCAACATTGGAGGGGTTGTGTCGTCATTTCTCACTTGCTGAGCTCATATCAGTGACCAATAACTTCGATGATGAATTGGCCATAGGAAGTGGTGGATTTGGTAAGGTCTACAAAGCGCTTATTGATGATGGCGCAACAACGGTTGCCTTAAAGCGTTTGAATGAGAAGTCTAAGCAAGGGGCGAAAGAGTTTTGGACAGAAATCGAGATGCTTTCCAAGCTTCGGCATACACATCTCATGAGTCTTTTAAGTTACTGCGATGAACGCAATGAGATGATCCTTGTTTATGAGTTTATGGAGCAAGGTACACGTACTTGCCGATCATCTTTACAAAATTAAAAGAAATAATGGTATGGTAGGCCATATGCCATGGGAGAAAAGGCTCAGCATTTGTATAGGAGCTGCTCGTGGATTGGATTACCTCCATACAGGTATTCGGCACGGTATAATACACCGAGATGTGAAGACCACAAACATTTTATTGGACAAGGACTGGATAGCTAAGATTTTAGATTTCGGGTTGTGTAAACTGGGCTCAACAAGCCATTCCCACACGCACATTAGCACAGATGTTAAAGGCTCATTTGGGTATTTTGATTCAGAGTACTTCTTGACTCGTAGACTAACTAAGAAATCAGATGTGTATGCCTTTGGTGTCGTGATGTTGGAAGTGCTTTGTGGGAGGCCAGCAGTTGATACTCAGGTCGAGGAGGAGCAACATAGTCTAGTCTGATGGGCTCAACAGAGCATCAAAGAGAGCAAACTTGATCAACTTATTGACCTTAGGTTGAGGGACCAAATTTCACCACATTGTCTGAAGGTTTTCGCAGAAGTTGCTAATAATTGCTTAGATCAAGACATCAAGTGCAATTACTCGCACTAGTGGCAGAACCAGCACTTCACCGGGAGATCCTTCTGGCACAGACTTTTGAGCAAGATTGTGAATTCATAAGATCACAGCTTAGTTCAGGAAAGGAATTGCCTGGTTGGACCATGCATGCTGCGGATAACAGTTTGAGATTTCGAGGTTCGGTTTTTGTACCCAACCTGGGTCGTCTTCGAGAAGCCGTGCTTCAAGAATTTCACCACTCGAATTTCGTTGTTCATCCTGGTGGTACGAAGATGTATCACGATTTACGACAGACTTATTGGTGGGAAGGAATGAAGATAGATGATAAGCCCAAAATATTGAGCTATACGAATCCCTGTATTTCATATTGTTAGTCTTTTATTGTGCTTAATTAGACATTATTGTTATCTTTCTAGTAATTCACATTGAATTATTGTTTTGCAAGAAAAAGACGATAACAATTTATATTTCCATCATTGAATTCAAGAAATTACTGGTGCCAAAGCAAAGCCCGTAATCAAATGGGTCCAGCTAAGATTGGCAATTGGGAAATGTTTAAGGAAATCTAATTTTCTCAATTTGGAATTTCCAACTCAATCAGCAACAATACTTGGAGGTGCACGTGTGAGAGCCAATTGGCTGAATGGGGAAGAATTTGACTTGGCAATTAAAGAAGTGTAAAAGCACCAAGATATGGAAGGAGTTTGCATGTGAATAATTTAGCCAAATATATGTAATTGGAAAGTCCTTAATAAATGAAAATTCTCCTTTCTTAAGGAGTGTACTTCATGACGTTATAAAAGGGACAATAGAGTTCGGCTGGGGCATCATTTTTTTACACCGCGGTTGCGGTTGAGCAAGGAGACGGTTGGAAATAGAAGAACAAGAAAGCGAAGAAATTTTTGTAAGCTTTATTATTTTATGGATTCTAGTTGGTTGCTTGACTTGTTTTTATCTATGAGTGGCTAGATTTCTACACTAGGGTTAATGACGAAACCTCATGTTTTGTAGTAATTATTTACATACTCATTATTTATTTTCCGAACATTTGATTTTAATCGAATAATCGCTCCAATCTCATATTAATTAATTTAGTAATTTTGGATATGGATTCAATCATGTTTTTTCCATGATTTGAGATTGCTAGCTAATTATTAAGCCCTGTTATGCAAGTTTTGATTTTAAGTACTGGATATCTTTTGTGATTTGTTTTTAAACGGATACATATGATTTTTTGGTCTTAAACGTTACGGCGAAGAGGAGCGTACATAAGCGATTTTTCTAAGAGGTCTTAATGATGACATTTTCCACGGTAATAGAGTTTAGCCACTAAATTACTGTGAAGAGGAGTAGGAAAATAAATAAGAGTTTCTCAGTAATTGCTATGGAAATATGAGTGTGGATTCTGAAACCTTAGTCACTTTTCTCGTTCGCTCAATTGTCAACTTATTTATTTGTTTTTATTTTTGCTCATTTAATTTTCTAGTTTAAAACACTACCACGTCTTTTGTTAACTAGGCTAGGGTTTTATCAGTTTAAAAATATGTAGCTTTCCTATAGAAAAAACATAAGTCCCTGTGGGTTCGACCTCGCACTTGCATTGCTATACTTCAATCCGATTCGTGCGCTTGCGAGTACAATAAAATTTCACAATAAATTTCACAACAAAAGATGTGGCAGAATTTGTAAAGACCTGTCTAGTCTGTCAACAAGTTAAGGTTGAACACCAAAGACCTGGAGGAGAATTACAGCCGCTACCAATTCGACAATGGAAATGGGAGCATATTTCGATGGATTTCATGACTGGACTTCTGAGATCACTAAAATCAAACACTGCTGTGTGGGTAATTGTTGACCATCTCACTAAGTCGGCACACTTCTTGCCAGTGAAAATGACGGAAAACATGGAAGCATTGCGCATACTATACATACAGGAGATCGTGCGACTTCATGGAGTACCAGTATCGATCGTGTCAGACAGAGATCCTAGATTTGTCTCACAGTTCTGAAAAGGACCGCAAAGGGCACTAGGAACCGACGGAAAGGACAATTCAAATATTGGAGGACATGCTTAGGGCTTGTCCCTTAGATTTCATAGGGAATTAGGAACAACATCTGCCGTTATAGAATTCGCCTACAACAATAGTTATTAGGCTAGCATAGAGATGGCACCCTATGAAGCTCTGTACGGTCGCCCTTGTCGATCACCGGTTAGTTGGACTGACGCCAAAGAGACAGGATTGCTAGGACTTGATATGGTTAGAGACACGACGGAGAAGATCAAGCTGATCCAACAAAGACTGCTTATTGTGCAGAGCCGACGGAAGAGTTATGCGGATCGAAGAAACAGACCTTCGTCATTCAACGAAGGAGATCACGTGTTTCTGAAAATTTGGCCCCAAAGAGGAGTAATTAGATTCGGGAAGAAAGGGAAGCTTTCCCCATGATATATCGGTCCATTTGAGATTTTGGAGAAAATCAAACAAGTGGCATACCGATTAGCGTTACCGCCACAGATCGACCGGGTGCATAATGTTTTTTATGTCTCTACGTTAAGGAAGTATCTCGCCCTGCCAACACACGTGTTGAATTGGGGGGATCTCGACATAGATAAGGACACAACTTTTGAGGAAGAACCGGTTGAAATTCAGGACAGCATGGAAAAGCGTATCCGCAACAGAACCATCCGATTGGTACGAGTATTGTGGAAGCATCGAGGAATGGAGGAAATAACTTGGGAAAGAGAAGAAGCCATGAGAGCCAACTACCCGCAAAATAATATAATTTATTATTTAGTTTAATTAATTTGAATAAATTAGATTTAATTTGTTTATTTTGCTATTTATATTTTCCGCGCCATAAATCAACGTGTGCACACCGGGTATTACACCACATTGCTTCCGGAAGCCCTACTAATTCCCCCAACTCCTATTTTGTCTCCTTATGACTAGCATCATCCTATTTAATACCTAAATTAGACCTATTTCTATTTTTGGAAAGAAAAAAAAACCCTAATTAGGCAAGTGCCCAATTTTGACTTTTTTACCAATTTTGACTTTACTTTTACTAACCATAATTTGGAGTTTTGTGAATTAATGAGAGCTAGAGAGAGAGGGCGATTTTGGGGAGGAAAGGGGAGAGAAATTGCTTCCCTCTCCGTGTAATTTTACGGGCGTGTATCCGTATGCGTGTTTGCGCACATTTCGGAGCCATTTTTCTTCTAAATTCCGAAGCATTATATTTTTGGATTCTCTTAAGGCTATCTAGGAATTTCCTATCATACTTATTTATTTTCTTAAAATTAGTAGTTCTTTAATTATTATTCACGGTGCACTAGTTTGTATTTTTCGCGCACAAAACCAACCTTACGGAGCATTTCTCGTCGCAACGGAGAGGAAATTTTCTCCCAATTAATGGGAGACATATCCTATCCTATTATTGATAGCCTTATAAGCCTATTATCTATAGAGTTACTTTTGCTATAAAGTGCATATGTGTATATATGTATAACACCCCGTGGCTAGTTTCGTGTGTATAACTAATACCCAAAGCTACCCAACTTCGCTCCAATATAACGAACCTAGACATATTACGTCTTATCCTACGCATCTAAAAACCCATGATTGGACTCCAAGCTTTACCTAACTAGGAACATAGCCATCTCTTATCATTTTAGCTTACAAAAATAAAGTTGTTTGGACTATATGGAGAGAGAGGGGGGGGGGGGGGGGGGGGGGGGGGGGGGGAGTGGTGCTCTCATTGTTTCACCATAAATAGAAATGCACACTTGTTCTTTCCTCACACCAAAAACTCTCCTTACCACCTTTGTAGTAAACTAGCTTTTCAAGAAGAAAAACCATGAGTTCTTCAAGTTCTTCTTAAAACTCAACCTTCCACCACCACACTCCACCACCCTCGACCACCCCTAAATCTTAGAAAAGTAGAGTAAGCTAGCTAGAAAGCGTTCGAGTAGCCGTTACTCCACCGGAATCCAATTAGCTTATCGGCTTCCGACTAATCATCGGAAATTAAGATAGATACTTTATCTTAATCCTAGATTAGTATTTTCTATTCATTTTTAATATGTCATTATTATGCTTAAATGTGCTTAATTATGTTTAAACGAGATTATGTTGGATGATTAGCGATTTAATGAAAGATTAGACTTTGAAAAATACACTTAGTCGTTACTATGCACGATTTGAGATTTACTTATCCAAATGCACCGTTATAATGCCCGATGAACTTTTGGAAAACCAAATTATGTAGTCATAATGCCCAAATGAAAATCGACTTTTCAAATTTACACAGTTATAATGCCCGACTGATTTTCTGAACAAAAGAGCTTTTCAAATGAAACAAGATTTCCCAGAATTACTAAATAAATATTTTAAATCTATTTAGACTGACAAATAGAATCCATGGCTAAAATGTCAAGTCAGGCTCTTTCTTGGTTTAGCCCAAACCAAGTGGCGATTCGAAGAACAAATCTTAAAACACGCCAACGGATTCAAACTACTAGAGTTTCTAGTAAGGCTCTTTCTTGGTTTAGCCAAAATCAAGTGGCGACTCGACGAACGAGTCTTAAACACGCCAACAATTCCAAAAGCAAACATAACCCCTAATGTTTAGTTTTAAATTCTCGGAAGAAAGAATTTTTGTCCTTGAGTAACACGATTATCGAAAATATTTTTTAAATGGAGGATTTTTAAGAAGTTATAGCATGTGCACGTTTTTTGAGACGGTACGACAAGACACGTTTTCGAAAAAAATGATCGATTGTTTTCACAAGAGGAAATAGAGATGAGAATGAAAATGATGATGTGATGAAAAATGAGACGATAATGCTGTTAGAGTTCAGCCTCAGTTCCCTTGGGTGAACTGGTGGTCAAAGCTCAACGGAACTATATGGTAGTGCTATTTGGAGTCCCACCTCAAATTTCGTGGGGTGAATTTGGCGGTCAAAGCTCACTCAGTACAACATGAAGTGAACAGACTTCATAAACAGGTTGTTGAATCTAGTGATATGGGTAGCCGAGATTACGGCATGTGTGAGTCGGGGTGAACGGACTTCATAACCTGCGGGTAGTCAGTGTTATGGGTAGCCGGGACTTCGAACGGAAAGGTTGGTGACCATTAGAAAGGGGTGGTTGAACGGGTCAATAACTTTCGAGAGATGTGAGATGTTGACATGGTTGAAATTTGAAGAAGAATGCCGTTATGAGAAATTGATACGAGATATTGACACTGCACTCTGATTTTGGAAATGATACGAGACACTGACTTTGTGAAGCTGCGCTTTGATTCGCTTTAACTCTGATATTTGAAAATGCATGATTTTACTATTTACTTGCCACCTACAATATTGTTTTAGAATTGCTAGTTTAAGGTTTGGGTAGGATATCTATTGAGCGTCCACGCTGACGGTGTTGCATTTGTGCGACCCTGGCATAATACCACGATGTTGCTTCGCGACTCCAATGTATTATGCTAGATTATCACAATGGATAGGAGGACCTCTACGGAGAACACGAAGCTGGAGGAGATGCCGAGATGGAGATCAACCAGGCGGAGGAATTTGCAGAGCCGTAGAGTTTACCCGGTCTGCCTTTTTGTAATCTGTAGAGGACAGATTATTTATATTAAACTTTATATTATTATTACTTCTGTTTAAGATATTCGGTTGTATTAATAATTAACGTTTTCCAAAATGTGGGGCGTTACACAATATGTTGGACATAAACAGTCCGATGCACATGGGACCTACACGCATTAACCTGTATGGAACACGTCGTTTTCCGGAGAAACGATGTTCAAATTGTTTCAGATATTAAAATAAACAAACAAGAGAGCTGACTTTGCTGCCGTCCGAACCCATAGCGTTGTAGCTTAAAAACTAATATCGTCTTTTATATTTATTAACCCCTCTAGTTGGAACTTTAAGAAAATGAGAAAAATGAGGAAAAAGAGGGAAATTTCGTATATATTTATCTTTCAACTAGAATAGTCTATGATATTGCATATACATTAATTTTTCGTCACTAGATATTTACCGAACGATTCTCTTTACCCACAAAAATTTGTCTTGTCACCAAATATATGTTTCTTTGCGACAATAATCATGTCTTGTGAGAAAATACAGCCTTTTAGTATTAGTCGCCACAAAGATTTTAATCACAAAATAACTAATTTTGCTTGTAGTGTACCTTAAATAAACATATATTGCATGTATGAAAAAGAATTTTTCAGGATGCAAAATTCAAAGCCTCTCAAGTGGGGTCTATCCCATTAAGGCTTTCTGGTCTTTAGCCAAGAGCAGATCAAAGGCCCTTCATTTGATTCATGCTAAACACAATCGAGGCATAGATATTTCTTCTATTGAAACCCTAATTGATTGCGGTTGAAATTTTTTTCAAATGGTTTGGATGATACGTAATTTAATTAAACGACTTAGAAGGCCTTTGATTTTTAATAAAATTAAGGTTGGACATTTTTTTTCAATAAGTAATTGCAAGATATGTACCAAATTAGAATATACTTGTATATTGTAGGATACGTCGTCATTCAACAAGATTTGATGCAAAATGGATACTGCAGGTTGATGAGAGAGCAAGTTGGATTAGAACGCGTTTGATGTTTATTAAATTCAAGTGGGACTATTTCTTCAATAAGTATTTGCAAGATATGTACTGAACTAGAATACATGTATAATGTAGGATACGTCATCGTATGACATATAATATGATGCGCACGTTAACAAAGTTCAAGGACAATGAAAAATAGTCATACTCATTATATGCATATAATGTATTATAGGAGTACATATCATACACACATGTATCTATTAATTAACCATATATGAGCAAATCATGAAATAAAAAATCTAATTCATAGCTGGCACTTGTGTAATATGAAATGTAATGATGCATACATTTATATATATTGTATTCGTTCGATATACGATATCTATAATCATATGTAGTCTATGATATTGCGTATCCATTTATTTTCCACTCTAGAGACAAATATTTACCGAATGATTCTCTTTACCCAAAAATATTTGTATTGTCTCTAAATATATGTTTTTTTGCGACAATAATCATGTCTTGTGACAAAATACAGCCTTTTAGTATTAGTCGCCACAAAGATTTTAATCACAAAAAAACTAATTTTGCTTGTAGTGTACCTTAAATAAACATATATTGCATGTATGAAAAAGAATTTTTCAGGATGCAAAATTCAAAGCCTCTCAAGTGGGGTCTATCCCATTAAGGCTTTCTGGTCTTTAGCCAAGAGCAGATCAAAGGCCCTTCATTTGATTCATGCTAAACACAATCGAGGCATAGATATTTCTTCTATTGAAACCCTAATTGATTGCGGTTGAAATTTTTTTTCAAATGGTTTGGATGATACATAATTTAATTAAACGACTTAGAAGGCCTTTGATTTTTAATAAAATTAAGGTTGGACATTTTTTTCAATAAGTAATTGCAAGATATGTACCAAATTAGAATATACTTGTATATTGTAGGATACGTCGTCATTCAACAAGATTTGATGCAAAATGGATACTGCAGGTTGATGAGAGAGCAAGTTGGATTAGAACGCGTTTGATGTTTATTAAATTCAAGTGGGACTATTTCTTCAATAAGTATTTGCAAGATATGTACTGAACTAGAATACATGTATAATGTAGGATACGTCATCGTATGACATGTAATATGATGCGCACGTTAACAAAGTTCAAGGACAATTAAAAATAGTCATACTCGTTATATGCATATACTGTATTATAGGAGTACATATCATACACACATGTATCTATTAATTAACCATATATGAGCAAATCATGAAATAAAAAATCTAATTCATAACTGGCACTTGTATCTATTGTATTCGTTTGATATACGATATTTATAATCATATGTAGTCTATGATATTGCATATACATTTATTTTTCACTCTAGTGACAAATATTTATTGAATGATTCTCTTTACCCAAAAATATTTGTCTTGTCAATAAATATAAGTTTTTTTGTGACAATAATCATGTCTTGTGACAAAATACAGCATTTTAGTATTAGTCGCCACAAAGATTTTAATCACAAAAAAACTAATTTTGCTTGTAGTGTACATTAAATAAACATATATTGCATGTATGAAAAAGAATTTTTCTGTAAGAACCCGTGTGAAAAATCATTTTTTTGAGAAGTTTTGTTTTGGCCAATAAAAAGTCCCGGTAATTATTACTTGGATTTTTCTAATCTCAACGGTATAATCGGAAGTTATTTTTTAGTAAAGCAAAGTCATCTTTCACCCATTTTCTTCGGAGAAAAATGTGTTGTTTTTCGGTTTTGTACTAAAAGTGGGGGATGAGATTTTCAAGTGATTAAAATTTCAAAATTTTCTAAGTGCCATTGTTTCTAAATGGGGGGTACTTCCTTATTTTCATAAATAAATTAAAGTAAAGAAACCTCTTTACTTAAGTTTGGTTTATAAAAATAAGTATTGTAGTCACATATTATATAAACAAGTGACATTTGGGTGTGATGTGTAATTAGAGTGTTATATTGAGAAGTGTATGGGGGAAATTTGCAATTTGTCAAAAATAACACACTCATCTCCCTCGTCCCACCCGATCGGCCCCTCTCTCTCCTCCATTGTTACACTTCAAGCTCAAATCCCTCCCTCCTCACTTAAGTACCACTTCAAGAACTAATGTTATTTTAGCATTCTATGCACTCTACGGAGCTTGGGTTGTCGTGTATTCACCCCGAGAGCTCCAATTTCGGGATTTGGAGTTTTTCCACCTAGGGCTTCATTTTTCCACCATTTTCAAGCAAAACCTTGAGGTAGGGGAACAATTTCTACTCTCTCAAGTTGTATGCTTGTGATTTATTGCATATATCTTATTCTTGGCCTCAATTTCATTGATAATCATATTTTTCCCAAAAATTAATTTTGCTTGTAGTGTACCTTAAATAAACATATATTGATGAGAGAGCAAGCTGGCTTAGAACGCGTTTGATCTTTATTAAATTTAGGTTGGACTATTTTTTCAATAAGTATTTGCAAGATATGTACCGAACGAGAATACGTGTATAATGTAGGATACGTCATCATATGAGATTCGGGTGCGAAAAGGATAAGGTTGATGAGAGAGCAAAATGGCTTGGGGACTTTGGCAATAACATCCGAGAAAAGCAAGCCCTTTTTTTACGCATGTAATTTTTAAAATATGATCATCGGAATGCAATCACTCATAATTACTCGCATAATGAATTAAGCATATCTATATAGTGAAGTCATAGATAGTTCTCCACTTGAAGCCATCCACGCTTGGACTAAAAGATTTACAAGAAATTTCTCTCTTGCGGCGTGGCCTCAAGAGGTTGTCCAGTTTCAAACGTAGGATGTCTAGGTTTACAACATAATTGCTAGTAATTCAAGTTCAAGTTTATTCGTCCAAACATATGCGTGTATGTACCTTTGGATGGTAGACAAGTAAGACGACAACAATCGTTGGTCGTACTAAAATGATAAAGTAGTGGATGAAGAACAATTCCAAAGAACAAATGAAAGTGTATCACTATATGTGAAGAAAAATGAAAAGGGACACAAGCATGGTAAGAACTCCACGATTATTGATAAAGCTTATGAGAGAAAGGTGCTATGGTAAAGTAGATAACAGGTCACAGACTATATCAAGTTTAATTTGTTTCCAACATTCGGATCTTCCAAGGAATAGCAAGGAATGAGGCAGCTGTGACCTCTACTATCTTTTCGATGTTAGAGCCAAGCTTAGCACTTGGTCTTTTGTCAAGTTCACTTCAGGAAATAGGAAAATCTGTGATGATTGGCTGTTAGATTCTAGAATTTTTAATGTTAATAACTAGGTCTTATGCTGCTTCTCTTGGGTTTTGTTTGGTTTTTGGTGGCGGTTTTTTTTTTTTTTCTTTGTATAGTTCTGTTCAGGGGTATGCCCCGATGGTTGTGTAGTTTTGGCTCTTTTTGGTGAAATAAAATTTACTTACCAAAAAAGTTTAATTTGTTTTGGAAAATTGAAGGACAATCTGATCATTTTGATTTTGTTTTCTATAATTGTGTTTCAGTTATATAGTTTTCCATTTACCATCAAATTACTACTTCATCCGTCCCAATTTAAATGTCCCCTACGAGAGACCGGGCTAGTTTGACTTTAAAAAATAAAAATACTTTCGAAATTTTTTTTGCACCGTTCAAAAAATCTCAACGAGTACTTTTGAATGGTGTAAAAATTTTTGAAGAAAAAATATTTAGAAATACATTTTTTTTTGGGCCACTTAGCCAAAAATCCAAAACATTTGACATTTTTAAATGAAAGGACAAGGAACTTTTGTAATTAAACATAAAGACAAGGGGATGCACGATTACTAGAATGCCCTCCTACAAAACTAGTTAACTGTCACTAATTTTTAAAAGTTAAAAAAACCTCCTACTTTCGGCCGACCACCACCCTATCTCCGGCGACCACTTCCGGCCGATCACCACCTCACCTCCGGCGACCACTTCCGGCGACCATTTCCGGCGACCAAAAAATTAGTAAAATATCACTAATTTTTAAAAGTTGAAAAATCAAAAAAAAAAAAAAACAACTCCTACGCGGCCGACCACTACCTCACCTTCGGTGACCACTTCCGGCCACCACCACCCCACCTCCGGCAACAACTTCCGGCGACGCAAAAAATTAGTAACATGTCACTATTTTTTAAAACTTCTAATTTCTTACAGAAAATTAAAAAAAAAAAATCTTACCTCCGCCCGACCACCACCCCACCTACCCACCTCCTGCGACCACTTCCGGTGACCAAAAAAATAGTGAAAATTCACTAATCTTTAAAACCTACAACTACTATCTCCGGCCGACCACCACCCCACGTCCGGCCACCACTTCCGGTGACCAAAAAAATTAGTGAGATGTCACTAATTTTTAAAAAATTTAATTTTGAACATGAAATTAAAAAAATCTCCACCCCACCTCCGGCCGACCACCACCCCACCTTTGGCCGACCACTTCCGGCGACAAAAAAAATTAGTGAGATGTTACTAATTTTTAAAAATTCTAAATTCGAACATAAAATTCAAACAAATCTCCAACCCACCTCCGGCCGACCACCACCTCACCTCTGGAGACCACTTCTGGCGACCAAAAAAATTAGTGAGATGTTACTAATTTTTAAAAATTCTAAATTCAAACATAAAATTCAAACAAATCTCCAACCCACATCCGGCCGACCACCACCCCACCTTTGGCGACCACTTCCGGCGACCAAAAAAAATTAGTGAGATGTCACTAATTTTTTAAAATTCTAATTTCGAACATAAAATTCAAAAAAATCATCACCCCACCTCAGGCCAACCACCATCCCACCTCTGGCCGACCACTTCTGGTGACCACAAAAATTAGTGAGATGTCACTAATTTTTAAAAATTCTAATTTCAAACATAAAATTCAAAAAAATCACCACCCCACTTCCGCCCGACCACCATCCCACCTTTGGCCGACCAGTTTTCGGCAACCAAAAAAATTAGTAAGATGTTACTAATTTTTAAAAATTCTTTTTTCTAATATAAAGTTCAAAAAAATCTCCACCTCACCTCCAGCCAACCACCACCTAACCTCTGGCCAACCACTTCCGACGACAAAAAAATTAGTGAGATGTCACTAATTTTTACAGTACTAATTAGTGAGATGTTACTAATTTTTAAAAATTCTAAATTCAAGCAAAAATTAGTGTGACCCTCGATTGGCTTCTTGCCAATCGAGTATTGGGTCTCGGACTAGGCGTTTTGCTTTATCCTTGCTCCTATTGTCATTGTTTTCATTTGATTCGATGTTCAATGAAATCTTTTTTGCCGTGCAAAAAAAAAAAAAAAAAAAGATCTCTAGGGTTGTTATCTTGGTTTTAGCAAGTTAAACATAGGGGGTGTTCCAAAAACTAGTTTTTCTCAAAAACCAAGACAAGTCATCCTCTCACAATACATCACATAACACAAAAACCAAGGCAGTTTTAAAACAAAACTACCTTAGTGGAACACCCCCATAATCATGCAATGGAGGTGGGATGCTAACAACTGCAAGTGGGCTTTCCAATGAGAAGAGATCTAGTCTGCTCCCCTGTCAACCAGCTAAAAAATTCCCCAGAAGCTGATGCACTTGCACTTAAAGTTGCATATCCCGCCGTCGACAAATTGCTTCCTTGGCTCTACCATAGAATTTTAAATATAGAAGATTTCCTAATTTGACAGTTCACACCGACATGCAGCTCACCCAAGAGTTCAATTATGCCAACTACATAAGTCCGTGAAAAACAAACATTTTACACAAGATTAAACACTAAAACATAGTTGGGGCGTTTCATCAAACAGTTGGAAGGCAAAGAGAATACACCTTAAACCAAATAATTGCCGGCACAAACAACCAAACTCTTCAGCATAGAAAAACAGTGGACCTTATAGTTCAACATATTATCAAGTAACTTGAGAGTACAACTTCCAATAAAAAGAACAAACAAAGTAGAAGATGAATTTTCAAAGCTCTAAAAGCATCAAATAATACAAAATTAGATGGATTGATCTGAGTAGAAAAGAAATTTGATGGATTGCTCAAATTAAGGCAAAATTAGTGCTTGAATTAAGGCAAAACTAGTGCTCGAATTCAATTGAAACAATAGTCTGAGGTTACTTTCTCTCTTATCGAGGGGATTTAGATCACACACCAGAGATCTCTCTTCTCATGGCAAAATTGGTGCTGTCATTGTTGTCGGATCTTCATCTTGGGAGGAGATATCTTCTTCCTGTTTCTGCTGCCTGAATGAAATGGCAGCCTTTCACGCTGATGTTGGTCCAGAATGTGCAGATGATGAGAGAGGTAGAGAGAGCGATGGGTTTGTGGTTGGTTTGGAGAAGCTCTTCATTGAAGAAGAAGCAGAGGCGAGAGAGCAGCTGAAAAAGATTAAGGGTAATTTTGGAAGAAAACAGAAAGAGTGGGTGTGTTTTGGCCTTTTGCTAAATCAATTTTAAAAACAATGTCTTTATGTTTGATTGCAAAAGTTCATTTTCCTTCTCTTCAAATAGACAAAATATAATGCATTTATGACTAATTTTTCCTGTTTTTTTATAGTCAAAATGATACGACTTTACATAGGGAATATTTAAAATGGGACAGAGGGAGTATTATGCGTTAATTAGTTCATCAAAGTGAAGATTCCAATGCTTTTCCAGGTTGCACTATCATAAGGATGCCATCTCCAAATTCCAGTACTCTGCACTACCATAAAGAGGCCATCGTGCGTACTCTGCACTGCCATAAAGATGCCATCGTCATTTTATTCTTCTGAGGAGATGCCATTGTTCTATTTTGTTCTTCACCCCGGAGATAGATATCAAGCATAGGGCCTATGCGTCACATGCTTTTTAGGAAGCGTTTTCTTCCCATCTGAGACCCCACTACCACGGTACCACCACTCGATGCGTTGCTTTATATATTCTGCTTTTCTGTCTCGCAACATTGAAAAGACGAATAAAAAAGAGAGATAATTTGGGAGTGGTAAAAAAAAGCTCTCAACTGAAAAAAACTTTAAAAAAGGGGAGATAATTGGGTAGTGGTAAAAAAACAAAAAAAGGCTCTCAAGTGAAAAAAGCTCTCGTGAGGGAAATGAAAAATGATATGGGTACCAAGGTTCTGAGTATCACACCGGCTTGGATACCGGTTTTTCTATTGGTACGGTACAGTACCGGTACCGGTCAATACCGGATATCGTTTCGGATTTAGCGCAATTATAATTACATATAATTATAAATTCTCCACACATTACATATAATTAAACATTTTTGGATGAAAAATGTAATAAATAAAAATTAGAGGGGCTGTTATTATATACAAACAAGATAGAAAGGTAGCTTTTCTTTGTTATTATCGAGGAACTTTTTTACAGTTCAGTGATTCAGTATCAGCTTTCCTCTTGATACAAAGAAACAAAACTCATTTGTCATTCATCTGTGTCGCCCACCACCACCAGTGTCCAACCTGGCGACGACGATGATCCAAGACTCCGGCAATGGCAGCAGTCGAAGAATCCGGCAACAATCAACGAAATGGCTATGGGTGCCGATTGACCCTTTGTAACTTTTGGGAGTTAATTACAAAAAGATATATAAAATAAAGTGTAACACTATTATTAACCAAGAGTTCCCTTTCTTTTTTATTTTTTCGTCGGGCGTGGAATTTTTTTTCTGTTATATACATACGCACACACACACATACAAAGATTACTGCTAAATCCGAAACGGTGCCCAGTATCAGTACCATACTGTATCAGTACAAAAACCAATACTCTAACCGGTAGGAATTCAGAACCTTGGTTGAAACTCCACAATGCCTTCAAAGTGAAAGGTAAAGGTAAAGGTAAAGGTAAACGGAACTCAGAGATCGGTCAAGATGGTAACTTCTTTCCTAGCGGACCCACCAATTCTGTTGTCACTAGTTGACCAACAGATATTCATATCTATAGCCAAAAATTCAGTAACCCTTCGAAACCGATTTTTCTTTAAAGAATTGTTATAGGGTCCATTATAGCTTTTTATAACACCTCTAGTCCATCTAATGTTTTCATAACATCTCTAATCCACCAAACCACTTTTTTTATACTCTTAGGTCCATTCTATTTTTTTACTAGACAAATGTACCCTTACATTAAATTTAATACATAATATACCTTTGCCGGAAAAGTCGCCAGCGCTGGGAAGTCTGCCGGAAAAGTCGCCAGAAAGTTGGACTTCGCCGGAAAATTGGACTTTGCCGGAAAATTGACCGGCGTAGATGTGGTTATCTGAACTATGTCATATTTAAAAAAAATCTACTTAGGATCAGATGTGGTTATCTTGACTCGCAAGAGGTGGTTATCTGTACTCATAAGATGTGGTTATCTGGACATATTTTTGTTTAAAAAACTTACTTGGGATCAAGTCCTCAACCACCCAAGCACTACAAGGTAGCAGCACAAACCCTCTGCTTTTAACTTAAAAATTTTACTGAAAATTGAATAAAACAAAAAAACCACTTTTTCAAAATGGAGGTGGTTATTTGAACTCATAAGAGGTGGTTATCTAAACTCATAAGAGGTAGTTATCGAAACTCATAAGATGTGGTTATCTAGACTCAAAAGATGTGGTTATCTGGACTCATATTTACAACAATTCTTTAAACAAAATACTTGGGAAGCCAAACACCACTACACACAACTCTCTCTCTAAATGACTTATTTTGCAAAATTGACAAACATCGGGTAATAGTTGCAAGTGGCTTGGGTCCACTCTTTTCTTTTCCAGGAAGAACAAAAACATGGGCCCACCATGTGATTGGAAGAAGCCATTTTTCACTGCCTGGATAAAACCCTTACAAGGCATCACTACTAATTTGTAAAATCAGTTGGTCCTCTTTCTAATTTCAATTCATACATTCAAGTGCGTCATTGCCGTGTAGGATTCAGCATTTTCAAGGTGGGTGATTTTCATAACGAAAAAAATTTATGGCGTCATTTCATGTCCGACTAAAAACACACCGAACTGAGATATTCTAATGTCGGCGAAACTTGCAAATGAAAGAGCACAGAGGCCATAACAAACCAATGCAAGAGTCAAATCTAACAAAGATAAAATTTTAAAAAAATAAAAATCAAGAGGAGCACCATTTCTAAATGGCAATAATTGTTTGGACCTTGAGAAATTCTAAGCAAAGTAGTCACTAATGACAGAAGAAGGCACACCCACAACCCAAATTTCAGAAGAAGGCACGAGTTCACCTTGGCATTTTGTCGAACATGTTATGCGCAATAGATACATACATATTATTGTTCCAATTTCGAAACCCACTTGTACTTCTCTGAAGATCTCATTGTCAAGCAAGACTCAAAAGTTGAAGTTGAATGAGTGGCTTGTGTGCAGAATTAAAGCTCCATGACTCACAGATTTGGCATTGGAAAATCGCCGGCTTCCATCTCCAGAGGAGGTGCGGGAAATCACCGGCGTCATTTCCAAAGGAGGTGCGGGATCTGGCCGACTGATCTGAGACGACGCCGGTTGTTGCGGCGGCGAAGAGGGAGGTGAGCCGGTGCTCGGGGTGCCGGAGGAAGGTGGGCTGACGGGATTCCGGTGTCGGTGCGGGGATCTGTGCTGACGAAAGCAGGCAATCGGCTCTGCGTATAAGTGGGGGCAGTTGGGTCTTTTGTTATTCTAGTGGATCTTATGTCTTAGAGAATATTTAGGTGGACCTTAGACTCTAGGAAATTGCTATAGTGGACCCTATACCAACTCTCCCATTTTTCTTTGACCTCTTCGGTATTTTGGGTATTATACTGCACCGGAGTGGATGGGGAGGCAGCAGTACCTTGTGGAACAATGTCAGTCAACATGCGCTGGAGGCTTGCCTCAACATCAGTCAAAAATGCTATTTGTACAACCATTTGCACGACTATGCAAGCATTTATAAGTCAAAAATGCTACTTGTCAGGGGCGGATGTACATTGGGGCTAGGGTGGGCCCTGGCCCCCCCGCACTTCAGGAAAATTTAAAAAAAAAAAAAATTGCAATGAATAATATAAATATTAAAGCAGGGAGACTTCAACCAATGGTGAACTTTGGCTCAATGGTTAGTGTGCCTTACTCCACACTTCCAACTTGAGTTCGATTCCTCCCAAGCGCACAGCTTGGTCTTTTTAATTGCAACTATAATACTCATCTCTCTCTCTCTCGGTTTGTAAATTTCTTTTATTAAATGGAGAGAAACATGACACCTTTGGAGATTAAATTTTTTTCCAAAGTTTAGCATTTTTACTCTTTGTCTCTTTACGGACAATGCTAGGAATTAATATACAATAAAAATTAAATCACAAACATGTCGATTTATATAATTATATGAATAAGCTTGGTCTTTTTAATTGCAACTATAATACTCATCTCTCTCTCGGTTTGTAAATTATTTTTATTAAATGGAGAGAAACATGACACCTTTGGACATTAAATTTTTTCCCAAAGTTTAGCATTTTTACTCTATGTTTTTTTACGGACTACGGTAGGAATTAATGTACAATAAAAATTAAATCACAAACATGTCGATTTATATAATTATATGAATAAATTACTGATTACTCATCTTTTTATATGTAATTATATATGACTTCTTAGTAATTTTTTTTTCATATTTTTCCATACAACATGTAATTAGTTTTTCATTGAATGGTGCCACCGCCGTGGCCGAATCTAGGCTCTGTCCCTGATTTTCAGTGTCTCAAATTATCAATGTTTACATAGCCGTCAAACTTGCAATTGCAAAGCTAATTTGTCAACTGTTATAACTGATTTTTAAGGACCGAGGACGAAGGTTAGTCCTCTATCCGTAATGCCACCTATGACAGGGCAATTCTGGCCTCGTTGTAGGCATCGACCAAGCTATCAAATGCCTATGGCTAATGGCCCCCCCGGATGGAAAATCCTGGCTCCGCCACTGCTACTTGTAGATCCATTTTGGCTCCAACCATTTACAATACATGTGGGGCCTACACTCATAATTATGTGTGGGCCCCACATGTATGTGAGAAGGTTGTAAATAGTTGGAGCCAAAATGATTATACATGTAGCATGATTCTTATTAGCAACTTCGGCAAACACATGCTTCTAGCCGTGGAAATTTCAGGGGGTGGACAAAGACTTGATGGGTTAATCCGACCCAGAAGAGAAAAAATGGGCCAAGTAATTGAACTGGCAACATTACTGAAAATTGTTAGTCAACACAAAGATTTTTCTTTGTACATGACTTACAAATAAGTGGACAGATATGTATATATTTAAGATTCCATTTGACTTGGTCATAATAGTGCGACGATGACTATTATGGAGTATTTTTTTTTGGGTAGTCACCCATAACTAATATAATAAATAAAAGAGGGAGAACAAAAGAAAGAACAGTTCTGCAAAGTTATTTCATGGAACCTACCAGATAAGAATTAGGGGAGCTTGAACAAAAACTTAGTTAAAACACAAAAATAAGTTTCCAAAAGTCTAAAAAAAAAACCGACTTCTTTAACTATTTAACATTGCCAGAGAACAGTATTCGCTCGATAATCAAATTAGACAATTTTCTTTCATTGAACAAATTAACTTAAAGAAGATGAAAAGAATAGCAGATGGAGTGACGGAGTCTGAATTGAAAATAATAAGCTAACATAGGAAAAAAGTACTACTCAATTTTAATTAGGTGTCCTTATACATGTTCTCACATCTGGAGATTTTTATTTATTTTTGAACAGCAAAGAGAATTTTGTTAATATAATGGATGGCAAGTGGGTGATCCAAATCCCAGTGAGAGAAGGAAAAAACAAGTACAAGCTCAGTAGAGCATCACCCAAAATAAACCCAGAACAACCAAACATGAGTTTTGAGTGGGAAAAGAACATGAAATGTAGGAAACAAAGAAGGGGGGAAAAAGATAATATATACCTAAAGAAATAGACGGGAATGGCTACAATACAGACCCATTAAAGGTATGTATCATATGCATCTATTGTATGGATTCTATTGTGTCACCTCATCGGCAATTATAACATTTTTTTAGTGTTCCGTAACTTTTCAAGAATATGATTTTTAACATTTTTTATGATTCATAACATTTTGATACATCTTGTAACTTTTATAAAAAAAAAAAAAAAAGAATTCGTACTATAACTTTTATTAATCGACTTGTAATTTTCATAGGAAGTGTGTATGATACAACACCCAAATAGGAGGTACTCCCTCCGTCCCGCAAAGTTTGTCACTTTCACTATTCCAGCCCTATGAAAAAATTGATTATTTCTTTTAATCTGTAATGTTTTATATAAGCAATATGGATCTCGTTTGATAGATTTCAATTAGATCTTTTGAACAAAGTTTTGAAAATCACATAAAACGTTATGAATTGAAAGATATAGGCAATTTAAAAATGGCACGCACTCCCGAAAGTGTCAAACTTTGCGGGACGGAGGGAGTATGTATTTTGGTTGTGTACTGTAGCTTTTCGACATGAAACCTATTTTCGTAGTTCCTGGCATGCTAGTCAAATGCTGCATATCGGTCCACAATTTTGCACTTATAAGACAAATCACTAATCAAAATGAACGGTATATAGACTATAGACCAGCCAAGATTCATTGAACTGAGGAGAAAGCCAATTGCAGTCCGTTTTTCCTATTGTCCTCTCCCCTCTTCTTCCTCTTCACTCCATCTTTTTTCTATCATCTTTTGCCAACTGCAATTCACTACAGTCCTTCCAGCAACCTCAAAACTCTTAAATATGTCTACTAGCGACGGAGGCAATCATTCTGGGGAATCGTGTCATCGATATTCACTTGCTGAGATACAATGGGCGACCCACAACTTTGATGATGCTTTGCTCATTGGGAAAGGCGGATTTGGTAAGGTGTATAAAGGGTTCATGAACGGTGGAGCTACTGTTGTTGCCATTAAGCGGTTGAATGCAGGGTCCAAGCAAGGGGCAGAAGAGTTTTGGTCAGAGATCAAGACGCTTTCCACGCTCCGGCACCCTCATCTTGTCACTCTTATTGGCTACTCCGATGAATGCGAGGAGATGATACTTGTTTACGAGTACATGGCCAAAGGGACGCTTGCAGATCATCTCTACAAAATTCATGGAAAAGATAACAGTACGAATACTCAGCATCTCACTTGGGAGCAAAGGCTTCATATTTGCATCAATGCTGCTCGTGGACTGGACTACCTTCATAACACTGAGCAAGGTGTCATACACAGGGACGTCAAGACTACAAACATTCTCTTAGACGAAAACTGTGTGGCTAAGATTTCAGACTTTGGGTTGTCCAAAATGGGAACCACGCAAACCCATGTTAGCACGGCTGTTAAAGGCACGTTTGGTTATTTGGATCCAGAATATTTCTTGACTCATAGATTAACCAAGAAATCGGATGTGTACGCCTTTGGTGTGGTGTTATTTGAAGTGTTATGTGCGAGGCCGCCAGTGGAAATAAGAAATGATGACGATGAGGAGGAACATCGCAGTCTACCTTTATGGGCTCAACAGTGCATGAAAAAGGGAATGCTTGACCAGATCATCGATCCCTATATAAGGGGGCAAACATCACCTAAGCGCCTGAAGCTATTTGTGGAAATTGCTAACAAATGTTTGAACAAGAATCCACAGGGAAGGCCTACCATGGCTGAAGTGGAAGACACCCTCAAGCGAATCTTGGCATCACATCGCAATAAACCGAAGTGTACAAAATGTCTTCCATTCAAACCATCTCAAGGTACGGTTTGGGGGAAAAAGATTTGGAAGAACCCGTTTGCAGTGCCTGGTGGCCGATTATACCGTCGTTTCAAGCTGGCACAAATTCGAGCCTCAACAAACAATTTCCATGAGAATCTGGTGATCGCATATGATGGTTATACCAAAGTCTATAAAGGCATTATTGACAGGGGAAATGTTCAGGTGGCGATTAGACGGTTGAAAGAAGGGAAATCGAGAGAAGGGAACCAGGACCAGTTTAAAGCCGAGATCCAGGTGCAATCCCAGCTCTGTCACCTTCACATCGTTCCTTTAATTGGTTATTGCAATGATAAACATGAATTGATTCTTGTGTATGAGTACATGGTAAATAAATCTCTCCACCATCATCTCTTTGGTCCTGATCCTCTTCCATGGGTAAAGCGTCTTGAGATCTGCATAGGTGCAGCACGAGGACTGCAATACCTACACGCAGGAACCAAACGGACAATCATTCATCACAACCTGAAGCCAAACAATATTCTGTTGGACGAGAATTGGGCTGCCAAACTTTCAAGTTTAGAGTTTTCCGTTTTGCTACCCACCAATGGATCGACTGCTACATCTAGTACTTTTGTCGCTGGCAATGTGGGATACATGGATCCAGAGTACCTTGCTAGTGCAAAATTAACTGTCAAATCCGATGTGTACTCATTCGGGGTCATCTTACTGGAAGTCCTCTGTGGTAGGAAGACAACGATTATTTCAAGGGATGAGGCAAAAGGAAATTTAGTCCGTTGGTTCAAAACTAATGTTGAAATGGGTACTGTTGATCGGATAATTGATCCGGTCCTACTCCTAATTGATACAATAGCACCAGAATGTTTGAAGGAATATCTCATGATTGCAGAAAATTGCGTACGTGGTGACAGGATTGAACGTCCATCGATGGATGTTGTGGTAGGTAGCCTGTGTCGTGCACTTCAGCTGCAGGAGGCTTGGCTAAATAAGTCCCACGAGGCCATCCCTCGTTCTCACAACCGGTGCTCTGATGGTGATGTAAGTGTTGGCATCCCCGGCAAAGGAGGTAGTGGTGGGATGAGTTTTACCAGTTTGAAATATTCCACGTATTTGTCAGGTAATCAAGCACGATAGCACAAAATCGAAATTTTAGATGTAAATTTTCTGTAACAGACCAGATTTCATCAGCAAGTAGTTATTGCCTGGTGATCAAATGCTCCAACATATCTCTCTCTCTCTCTCTCTCTCTCTCTCTCTCCATGCACACAGACACACTTATGTCCATTTACATACAAAATTGGACTAACCATGTAAATGGGAAATATAGTAGTGAGAAACTAGATTGAAAATAGAAATAGATTGGGGGTTCATTTGCATCACTGAGTTCAGTTGTACAGCAAATTCCATGCATCCACGTTTCTTTGCTTTGTTTTTGTTCAAAGTTTGAACTGCACCTGATGCTCTGTCTGATATCTTAGTTAGTGGAACTTACTCCCTAGTTTAGATTTTTTCTTTTTGTATATAGTTTGATAATTCATGGAATTTCCTGCAGAACAAGAGAAGATTCGAATTGAGCAAGAAATGCTGGCAATGGAAAAATTGAAAGAAGAAGAAAGAGTAATTATGATGGACCTGAGTGGCTTATCGGAAGAGCAACAAGAATTTTATACATATTGGAAAAGGGAAATTCTTGAAAAGAAAAGAAGGGCTCAGTAGTTTATGGAATGGTTTTGAAGCGGTAAGGTAAACTCGAATTTTGAAGCCTTGAATGGCAGCTTGCTTTTAGGGTAAGCTATTTTGTGGTTTGATACTCACTTTTTGTATGTAATGCGAAAACTGTTTGTATGTGAAAACTAGTGTATGGAACTCTCTTTTTGAAGCCTCAAATGACATGCTTCTGGAGTAGGTACTTTGGGGTTTGGTACTCACTTTTTGTATGCATGTGAAATCTAGTGAGTGGAACTCGCCTTTTAATGCCTTGAAAGGAAAGCTTTTGTATGTAAATTACTACAGGACTCTCTGTTCACACATTTATGTTATGTGTTATGACCGAAACTGATTAGTGCAGTAAAGGAGAGGCCTTTCCTTTGCATTCCGATATTCTTGGTGTTTGAATTCCATCTCACTAGATGTTGCATATGAAATTTGGTTACTGTAATTTTGGATGTTTGGATGGTAGCCTGCTATATTCATGGCCGGCTGGTTATGATTGAAGCTCTTACTGGGAGTATTTGTTTTCGGCAATCTGTATTAAGCTATGTGTTGCCATCTTTCATTGTATCCTCTGAGTGGGTTGGCATCTTGCTTTCACCTCTTTCCTTTTTTTGGTTTGTGGATGGTAGAGGATTGTCCAATGTCTACGTGCCAACTTCGTTGGGGTATAGGCCTTTGGTTGTGATACCGTTTCATCCGTAATCCCCATCTTTCCTTGTGGTTTCTTGGTGTTTGAATTTCATTTTACTAGAGATTGTATATGAATTTGCTTGCTGCAATTTTGGGAGAAGGAAAAAGGCCCATTTTATGATAAGTGGTCCATGCTCTCATCAGTTAGAATTTAGGAGAGGGAAGAGAGCAGCGGCGGCTGCTAGGAAGAAGGGAGAGAGGATTTAGGGTTCCAGAAAATGAGTATCGATTAGGTAGAGTGGAATATGTTCCCAACACTTAACCTAATTTATCTCATGGCCAATAAATTCATTTTTTTTTTAATCAAAACGTTAGAATTTTGCATGGAACTTGTTATGTAAGAAACCATACCACGCTAAACAAGATTTTAGGAAAAAATTACCCATTTCTCTTCACCTAAGGATAATTTCCCAGAATTAGAAGAGGCTAAGGTGGGAATAACGGAACCCAATTGTTGGGGTTAGTTGTGAAGAAATCGGAGCCAATCGCTGGATATGAAGTGATTGGGGTTGGAATATTTTTTTATTGGAGTGACTAGATTTGATTTTCTACACGGTTGTTTAAGGAAGTTATGGATGAGGTTAGGGTGTTTTCCAAAATAATTTACCCAACTCACTTGTGTGGCACTGTGTCAATGGGAAATTGATGAGATGTTGTCCATATTATTGTGCAAAGTGTTACATTAGTAGCATACGTCTTGAACATTTACGATTTGTATAAGATCTAATAAGGGGATTAACTGTTAAATTTTGAACTTAACGAAAATTCAACTCATCAAGTTGCCGTCGACATGGTAAGTTTCTAAGTGAGTACAGTCAAGGGAATGGGCCCTTGCACTCAGATTTCCACAGAAAAGGGGCCGACATTGAAGAAGCTTCTGTGGGAAGAATTGAACACTCTCTCAGCCATTGTTGACTTTAAGGAGGACCTTCTATGTCTCTGCTTACCCTACCGGAGTAATTAAATTTACAAATTTGAGGTACTTGAGAAACTCTCCAAGAACACTGCTGCATGATGTTTAAAGCCTTTTACCAACACACATCTGTTGGGACTTAGCGGAAGTTTGGTAATATCCACAAAACAAACATATATTGAGATCTAGTACTAAACAAATATTATCACAAATGGGCGGCTAAATCAACATTAGTGTAGGTTTCGTTATGAAGTGCGTTGCTTCCACATTAATGAGCGATGAGATTTTCAAGGTATGTGATTTCATGAGAAAGTAAACGTTATACCTTTTCTTGGTGCATGATACACATTTTTTGTAGATGTTACGCACTTTTTCTCTCTATGTAGACATATTTGCAATCAACGGCTATAAGTCGAAGAGACCCTGAAGAGTGGATGAGGTATCGCCGACTCACTGAAGATTTGCAACAAGGTGTTAGGCACTTTGTTCATAATAGGTGGCTTGCAACTCGAAGAGTAGCTGATAAAACTATTCTACGTGGCTTACCTGCTGATATTCGTCGTGATATCTGTTAGAATAGCTTTTGTCCCACATTGCCTAGCTATATATTGTATTCTTCTCTCTCATAATATAAATAAAGTCTTATGTGTTTGGGTTCGTTAACACCCTACACTTCTCTCTCTCTCTCTCTCTCTCTCTCTCTCTCAAACAACATGGTATCAGAGCACGATACTAACCCACCTTAGAATCATCAAACCCTAACACGTTTCTTCCCTACCGCATCCACTCATCATCATCAACCATCGGCCTCACCAATCAAAACCTTAAATCTCCAAAATTGAAACCAAATCAAAACCCTAAATTCCCCAACTAACCATCCAACCTTACTGCTCGACAACCCATTCGAACATTCCTCGTTGATTTTAGAGACTATCCACGAACCCAGACTTTGGGTACTGTTCATCGCTGTTACTGTTCATCGCATACTGTACATCGCTGTTACTGTTCATCGCGGTACTGTTCATCGGTACTGTTCATCACGGTTACTGTTCATCGCGGGTGATTACTGATATGCACTGAAGGTGTATTGTTTCGACAAGATCTTTGAAGTTTGCTAAGTCTACAATATGTACTAAAGGTTCCTTGGTCACTTGGTCGGTTGCCATTACTACCTCTATTCTGGTATTCCAATCTGTTGCTTTTTGGGTGATTTCGATCAATCTGATGTTGCTTAATTAGTGTTCGAAGTCTTGTGGCTAGGTGGTTTATGATGTCTCTTATTTGTAAGTGACTCTTGTGGATTATCTCTTGTTATTTTTTGATCCATGTTGGCATATGGACTCCTTATTGCGTGCACTCTGATTTATTGGGTTATTAGTCGTGGTGGTACTGGGCGGTAACAGATTCATTGTTGTTCTAAGTGGTTGATCTTTTGGTAGATTATTTTGTTAGTTCGCTGATTGCTGGCTGTTCATCAGTTCGTTGGTTGATTGGGATAGTTCTTTGTTGATTTCATACAGTGAATTTCATACGGTGGATAGTAACAAAGTTTGTCAGTCTGTTGGTTGTTTGGTTGCTCGTGGATTCCGAGTTGGTGTTTGGATTTGTTTATGATGAAGTCTGCTTCAGTTGTTTATGGTAGTTTTGGCCCTAGTTTTGGTGGTCGTGGTTCTAATTTCCATCGTCATCGTGGTTTTGGTGGTGGTCGCATGTCAGGGGGAGGTAGTTCTCGTCGTGGTAGTTCTGATTATGGTACCCGACAGTGTACCCATTGTGGGGGTACAAATCATATAGTTGAGTATTGTTATGATCTTCATGCTTTTCCCCAGGCTCAATCGATTGCTATTTCTGAGGATGCTGGACAGTTTACTCATTCTTCTGCCAACAGTAGGGTGACTATCTCAGCAGAGGAGTATTAGCAGTACCAACGCCTTTTGTCACTTCAGACAAATTCTTCCATTGCTACGTTATCTCAGACAGGTTCCTCTGTTGCTTGCATTGCATCTTCTCATTCTTCTAATCATTGGGTTATTGATTCTGGTGCATCTGATCATATGACTGGTACTCCCTCTATTCTTTTTGGTCGTTAGTCTCTTGGTAAACCATCTCGTGTTACCTTAGCTGATGAATCTACCACCAATGTTACTGGTTTGGGTTTTGTTCATGTTACTTCCTCTCTTACGTTGGACTCCGTACTGCAAGTTCCTCGTTTTCCATTAAATCTTATGTCTGTTAGTAAACTTACCAAGTCTTTGAATTGCTCAGTCACATTCTTCCCTAATGGTTGTGTGTTTCAGGATCTCAAGACGGGAAGGAAGATTGGTGGCGGTGTTGAACATGGTGGCCTGTATTACTTTACCGATGATGTTCACCCTAGCTTAGTTGCTCTTCAGTCATCAGTGTCACCATATCAACATCATTGTCGTATTGGTCATCCATCACTTGAGAACCTCAAAAGGCTAGTGCCTTCATGTAGCCGTGTGAATACTTTGCCATGTGAAGTCTGTGAGTTTAGCAAACATCATATAGTGTCTTTTTATCCTAGGGTTGAGAGTCGTGCATCGCGTCCTTTTGAGTTAGTTCATTCTGATATTTGGGGTCCAATGCATGTTCCTAACATTTTTGGCTTTCAGTATTATGTTATTTTTATCTATGATTTCTCTCGAGTTACCTATCTTTATCTCATGAAAAAGAGGTCCGAGTTATCTTCTATTTTTAAGTCATTTTATATGAAAATCAAAACCCAGTTTGATACTTGCATCCGCATATTTCGTTCTGATAATGCTCGTGAATATTTTAAAAATACTCTTTCTCAATTTTTTGAAGATCACGGTATTATCCACCAGTCCTCTTGTGTTCGAACTCCACAACAAAATGGAGTTGCCGAACGCAAGATTCGACATTTATCAGAAGTTATGCGTGCAATGTTATTTCAAATGCAAGTTCCTAAGTCTTATTGGAGTGATGCAGTTCTCACTGCCTGCTATTTGATTAATCGTATGCCCTCTCGTGTTCTTGGAGGTCAGATACCCCATAAGGTATTGTTTCCCGGACGCCCTCTTCACTCATTACCCCTACGGATTTTTGGGTGCACATGTTATGTTCATACTCTGGATCCTGACCGGAGCAAACTTGACCCTCGCTCCATTAAGTGCATTTTTCTTGGTTACTCTCGAACTCAAAAAGGGTATAAGTGTTATTCTCCATCTTTACGTCGTCCCTTGGTGTGTGCTGACATCACATTTAATGAGTCACTCCCATTTTATTCGGAGTCCGTCACTATCAATGATTGGCTTGCATCTGAGTCTGTGTTTCCTATAGCTGTCCCCTCAGGTACTGGTCCTCCACCAAAACCTTTGCAGGTGTATGTTCGTCGTCCTAAAGTTCCACTAATGCCATCTCCGCCAGAGCCACCAGTGCCATCTCAGCTTGAGCCACCAGTGTCATCTCAGCTAGCACCATGGCAATCTGAGCCATCTGAGCACACAGGCCCACCTTCGCCCACCGCTCCGTCTTCCCCTCCGTTGCGAGATCCAGATGATCTTGATCGTCCTATTGCCCATCGTAAAGGTATTCGGTCTTGCACTATACATCCTATTGCTCAGTTTGTTTCATATAACCATCTGTCACCATCGCTTCGTGCTTTTACTACTTCGGTTTCTTCCGTTTTTGTTCCTAACACTGTTCAGGAGGCCTTATCTGTGTCTGAGTGGCGGAAAGCAATGGAGGATGAGATGTCTTCTCTTCATCATAATGGCACTTGGGAGTTGGTTTCTCTTCCTGCTGGTAAAACTACTGTTGGCTGTCGTTGGGTATTCACTGACAAGTATCATCCGGATGGCACTATTGAGCGATATAAGGCCCGCCTTGTAGCAAAAGGCTATACGCAGACCTATGGGGTTGATTATGCAGAGACCTTTTCCCCAGTTGCCAAGATAAACTCTGTTCGGATTCTTATCTCTCTTGCTGCTAATCAAGGTTGGCCCTTATTTCAATTGGATGTCAAGAATGCCTTCTTACATGGTGATTTGATTGAGGAGGTCTATATGGAGCAACCTCTTGGGTTTGTTGCTCAAGGGGAGAGTTCTCGGGTTTGTCGTCTTCGCAAAGCTTTATATGGTTTGAAGCAATCCCCTCGAGCTTGGTTTGGTCGGTTTAGTGATGCTGTGCTGCAGTTTGGTATGCGTTGATCTCATTCGGATCACTCTGTTTTCTCTCTTCAGTCCGAGCGTGGGAAAATAATATTGATTGTGTATGTAGATGATATCATTATTACTGGCGATGACCAGAAAGGTATTGATGAGTTGAAGCATTTTCTACAGCGACAGTTCCATACTAAAGATTTGGGTAAGCTACGGTATTTTTTGGGTATTGAGGTAGCAAGATCCAAAGATGGAATTAGTTTGTCTCAACGGAAGTATGCATTGGATATTCTTGAGGAGACAGGCTTATTGGGAGCAAAACCTGTGGAGACCCCAATGGATCCTAATGTGAAACTTTGTGTTGATCAAGGGGAGATATTTCCTCATCCAGACCGTTATCGTCGCTTAGTTGGTAAGTTGAATTACCTTACCAATACACGTCCTGATATCTCCTTCGCTGTAAGTGTGGTGAGTCAGTTTATGTCAGCTCCTCGTCTTCCACACTGGGAAGCTTGTCTTCGTATTGTGAAATACCTTAAGGCTCATCCTGGACGTGGTTTGTTTTATCGGTCTAATGGTCATTTGCGTGTTGAAGCCTTTACCGACGCTGATTGGGCAGGATCACCATCTGATAGACGGTCCACTACTGGGTACTGCACCTTTGTTGGAGGCAATTTGGTTACATGGAAAAGCAAGAAACAAACAGTGGTCGCAAGGTCCAACGCAGAAGCGGAGTATCGAGCCATGGCACACACATCTTGTGAGATTGTGTGGTTGAGAGCTTTACTCAAGGAGTTAGGTTTTGATGTGGAGTTACCTATCCCTATGTATTGTGATAATCAAGTGGCAATTCATATTGCTTCAAATCCAGTATTCCATGAGAGAACAAAACATATTGAAGTTGATTGTCACATTGTTCGTAAGAAGATAGATGGTGGTGTGTTGTCTACTCCATTTGTTCCTACAGGAGCTCAGTTGGCTGATATCTTCACCAAACCATTGTTTAAACTGCGTTTAGAGTTTTTATGTAACAAGCTGGGATTTTGTGATATTTATTCTCCAGCTTGAGGGGGAGTGTTAGAATAGCTTTGTTAGAATAGCTTTTGTCCCACATTGCCTAGCTATATATTGTATTCTTCTCTCTCATAATATAAATAAAGTCTTATGTGTTTGGGTTCGTTAACACCCTACACTTCTCTCTCTCTCTCTCTCTCTCTCTCTCTCAAACAACAATATCCAACACCACCTCCGCTTGGACCTTGTTCGTCGAGTATGTTTCCAAATTCCACATATTCTTGGTTTATAGAGCTATCTGATCACTCGTGAAATTATTGTCGTTTTTGTTCCAAATGGTGACTTTGGACAATTATTTATTTATTTATTTTATGTTGACAAAACTGGAGTTATGGCCTTAAATATTCAGGAGTGGTCATATGCAACTTCCTTTGTGTATTAGGAACATTTGTTCATTATGATCCGAGCACAGACTTGCGACCTACATTGACCCTCAAAATACCCTCTAAATTAGTAAGGATTTATAGATTATTTGCAAGGATTTATGAAGGAAACGAAGGGTAAATGATTTTAAATGACTAAGATAAATTTGCCCACAAGTTCTATATCCAAAACTCAGCATTACTATTTTTGGAGCATTAATTTGGTTTTCCTATGATTTTCCTCTTCCTTGGTAAATCTTTTCATGAATCTTTTCACGATCCTGTTCCATGAGTAGCAGTTATCAAAGTTTCATTTCAAAAGACACAGGGGCAAGCCAAAATATCATATTGCCTACTATTTATTCTAAACTATTTGTCTTGTTTCGTAATCAAACAATATGACACACAAGTGCACAAACAAAATCAAAGATATGAAGGAAAACAGAAACAGAGAACTAGCTTTTTCAAATGTTTTTTTCTGAAGAGGAAAGTAACCTCACACCATACTCCATGCTTTAGCATAAAGAATAGCAGACTCAACCATTACTTCTCTGTTTGGATTTTGCCCTGGACTAAATAAGTAGATAACCGATAAATCTGGTCCAACTAATATTGATTTGCAGTCATCTGGTTTCATATCTACCCCCAGATCAAAGTCCATCCCCACTAGTTGGCAAAGCCTCGACTAAGAGATCCCCAGAATGACACTTTATCAGCAAAAGGATAACATTTCCACAAGTCGTAGGGAGAAAAAAACAGAAAGTGAAGTTATTTTGCAATAATAACTGGATGCTAGTCCCATCCCAAACAAGCAACTTTAAGAATTAAATTCCACTAAAACAGCAGCCTTTCAAGATACCATTTTCTACACTGGAGTAACAAATATTTATTCTAAACTATTCATCTTGTTTCGTATTTCTGGAAGTAGCATGATCATGAAGTGGTCTGTAAACAAGACTCACACCTCAAACATAAATATATTATTCAAGTGGAATGAAGATATGGAATACCCTTCCCACAATAACCGTACTTTTTTGGGCTATTGGCAGGTCCCATTCTTGTTAGAAATGGATGATCAACTACTCGACGCACTATGCGAGCGTCTGGTCTCCTCCTTAAGCACAAAAAGCACCTACATCCTTCGCGAGGGCTACCCTGTGACCAAAATGCTTTTCATTATCAAGGGAAGCCTTGAGAGTTTTGCAAAAAACTTTGCCGAAACTGGATTATTCGATTCTATTATGTTAGGACCGGGAGATTTTTGTGGGGAGGAATTACTTGCTTGGGCTTTCCTTCCAAAATCCACCATAACCTTACCTTCTTCAGGTAGGACCATTCGCGCGCTTGTGAAAGTAAAAGCATTTGCTTTGAAAGCTGAGGATTTGAGGTTCGTGGCAAATTTAGACGCCTCCACAGGGAAAAGATGCAACATACTTTCCGATTCTACTCCAAAAACTGGAGGACGTGGGCCACCTGCATTATACAGGCGGCTTGGCGGTGGTACAAGAGGAGGAGGTTGACTAAAGGTCTGACAGCAGTTGAGTCCTTTGCAGAAAGTCAGACCAGACAAGAAGTGGAACAGGATGGTAGTCCTAAAAGTTCCAGTCGTTTTCAGGCGAAACTGAATCTTGGGGTGATAGTTCCAAAATTTGCTGATCAATTCGTGCCTGCATTACAGAAACCAGAAGAGCCTGACTTCTGTGCTGAGAGTGAGACAGATAGTTAGTTGCTTGTATCTATTTGAATAAACTCAGAGGTTCAAACCAGGGCCTTAAATGCTTATCTTACTGCAAGAATATATTTATCTTCCTCTGTTGTACTATCCTGTAGTAGTATATTAGACGCTGCCAGTGGGAGAAAGGTAGTATTACCAGAAGGGTGAGAGGTAAAACTAAGTGATGGAGATTGTGAATGATGAAACAGCCGAGATTGTGGTTCATTTCGTAGTGTTTGTAACTAGGGTTTGGTAATGAGTTTGTTTCTTCTCATTGTTCATTATCCCAGTTAATCAATATTTCCCCTATTTACCATCTCATGTTCTTCTCCATTCCGCTGCATCACCGAGTCTTTCCTTTTGAATGGTGGTGTACCATCTTCTTTAGTTGAGATTATTCCTTGCTTGGTTATATTACGTGCTTTTAATGAAAATATATCTATTTGACAATATGTATAAGCTTAAAGTATGAGAGATAGTGTACTCAGAGCCTCCTGCATTTGCTGAATTTCCATTAGATAGATTGCATTTTGGGGCACTGCAAGACATAGGGATTTATAGCCGTATAATAAGGCTGCGTTTGGTCTATATGCATTTGTGAAACAATAAAATATTGCAAGATTTTAGTTGGATCTGTCTCCTACCTCGCTCTATAGGTTCTAATTTCTAAATTCCTGTGGAGTGCAAAGAAATGAAAAGAAAAAAATGGTCAACAGATCAAATTTTATCTGAATTAAATTTGAATATCAGAATAGCAGATTGAGTCTCGGAAAGGATCTCCAGACCAACCTAGATATCACTCAAAATCCCAACTTTCAATGTTCCCAAGGCAGTTTGCCCTGGTGCTCCTATACTGTATAGGGAGCTTTAAATTGTCCCGTAGCGAAAACGAACAAGCGCAAATGTGTTACAGAGTATTCCATGCGTAGTAGCTAAAGGCATTGATTTTGGATGGAACAATAGGACGAAGAACGGCTTCAAGAAGGGATCATCAGAGCGATTTCAGAGTGATCAATTGGCAGGCAATTGCATCCATTTATACTTTCATTTTTCTCTAGGAGAGATCCGAGTGCCACAATTAACTTTCATGAGAAAGAGGTGGTTGGACGTAGTGGTGATATCAAAGTGGTGGCAGGAAGCCTATGGTTATGGCACGGGATGAGGATCAGGAAAATTTTTTCTGTTGGTTCAAGACTAATATTGAAAGGGGTACTGTTGATCAGATCTTGAACATCCATCAAGAGATGATATACTGAGCCGTCTCAGGTCTGCATTGTTGGGATTTTTTGCCCATGTGTAAATAATCTTGAAGAAAAAAAAAAAAAAAAGAGGAAGAATTTTGAATGGCATTAATCTGCCTTCCAATGAGGATTGTTTTGGTGGTGATAAATGGCAGTAGTTTTGCATGGGAAACGTGAATGGTTTCGGTGGAAATTGTAATGGTTTATGGTTTTGGGAGGAGCATTTGTGGTGTTGGGTTCCAGAACCATCTCGGTAATTCAAGTGTCCTTTGGGCTCCCCTTATTTGTTGCACAACTGCCTATATATATATATGTGTGTTTCGTGGAGAGAAGAAAGTAAGATGAGAGCGAACAGTTTGAGAGCAACGGAGAAGGGCACAAGGGAGCGCAGCCCGTGGCGGGTTTGCCGTGCGCTCCGGTTTTGGGTTTGAGAGGAGAAAATGTGAGGAAAAATAGAGTGTGGGGGATGAGTGAAAAACATTGTATAGAGCCAAGTGTTAGGAGCTCTTTGGGTGGGTTTTTTCACATCACATTGTATTCTCTATTTTTCCAAGTATAGTGAAGATGTCTCTCTCCCGTGGACGTACCCGATTTGGGGAACCACGTAAAAATTGCTTGTGTGTTCTTGTGTGTGCTTGATTGTTTATCCTTTTTTGTTTGCGCTTCCGTTGCGGTGGGATTGGGGTATTAAATCCCCAACATGCATTGCAGCTGCAGGAAAATTGACGAAATGTGGGGGCTGTCCCTTGTTCTCACATCAACAAGTTATCTGATAGGAACTGCAAATGCTGACATGGTCAGTAGAGAGAGTTCTGGTGGGACGAATTCCTTGAGTTTCTGAAACTTGGATGTTTTTTCGGGTAATCAAGCACAGTAGCACCGCCACCAAATCAAAACTAATAAGAAATCCACTGAAGTGAGGGGGGGAAATACTTCAATGGCAGCCTCTCTCTCTCTCTCTCACACACACACACACATGCACACACGCACACACGTCATGTGCTTATGCATAGAAACAACAATTTTTGAAGTCACGGTTCATGCTGTGTATTGATTTTTGTTTATGGGAAGTTCTTCTCTTGGTTCTATTCAAAGATTATACTCTAGGTCCCCTCTTTTGGTTTGGTTTTGGTTCCAACTGAATTTACTAACCAAAAGAAATTATTCATCTCCTTGACAATACTACCTCAAGACTAAGAAGTAGATCGAACCATAGAAACTAATTTTGCAGAATAATATCTCAGTGAATCAATAAAACCATCAGCGACCAATACAATATTAGCTGTGTCTATTAAAGGAAACAAGCAGCTGTGACAAGGATAGAGTTAGGAGCTATTACCAGTTGGGCTCCAAAAGAGAGCGGATGAACTGTTGCTATCGCTAGCACAATTCCATGCAAAGATAGACCTTGCAAAACTGCACAAGCAAACAAAATAAATGAGGAAAGAGGAAAGAAAAGAACCAAAGAGAGAATGAAGGAAACAGAAGGAAACAAAATAAATAGCCAGTATATATCAAGTGGTAGCCAACATAAAGATGAAGCTAAGTTGCTAACAGTTCTTTTTTCTATGTTTACCATGATTGTAGAATAAAGATTTTTGGCCATAGGTTCTTTACTTTAATGGCATTAACCTCTGTTGTGTGTTTTAAGTTGGTGGTACATTGTTATTTGATGTTGAATTCATAAACGCCCATGTCTTGTGGTTATTTCCTTTATTTGAAGTGTAATCATATCATGTATCCTTCAAATTATAAAAATTTAATTGTTATATTGTACCCCCAACCTACTTGTACCCCACATTGACGTGCACGTACCATTCCAGTACCGGTACGCATTCTTCTTAGGTTGTGAGAGTTGACAGTGAAGGGCAAGCATCGAACAAATTTAGATAAGCATTATCAAGATGCATTGCACATTATTGTTCAGAGAGATGCTACAACACAAGCCATAAACAAAAAATACCCTACACTGCCTGTTTCATAACCATACAGTAAAGCAAACATAATGCATTAACTTCAGGCCATTGCGGCATCAAAGCTGGCAAACAGAACGCCTCCATGATGTTGCAATGAATTGCTGACACCAATCCAATGGAAACAGTAGCACCCAAACACACCCGCCAAGTACTTGTTGGGGTGTGAAGCTAGTTTTGGGCAACCTTCTCCGGACAGGCCGTTCTTGGCTGTAAAAAGCTCCCATTATTTTGTAATCACATTTATACAAATGTTACTTTGTCTTTAGGGTCATGAAGTCCAGACAGACTTTAGAGGGAACGGCTGTCGTTTCTTGAGAGAGAGAAAGTTGTTTGTATTCAATTGATTTGATATAGTAAACTAGTGCAGACCAAGGAGTAAGCACATTGCCGAACCTCGTATATCAGTGTGATGTATCTTTCTTAAATCGTTCTTCATAATTGTGTGATTTCTGCAATCCAAAGTTTTCAAGATCTGTATGGTTTGTTGATTGAACGCATTGTTCAAACCTAATGTATCGGCATTACTTTTTCCCATTGTGAATACTGCCTAATGTAGTGGGAGTGTTGGACTATGTCAATACATTGAATAGACTAATCACAAGATCACAAGAAACAAGAATACATAAAAGTACCCAAAATGACAACAAACATCATTATTCACTGCATGGAACGAATTCGAAAGAGATATTACCGAATGACTGCTTCTTTTTAAGCTTTTCAAAACACCATATCTCATTGAGGCTTTTCGTCGAGCAGATTGCGAACACCATATCAATTGAAGGTCTACATATGAGCAGAATGGGGGTTGGTGCTGTCCCCTTAGGGACAACATCCATGTTGGGCCGAGCACGGTCGTCCGTGCTCAGCGATGGACGGCTCAGATTTGATCGGCAATAGATGGTTCGGATTTGTTTGGGAAAGATGTGATCCGAGCCGTCTATTGTCAAGCATGGACGGCTGTGATTGGACAACATGGATAAAGGGACAACACTTTTCTCTGTTTTAGCACAAGCGTCGGGTCTCCAAGGCGGTTGGCAAGAAATGGGCCACGTCGAATGGATCAAGTTGAAGGGAAAATGATAAAGGGCAACTATGGAAGAAAATATTGATGCTGTGGATCGTACGGGAAGGCTGATGACGAAGTAGCCGTTTTTTGTTTCGGTTACGTGTCGCTTAACGGTTTTTCAATATCAAAATAAGCGTAATACAACTAATTATTCAGCGTTTCCGTAGTAACATAGCGATAAATTCTGCTGTAGCAAAATATTACCATTCACTTTTGTGGATTGTTCAGCAATGCCTGTTTACACCGTAAAAAGTTCATAGCCATTTCTCGATAAGGCCATTAAGTGGTAGCTAGTAATTAAAATTTGCCCTTATTATCAATAAAAATAAAATTATGATAACTAGAAGTATTTTGCTTAAACTATGTGGCAAGAAACAGAATTTAGATTAAGACAGACAGTTATTTGTCTGGATAAAGAGAGGATGGTTTATTAGAGATTTCAAAGAGTAAACCGCTTATCAAGTGAGAAACAAGTTCAGATTTGAATTTGAAATTCTCAAGAAGGTCAACCTATAAATACAAGTCGTCCACAACATTGCAAATGATTCACGATCAACCGCCACAAAGGCTTATCTTTTTCTTTACTTTTCTGTACTTCACAACATTTTCTAGAAATAGGAGTAACGTAAATCACTTGTCGATTGTAACTTCGAGTTTGATCAATTTGTAACCCCGTTGAAGTTTAATAAAGTTTACTTTGTTTGATTTCAATTCCCTCCGTTTGCTTCTACAGAAGTCCTAAAACATGGCAAAGAACCAAACTCCACTTTCACAAACCACATTCCAGCCTCCATCTTTCACTAAAGTTCTTATCGATAAGAACTGAAATCTTTTTGTAAAAAATCCCACACCAAACTCCGAGAGTACTTGTTGGCCCATGTCGTGTGTAATTCACATAGATAAGGACAATTTTGGGTACGTTTGCATCCGAACGCGTCCTAACGGTTTTCCCATTTTTAAGTATTACTAGGTTCGTTTAAAAGTTTTGAGAAAACCGATTTTTGAGAACCGGTTGTGAAAAAATCCCCCCTCTCTATCTCTCTCTTAATGACCACAGAGTTTTCAAAAATCAATTTTTGGACAAAAAAAACCTATAAATTGATATGAAATTTAATTTATTTTGTTAATTAAATTTGCTATTTTGTTTTTTGTTTTTTCTTTTCCTTTGCGGGCCTATCTGTTTTGGCTTTGGGCAAGAGAAGTGGTTAGGAAGGGAGGGAAACATTGCATGACCTATACAAGGGAAAGGAGAGAGAGAGAGAGGTGTAATGAGAATTGTCTTTTATCTTTTCTATTTCTCTCTGTAAACCATTCTTCCTCTCGTATTGAATGAAATCACAGAACTCAATTAAGTTATGAATTTTCTGCCTGCGAATTTGCCCTAAAGCTCATCAGTGGTATCAGAGCCGTTAGTTCTCGGCTGGCTCGTAACATTGACGATGGCAGAAGGTACCAGATCATAGGATTTCAAACGAATCGAGGACGCAATCCATAAATTACGGTCAGATTCTGATCAACATGGCAAGGCACTCGCTGAACAAGTGGAAGCCTTAAATCAGAATGCGAAAATAGTGCAAGATGTATGAGATTTGGCAACTGCTCTAAGTTTGAAGTACGATACAATTGCCTCTCAAGTAAATGGTGCTTTTGCTTCACATAGTCATTTCGATCATAGTGGCCCAGTTGGTCAATTACGTTTAACTAAGGAAGCATTTGTTCGGTCAGAGTCAGCTGAGGAAGCATTTACCAAATTAAAGCTAGCCATGACAACAACACCAATACTTGCACTACCAAATTACACTAAGATTTTTGTGCTTGGGTGTGATGCTTCAGGAAGGGGAGTGGGGACAGTGCTTATGCAAGAAGGTAGACCTATAGCCTATTACAGCAAGCTACTAGCACCTATGAATTTGGGGTTATCCACCTATGAGAAAGAGTTGCTGGCATTGGTAATGGCAATTAACAAATGGAGGCATTACTTGCTGGGAAGACACTTTCTCGTCAAAATTGACCATCTCAGTCTCAAATATTTGTTAGAACAAAGAATCACCACTATCATGCAGCAAAAGTGGCTCACTAAACTCATGGGCTATGACTATGAGATTTGTTACAAACAAGGAAACGATAACAAGGTTGTTGATGGCTTATCAAGGGTATTAAGTGAGAAACAAGAAATGGCTCAATTCCAGGCTCTTACAGTGGTCATCAGTGGGTGGGTGAAGGAAGTACAAGACAGCTTAGCTAATGATTCAACCTTGCAAAAGATCATTCAAGAGATTCAATCAGCACCAGCTAGTCATCCTAGGTACACATGGCAACATGGACTCCTATTCTAAAAGACCACGATAGTAGTGGGCAATACTCCAACACTGAGGAAGAAATTAATTCAAGAGCATCACAGTAGTGCCATTGGGGGTCATTCTGGGATAGAAAGAACCTATAGAAGGTTAAGGCTAGCCTTCTATTGGAAAGTCATGTTCAAAGAAGTACAAGCCACTGTGGAAGAATGTGATACCTGCCAAAGAAATAAGTATGACAACAGTAAGTCCCCTAGTCTCCTCCAACCCTTACCAATTCCTTCTAGAATATGGATTGATATATCCGTGGACTTTGTGGAAGGGCTACCCACATCTAGAGGGAAGTCAGTGATACTAGTCGTGGTTGATAGGCTCACAAAAGCTGCACATTTTGTGGCCTTAGCCCATCCTTACACAGCCACAGATGTGGCTCAAGCCTTCTTAGACACTATATTCAAACTACATGGCATACCCGCAACAATAGTCTCAGATAGGGATCCTGTATTTACCAGTCGCTTTTGGCAAGCTTTATTCAAGCTTCAAGGTACTGAATTATGTTTCAGCTCTTCATACCATCCCCAAACAGATGGTCAAACAGAGGTAGTAAACAGGTGCTTGGAGAATTACCTTAGATGAATGGTTGGAGATAGGCCAAACTAGTGGGTTCATTGGTTACCACTGGTAGAGTGGTGGTTCAACAACACGTTCCATGTAACCACAGGTGTTACACCCCATGAAGCTATGTATGGCCAGCCACCATCTAGTTGGAAGGACTACATTCCTGGGTCTACTTTTATAGAAACCATTAACTCAACTCTCCAAAACAGACAAACTATGATGAATGTCCTGAAATCTCAACTATGCAAGCTCAGAACATAATGAAACAAACGGTTGACAAAAGTAGAAGTGAAAGTTCTTTAAACGTAGGAGACTGGGTGTATCTTAAGTTGCAACAGTATAAGTAATACTCTGTGGTTAGAAGGACCAATGCTAAACTAGTTCCAAGATATTTTGGGCCATTTCAAGTCAATCAAAAGATAGGACATGTTGCTTACAAGCTAAAGCTACCAGAAGACTCAAGGATTCACCCTATTTTCCACGTCTCACAACTCAAAAAGAAGGTGCGGATATGGACCCAACCTCCAACCTACCTGTCATGAAACCTCAAGGTCAATTGCATGAAGCTCCAATGTGCATTCTAGACACGAAACTGGTCAAGAAGAACAACAAGCCTCTAACTATGGTTTTTGTGCAGTGGTCAAATACAGTGCCAAAGGAGAGGATGCTATGTGGGGACCTTTGCACCAGCTGAAACAGTAGTTCCCTCACTTCAACCTTGAGGACAAGGTTCTTAGAAGGGGAAGGGAATGACACGGAATTTAATTTATTCTATTAATTAAATTTGCTATGGGCGGAGAAGTGGTTAGGATGGGAGGGAAACATTGCGTGACCTATATAAGGGACAGGGTGGGGGGGGGGGGGGGGGGGAAGGGAGGTAGAGAGAGAGAGCGAGAGAGAGAGAGAGAGAGAGAGAGAGAAGGAGGGGTGTAATGAGAATTGTTCTCTCTCTTTTCGACTAGTACGCTAAATAGTTTCAGGGCTGGCCCAAGCCCAAGGCCGAAGAGGCGAGGGCCTAGGGCACTCAAAAAATCCAAAAAATTATGGGCACTCCCATAAATTTTAGTTATAGGCTTGAGTAGGATTCTTTTTCAAGGCCAGCCCACCAAAAAATTTATAAGAGACAGGCCCAATAAAAGAAAAGGCAGCCCAAGAAAGTTGGGTGAATGCTTCCTAGTTCCACCCAGTGGAACTCCTAGTCCCAAAGGTTGGGTGAAGTTTTGTATTTCACCGATGTGGGACTAAAAGTGAAGTTTATTCATTCAAAGGTTGGCTGAAATTTACAACTTCAGTAATAGCTTAGCTCCCCCTCTTCTTTAGTCTTTTACTTCTTTTTTTTGTTTCCCAAGTGAAATCTTTTGCATCACATTATAATCAACTTATGTACATTTCCTTAAACAGGAATTCTTTTATTTCATGATATGTATTTGGAGACTTTATATTTTGACTTTGTGTTCTTATGTAATGATTAATAGAACTTTATATTGTTTTGGCTTTCTCGTATTGTGATTCCCGCTGGAAAAATTGTTTAAGTGTTCTACCCTTACGGGCAAATTTTTTAGATTAGGCCTTGGGCACTCCAAACCCTTGGGCTGACCCTGAATAGTTTCTTGTGAATTCTGCTACGTCAAGTGGTATCAGAGCAAGGGTTTGCCTGGCTTGATAACATTTGTCGGAGGAGGAAGCACAAACCCTGTTGACGATGGTCGTAGGGGTGGATTAAATAGGATTCGCGCTAAGGGATTTGCCCATAGCCAACCTATGAATCCCAAAATTAATAGGAATCAAGTTGAGGGATTTGCCCGCAACCAACCTATTAATCAGCATGTCTTTGCAAAAAATTCTTATTAACTACATGATAGTGAGAATGGATGTGAAGTCGTGATCTACGAAGATTGTTCTGAATATCAGTCGGTGAAGCGACATCCGAAGTACGATTCGTACAAGTGCATACAATATAATTATCCTGATTTCAAGTATTATGAAAACTTACCTAAAATCAGTGATTATGAGTATTTTGAATATACTTTAGATTGGATTCAAGATATTGAAGATTTCTTTGAGTATGTGGAAATTCCAGTTGAAGAAAAGTGGATGTACTTGTTTTCAAAATTTACAGGTCCAGCGCTACAATAGTAGTTAGATAAGATATGCAATCTTTAAGAGATCAATTGGGCAATCGTCGTATTCACGCATGGTCAAGAATCAGAAAACATATGATGGAGAGATTCTTGCCATGAAAATATGAGCAACTTTTGGAAGATAAATATAGGATGAAGCATCAACCTGCCAAAAACAATGCCGAAGTCATCATATTCAAAGTTGATGCTAAAGAGAAATTTGATATCAGTACTAGTGGGAAAGCGAACATTGTGACTAAAGTTGATGATAAGCAAATCGATATGGATGTTGGTGGGAAGCAGAGAATTGATATTGATGTTGGTGATCAAGTTATTGAGGACCCAAATGATTTTGCAATTGAAGAAATTGATGTGACCACCTTATATGATGAATTTATAGTCAAGCTAGCCCGTTTAAATGAATCAATTATTGATGTGTCAACCATTGCGAAGACGAAACTAGATCTAGAGAAACCATAATGTTGAATGCAATAGTATGATTGGATTCACAATATTGAAGAAATTGAAGCATGCAGCATGCAGAGAAGATATTATTGGAAATATTATTTTTCTGTGATATTTTGAAAGGAAATAAAGGGGTTGAACTATTCCAAGTATCTATTTATTTGGCACGCAAGATGACAGATTTCCACGAAGAACTCGAGGTCAAGTTCTTTTGAAGAAGAGGAGACTGATGTAGGACGAAGATATTACGGGCTATCACTTATGGAAACGTTATACAAATCAAATCTTAGCAAAACTAAATTAGGAACATGCAAAACAAGCAGCACAAATAAGATCTCTTAATATTAATCGTAAATAAAAGTTGCAACAAAAATAATGTTTCCATAAGTCATAGCCCTCCTACATCAGGTTTCTTTGACGATCTTCTCCTGTTTAGTCTCTCTTTTTTTTTTTTTTGGATCAGTGTTCACTCTCTTTCTCTCTCTCTCTCTCTCTCTCTCTCATCCACACAATATGTTTTATCAAATTTTTCAACGCAACGACACAAGAACGGTGGACATGTAATGCCCATATAGACCACTGACGCAATAGCTTGAATTTGATCCACAACTCACACCACATGGCCAAAAAATGCCAAAATATAATTTTCAGACTTTCTTTTAGTGGTACTTTTGTTGACCTTATCCACGTGTAGGGTTTTAACATTTTCCCTAAACCTGCACATTTTTCTTGTGTATTCTACTCAAAATTTTATTAAATCAAGGGAGACTCAAGTTTTTACCAAAACTTTACAAGGTTATCTCGCTTCTCCAAATATAGGAGCATCTCCACTACCTACTTTGTTTGTTTTTTTTTTTAAGCCCTCAAAAACCTACTCCATTCTTTTGCTCAAACCTATTCAAAATTAAGTTTTTACTCAAATCGACGGAGAGTCAAATTTTTAATCAAATTAATTTGAGGAAAAACATCCTTAATGGTATTGTTGTAAATTTTGCTAGCAAGATGGACGGCCGGATGGACCTCACTACAACCTTGTAGTGAATTATCTCACTACAGGACCCCCAATCCGGTTCCCTTGACCATCACATAAATAAATAATCAAGTAGCTAGGGGTGAGCAAGAACCCGTTCAACCCGCCCGACCCAACCCGACCCGAATGAATTCGGTCGGTTTGAAACCAAGTAATCGGTCGGTTACAGGTTGAGATTTCTCAAAAAATCGGTTTTCGGGTCGGGTGACGGGTTCAAACTTCACAAAACCGATTAACCCGACCCGACCCGACTGTGATATCTTTATACAATATTTTGCTTTATTAATGGTGCTGTCGATGTACCCATCTTTCCAAGACCTGTCCATTTCAAAGTTAAGTTTCCAATACAAAAACAATTACCTATAGCGTAAAACAATTGCACAGGGTGCAATAAAGGTCAGACTCTATCTCTGACTCTATCTCTTCCCTATGTGCAATAAAGACCGGTGTACTCATTACACTTCTACTCTATCTATTCCCCATGTGCTGTACCAACCACCCACTCCTATTACTTTCCACTCTCCTTTCACTTTGACCGAATACATTACCCCTCCCTCCCTCTCTCTCTCTCTCTCTCCCCTCTCTGATAAACTTCTCAAAGTGCAAGAGTAGCGGTGCTCTCTCCCTCCCTCCCTCCCTCCCCTCTCTGATAAACTTCTCAAAGTGCAAGAGTAGTGGTGCTCTCTCTCTCTCTCTCTCTCTCTCTCTCTCTCTCTAAATCCTCTGAACACCAACAAAGATCAGACGGGCTCAAGACCAGCAAGCCAGAACCGCGCATAATATTTTTTTTCCTTCTCCCTAATCTCCTTCTCAAGGCTTCCCATATGAAGGCTGCTTGTCCTCCTCCTCGTTCTCTATTCATAACCTACCCAAAATCTCGAGATATGTATATTTTTTATGAGATTTACATTTTTTTTAATGTTTTGGTAGAGACCCGACCGACCCGACCGACCCGACCCGACAAAACCGTAGAGGTTGTTCGGGCGGTTTTTCCATGCCCATCGGTCGGATTCGGGTCCAGAAATTTTCAACCTGCCCAGTTCGGGTCGGGTGTCGGGTCGGCATCAAACCCGACCCGAACCGACCCGTGCTCACCCCTACAAGTAGCCATCCACATCATATGGTTGGTCTCTACGTGAATATGGGTCTCGGGAATGGGCCCTTGCACTCAGATTTCCACAGAAAGAGGCCCGACATACCAGACCAAGTGCATGTCTTCTCCGCGTTGACGCTGGAACAAATAGAAATGGAAGTGGCAACAGAAGGAAAAAAATAAGGGCTTTTTATAAGCCGGCCCCTTTCTGTACATTTTCTCCCATCCCAGCCCACTCCACGTCAAATCCATCCTGTATAAACCCCATTTTAAGTTAACAACCGAAAATACCCTTGCTTAACAATCACTTTGCAACCGTTCCTTTCTTCTCCCTCCTCCTTCCTAACCCTGACCCTAATGCAGCACCACATCCACCGCCCATCACCACCACCACATCTACCGTCGCCGTCGCCGTCGCCACCTAACACCTCCACATCTACCGTCATCCTCTCCCCTTCGTCTGGTCAACAAAGTGTTGAACCGATCCTGAATCAAAACAGAGCCGCCGGCGTGGTCGGAGGCCACTAAGTACGCCATATCGAAGGTGGACAACGGGGTTGAGAGAGAATCAGAGGAGGAAGCTTATAATTTGGAGTTTCATCAATCGAGATTGAAGCTTCAAAAGGATGAACTAATTGAGATCGGAGTTCCGATCTGCTCGACGCAAGCACTATGGCGGCTGCTAAATGCTCCGATCAGCATGAAAGAAACCCTATCGGTATTATCGTCTTATGCAAGTTTCGAATCGAACTGCTTTTCAAACTGCCATGCTGATTAGTTACCTTTATTTTTCTTGGTGTTACAAAGTACGTAAAATGAATTGGTTCTGTTCGTGAGCAACAAAGGGTCTTTTGAAGATGAAAAGTTATTCTACCGTCCCGGTGGCGGTGGTCTTAGTGGTGGTGGTGGTTTTACCATGCTGCATACCAAGACCTTGTGGAGGAGCAGTAGCAGATGAAGGTGCATACCAATACTTGGGTGTGAATTGTTGGAGAATTGGTGGGAGTTTGAATTGTCGAGGGTGTGAATTATTGAAGGATGTGAATTGTTGAGAGTGTGAATTGTTCGGGGGTGTGAATTGTTCGAAGGTTTGTCAAAAAAAAAAAAAAATTTGTTCGAAGGGTTTTGTTTGATAAATTTGGTCAAGTAGATTCTTAAAATATAAATTTTATAAAAAAAAAAAGGATGCATGATAAAAAGATATAAAATTTTAAAGGTTTTTTTAAATAAAATATGCCCACATTAGCATGTTTCAACATCAACAACATGTATACATGTTATCCAGTCAAGGGGCAAGGGCAAAATAGTGAAAGCACCTTTAAAAGGGGCTTCAAAGGGAGGCTGATACAAAAGAGGGGTTGCAAGGGAGCCAACACAAAAAATAGGGCCGGCTTGTAATTTTCCCAAAAAATAAATAAATAAAAGATTAGGGAAAACCTTCTACGGTTCTGCTTACCATATTGAGCAATTCAAATTTCTAATTTGAGGTACTTGAGAAACATATAGTATTTATTGGCGATTTTCTTTTTTTATCCAATTCTGATTTAACTTTAATAGTCTTCTTCTTCCAAGCAGAAAAGAAAAAGAGTGCGCGGAACCAAGTTCAAGACCCTTGACACCACTTACTTTGATTTCTCGCTACAACATTTGCTAGTTTGCTGCCAAATTTTATTATTTGAACTTCCCCACAAAATTTGTAAATTGCCCCAATTGACTTCAAATGCGTAGAACAACAAGCTTTCTCTTTTTTTTTTTTTCGAGAGTCGAGTATTACAAATGAGACTATCATGCATCATTTTTCAGCATATAATATGTCTTGGGGATCGATTACAAAGAAAAATTAAACTTACCAGTGTTTATCTATCATGCATCATTTTCAGATCATATTCCACGAAAGGTCCTCGTCTTCCTTTACTAACCATCAAAATGTTAATGACTTTGGGAATTGACTTACCAAGTCCTCGTCTTCGTCTTCGTCTTCCTTTACTAACCATCAAAATGTTTCAACTCTATTCATCAGCAATCTCCTTCTCTATGAACAGTAGCACATAAACAAATGTTTCCTTATCTACTCTCAATTGCACTCCCTCTCTACTTCTTCCTCCATCAAACTACTTCAATATTGGCAATCAACTCCCCTAGCATTTATTCCCAACAGCTTGAGCACATTGCCATTAACTGCGGCTCCTCCGGCAACTCAACTGCAGAAGATACCCGGCCATGGACTGGAGATACCGGTTCGAATTACATCACTTTATTCCATGGTTCAAAGAGAAAATTAATCAGCTCAAAAGCCAGTGACCAACTCCTGCCCAATGATCCAATCCCTTACGCGACGGCCCTGCTCTCCTGTTGGTCATTCACCTATACGTTCCGTGTCACTGCAGGTCAGAAACTTATTCGTCTCCATTTCTATCCTGCTTCGTACCAGGGTGGTTTCAAAAGGTCAAAGGCCTTTTTCTCTGTGAAAGCTGGCCCTTATACCCTTCTTAGCAACTTTAGTGCTTCCCATACTGTTGATGCCTTGGGCTTACAATATCTTGTTAAAGAGTATTGCGTGAACGTGGAAGAAGATCAACAGTTAATCTTAACGTTCTCCCCGTCACAAAGTGGTAATTCTGATGAGGTATATGCTTTTGTCAATGGGATTGAAATCATCTCAATGCCAGAAGCACTTTATCATAGTCGTGAGGGTACCCCAGCCGCACAGATTATTGAGAAGACTTATCGTTTTACTGTAGATAAGAGTATTGCTCTAGAGAAAGTACACCGGTTAAACGTTGGTGGAAGCTCCATTCCGTCCATAGAAGATACAGGTATGTTTCGGGATTGGCATGAGGACTCGAATTATCTGTTGGAAAAATCAACTGTCAAGCCAGCTATTACCACGGCTCGAATCAAATACACGAGCATACCACCACACTCCGCTCCTCAGAAAGTTTATCAAACATCTTGGTTGCTGGTTCCAGACAAGCAAGCGAACAAGACCGAATTCAATTTTACATGGAGGTTGCCAGTGGATTTGGGATTTCGGTACCTGCTAAGGTTACATTTCTGTGAGCTTGAATATGAGATAAAAGAGAGTGACCGGATGGAGTTCAGTATCTTTGTTAATGAACAGCTTGTTGAGGCTAAAGGTGACCTTATCAAATGGAGTGGCGGAAGTGGGATTGCGGTGTATAGGGACTATGTTGTGATGATGGAAGGAGATAGGATGGAGGGCAAGCGTGATTTGCTCATAGTACTGCGCCCTCACAGCCGTGAATGGACGGAACCAATTGATGCAACTCTGAAGGGGTTAGAGCCTTAGAGGTATTTAAGTTGAGCAACCCCGACAAAAATCTTGCTGGGGTGAACCCGGTGCCGCTTGCTGCACGTGCTTCAATATCTCCAAAGCCCAAGAAGTTAGTGTTTGCTTCTGGAGGAAATGTCATTGCAACAGGTGTAGTAATTTTACTCTCTGTGTTGAATGTCATTGTTTACCAATTGCGTACTTTAGGTGAAAATAATGTGGAGAGAAATCTCTCTTCGCCAACATCAGAGGGTATCTGTCGCCGTTTCTCACTTGCTGAGCTCATATCAGTGACCAATAGCTTTGATGATGAATTGGTCATTGGAAGTGGTGGATTTGGTAAGGTCTACAAAGCAAGTATTGATGATGGCACGACAACAGTTGCCTTAAAGCGGTTGAATCTGGAGTCTAAGCAAGGGGCAAAGGAGTTTTGGACAGAAATAGAGATGCTTTCCAAGCTTCGGCATACACATCTCGTTAGTCTATTAGGCTATTGCGATGAACGCAATGAGATGATTCTTGTTTATGAGTTTATGGAACATGGTACACTTGCCGATCATCTCTACAAAATTAAAGCCAATGGTAATGGTATCGTTGACCATATGTCATGGAAGCAAAGGCTCAACGTTTGTATAGGTGCTGCTCGTGGATTGGATTACCTCCATACAGGTATTCGGCACGGTTTAATACACCGAGATGTGAAGACCACAAACATTCTATTGGACAAGGATTGTATAGGTAAAATTTCAGATTTTGGGTTGTGTAAACTGGGAGCAACAAGCAATTCCCACACGCATGTGAGCACAGATGTCAAAGGCTCATTTGGATATATTGATCCCGAGTATTTCTTGACCCGTAGACTAACTAAGAAATCAGATGTGTATGCTTTTGGTGTCGTGATGTTGGAAATGCTTTGTGGGAGGCCAGCAATTGATATGCTGGTCGAGGAGGAGCAACGTAGTTTGGCCCTGTGGGCAAAACAGGTTATCAAAGAGAACAAACTTGATCAACTTATTGACCCAAGTTTGAAGGGCCAAATCTCAGCAGATTGTCTGAAGATGTTTGTAGATGTTGCAAATAAATGCTTAGATAATAGTCCAAAGGGACGGCCTACAATGGCTAACGTTGTGGTGAGACTCGAACACGCATTGGCTGTGGACGAGGAGTTTCGTGAGAATACCCAACACCAGAATAGGTCAAAGGGAAAGCCAAGCAAGGTGTTTCAGAGGACTATTGAATTTCTAGCTAAAGGTGTTGATATCAAGTGGAAAAGAACAAACGTATATAGTCCCAATGGTGAACACTCACTTCCGGTCGTTAGTTCCACCCGTCCAAGATTGCAGTGGAAAAATGTCACTCGTCTATTCCGTCGTACCTCAGTTGGAAGCAACATCCCACGAAACTTCTCGTCCTCGGCTGCAAGTGGCCGCAATGAGTCAGATCCGAAAGGACAGATTTTACCCACCCCCTCAGTTGGAGCTGACATCCCAATGAATTCGTCCTCGGCTGCAAGTGGCCGCAATGAGGCAGATCCGAAAGGACAGATTTTAGCCACCATGGATTTAAGGATTTTCAGCATTTCAGAAATGAAGACTGCGACTCGAAATTTCAGAGCGGACGTAGTGTTGGGAGAAGGAGGCTTTGGGACAGTTTACAAGGGTTGGCTCGATGAGGAGAATGGTAGTGTATTGGTCGTTGCCATCAAGAAGTTAGACTCAGAGAGCTTTCAAGGATTTCAAGAATGGCAGGTAATAACTCTGATACAAATTAGTTGCTGGAAATTTTGTAAATAGTCTTAACCAGAATTTCATATAGTTGTTTTACCTGTTAGTGCTCGATAGTTAAACGTACTCACTCCTATTTCATCCTAGCATATACTATCCGGTACCTCAAATAATGATCGTGACTGTTGAATACTCAATAATATCACCACCTCAGTTCCAATTTGGATGGCCAAAGGCCACAGCCCATGGCCGAATCCACCGGGACTCTACCTAGATCCATTTTCAAAGTTACCTCTCGCAGTACTTTGATAAAAAAAATAACTCATGCATTATTCCCATTTGGCAGACCTATGCTGTATATGATGCCTTTTACAAACCACCGAAAAAAAATACTTAATTCAATCATGATCCCTTTAATAAAAATAGAGGATGCGACGAACTGCCCACCTTAAAAAAATTTTGTCCTCGAAATTTAATGTCCTTGTGACCGAAAAAATATCCATCTCCAACTGGAGTATTTCTAAGACCTCAAATAACCATCCTTTTGAAGTGATCATATCTAAGACCTCAAATTTCCCTAATAACCTCAAAATGTTAGGGATCCTTTCAATTTCAGTGTGTCTCGTGTACGTGTATATAGTCAAAAGAATTTTCTAGATGTCCAACAGTGGAATGATGTTGGGAAAATCTTTGTAGTTGAAAAAAAAAAAGTGATTTCAGCCTATTTGATTCCTTTCACTTGTTACTAGTTAGTTTTCTACGTTTGTATAGCAATAGTATGTAGCTCATTCGTCAGTGCTTCTAGTCGCACAAAACTGCAACGGGGAACCAAATTGTATTTTCTCTTCTTCAAAAGAAAAGAAACACTATGAATACTTTCCCCGGAAAAAAATAAGTATGAATGCTAAACATGTAATCCAAATGAATGTAAAGGTAAGAAATTGAAAAGCCATATTCGTGCAGTGCTTTTCAGTATGCCAAGTCTGCTCTGGGTTAACTGACTAACATTGTGTTTGTGTTACATGTGTGCATGTTTCAAGAGTATATTCATTATTTCTTGTCATTCACGGAAAATTTTTGAATGTGAACTCGATGATCATACTTTTGCATTGAATGGAAGTCGTGCGTTATATTTATTTTGTTCCCTGTTTACTATGAAGTTCTGATACGACACTATTTTTGTTTATCAAAAAGAAAGTTCTGATACGGCACTATTTGTGCAGTCTGAAGTTCACATCTTAGGAAGGCTTTCTCATCCTAACCTTGTCAAGCTATTAGGATACTGTTGGGAAGACACTGAGCTACTCCTTGTCTATGAATTCATGCGAATGGGCAGCTTGGAGAAACACCTTTTTGGACGTAAGAGCTAACAGATTCACCTAATGCAAATTGGTTCATATGTCTTTCGGCTTACTAGACAGCTCATGGGTTGGCTTATGCAGGGGACTCTGCTATTCAGCCACTTCCATGGGCCATTCGGCTAAACATACTAATAGGAGCAGCTCGAGGGCTGGATTTTTTGCACACATCAGAAGAACAAGTGATTTACAGAGATTTCAAGACCTCAAATATATTGCTAGATGACGTAAGTATCCTGCAATCAATCTGTTAGAGCTGGGGGCAGGGCCGGTCCAGGGGTAAGCCCAGCAAGCCTCCGGGCTTCGGGAATTGCCCCGGGCTAGGGCAACCCCACCCCCCACCCCCCGCCAAAAAAAAAAAAAAAAAACTCAGGACGCATATAAATTTAAGAAAGTTTCAAATAATGACAGAAGTCATCAGCTTGGTTCCTGTGGTAAATGGTTGGGGATAGAACATCATACTTCTCTTGTCCATTATTGTCGATGCAGTAACTTTTGAATTTCAGTCATTCAGTCGTTCACCCACTCATGACGCTCTTGATTGGAACACTTTGTTCCCACTACATTTTCATATAGAAATGATTTTAGTGAGGCAAGGCACGATTACTTAATTAAACTCGGTTTGACATGCATATTTCTTCTCGGCAGTCCTACAATGCCAAAATTTCAGACTTCGGTTTGGCCAAATTTGGTCCCTCAGGTAGTAAAACGCATTTGACAACTCGGGTTATGGGAACATCTGGCTATGCTGCTCCGGAGTATGTTGCCACAGGTAATTCCTAAAGGCTGAACAATTATCAAAATCAAGATTCCAAACTTGCACGCTCTGGAGTATGTGTTACATGTTTGACTTAATGATTGTTAAACAGGACATTTATATGTGAAGAGCGATGTGTATAGCTTTGGTGTCGTACTAGTTGAGATGCTTACAGGCTTACGCGCAATTGATCCAAATCGTCCACATGGAAAACTAAATCTGATTGACTGGGTCAAACCATATTTGGCTCAAGAAAGAAAGTTGAAGAACATAATGGACTCTCGATTGGAAGGGAAATATCCTTCAAAAGTTGCTTTCCAAATAGCTCAGCTTGCTCTACGATGTCTTGAACCTGAACAAAAAATGAGGTCATCAATGAAAGAAGTTGTGGAGACACTGGAACGTATAGATGCAAGCAATGAAAAACCCAGGGATCGTTTGCAGCATCGACCTCCGCTTCCCCCTAAGCAAGAGAGAATTCAGTCCTATCAACTCCCGCAATGAGCATCGTAACTTCGATATATTGCTTCCCATGAAGCGCGGAATTTGAATATCTAGCTGATTGTTTCTTATATTAAAAATCTTATTTTCTTCAACCTTGTCACCACTTGACCTCTGTTTTGTGTGTTTTAAGTTGGTGATACGCTGTTATTTGATATTGCATTCCTAATCACCCATGTCTTGTGGCTATTCCCTTTATTTGAAGTGTAATCATATCGTGTATCCTTCAAATTATAAAAATTTAATTGTTATAATTGTACCCCCAACCTACTTGTACCCTACATTGACGTGCACGTACGTACCATTCCAGTACCAGTACGCGTTCTTCTTAGGTTGTGAGAGTTTACAGTGAAGGGCAAGCATCAAACAAATTTAGATAAGTATAATCAAGATGCATTGCACATTATTGTTTGGAGATATGCTACAACACAAACCATAAACAAGAAATACCCTACATTGCCTGTTTCATAACCATACAGTAAAGCAAACACAATGCATTACCTTCAGGCCATTGAGGCATCAGAGCTGGCAAAAAGAATGCATCCACGATGTCGCAATGAATTGCTGACACCAATCCAATGGAAACAGTAGCACCCAAACACACCCGCCAAGTACTTGTTGGGGTGTGAAGCCAGTTTTGGGCAACCTTCTCCAGACAGGCCGTGCTTGGCTGTAGAAAGCTCCCATTATTTCGTAATCACATTTATACAAATGTTATTTTTGTCTTTAGGGTAATGAAGTCCAGACAAACTTTAGAGGGAACTGCTATTGTTTCTTGAGAGAGAGAAAGTTGTTTGTATTCAATTGATTCGATATAGTAAACTAGTGCAGATCCAAGGAGTAAGCACATTGCCGAACCTTGTATACCAGTGTGATCTATCTTTCTTAAATCGTTCTTCATAATTGTGTGATTTCTACGATCCAAAATTTTCAAGATCTGTATGGTTTGTTGATTGAACGCATTGTTCAAACCTAATAATACTCTCTCGGCATTACTTTTTCCAATTTTGAATAGTGCCTAATGTAGTGGGACTATGCCAATACATTGCATAGACTAATCACAAGAAACAACAAAACATAAAAATACCCAAAAAAAATGGCAACAAACATCATTATTTACTGCATGGAACGAATTCAAAAGAGAAATTACCGAATAACTTCTTCTTTTTAAGCTTTTCAAAACACCATATCTCGTTGAGGCTTTTCGTCGAGCAGATTGCGGACAAAAATGGAGAAGCCATATCAATTTGAAGGTCTACATATGAGCTGTTGCAAACGTGGAAGCAATTTTCCCTGTTTTAGCACAAGCGTCGGGTCACTAAGGTAGTCGGGAAGAAATCGGCCACGTCGAATGGATCAAGTTGAAGGGAAAATGAAGAAGGGTAACCGTGGAAGAAAATATTGATGCTGTGGATTTTTAAGGGAGCTCATTTCGAAGTAGCCGTTTTTGGTTTCGGTAACATGTAGCTTTAACGGTTTTCAATCTCAAAACCAACCCAGCGTTAGACAAGTAATTATTCAGCGTTCCCGTAGTAAATGTGTTGGTAACATGTTGCATTGCCTACGTGGTATGGTATAAATTTACATAGCGACAAATTATACTATAGCAAAATATTACCATTCACTTTGACTGGATAGTTGGGCAATGCAACAAAAAATTTCCGAACGTACGCGATTCATAAATGTGTTGGTCCAAGTCGTGTGTAATTACATCGGATAAAGACGATTTTGAGTACATTTGCCTCCGAATTGGTTCGAACAAATGCATCCCAAATGTTTACTAGATTTTGGCAAAAAATATGTACAAAAAAAAAAAAAAAAACCTTCAAAGAACTCACTCTGACAAATGGGGTAAATTGTGATTTCGATTGACGCATCATAAAAATTTTAAGAGGGTCAACTGTTAAATTTTAAACTTTATGGAGGTTAAGTTAAAAAAGGTCATACTTGAGTGGGTTTAATTTGGGATAAATTACGGTAACCCCTTAACCTATGTTCCGTTTGGGAGTTATCCCCTTAAACTTTGAGTTAAAAAAATCTTCAAAGAACTCACTTCGACAAATAGGGTAAATTGTGATTTCGATTGAGGCATCTAAAAAATTTTAAGGTGGTCAACTGTTAAATTTTAAACTTTATGGAGGTTAAGTTGAAGAAGGTCATACTTGAGTGGGTTTAATTTAATTTGGGATAAATTACGATAACCCCTTAACCTATGTTCCGTTTCGGAGTTATCCCCTTAAACTTTGAGTTAAAAAAATAACTTCAAAGAACTCACTCTGACAAATGGGGTAAATTGTGATTTCGATTGAGGCATCTAAAAAATTTTAAGGGGGTCAATTGTTAAATTTTAAACTTTATGGAGGTTAAGTTAAAAAAAGGTCATACTTGAGTGGGTTTAATTTAATTTGGGATAAATAACGATAACGCCTTAACCTATGTTCCGTTTCGGAGTTACCCCCTTAAACTTTAAACTCAAACGCTTAACCACCTTAACGAATTTGAGTTTGACACTTAACCACCTTTCGATAGTACTCTGTTAGGGTATTGGATGGAAATTGCATGTGATATGCACTTGACATGGGCATGAAAATGTAATGTCAAATCTACCCTTAATTTTTTGAGTTTCTATTAACAACAAAAATCCAAAATGCTTGCCTAAATGCTTCCATTAAGAACAATCAGACGGTTCTCATTAAAAAAAAAAAAAAAAAAAACCGTGCATACCCACCATAGCATAATGCTTGCACCATACAATTTTACAACAGTCCCCACCACAAATCTAGTGGCAACGAACTCAGTAAGATATGTTTAAGGGAGGGAAGTCTCATTTCAAAGTAGCCGTTTTTGGTTTCGGTTACGCGGATCTTAACGGTTTTCAATCTCAAAACCAGCGTAATACGAGTGATTATTCAGCGTTTCCGTAGTATATGTTGCATTGCCTACGTGGTATGGTATCAATTAACATAGCGACAAATTATGTTGTAGCAAAATATTACCATTCATTTCGGCTGGGTAGTTGGCAACAGGGCCGGCCCTGGGTAACCCCGCAAGCCCTCAGCCTTGGGCAACCCCGGGCTGGGGCAACCAAAATTTCTTTTTTACAGAAGATATATATAAATTTTAAAACGTTTCACCAAATGTTTAGTAGCAACCACTTGGTGCCGTGGTAACTGCCCCTACCTATGATCAAGGAGGGCAGAGTTCGACACCCACTACTTCGGGGGTGTTCCACTAATCCAGTTTTTTGAAAAAATTGATTTTTTACGGTTTTTTATGTGATGTGTTGTGAAAGAATGACATGTCTCGGTATTTGAAAAAAACTAATTTTTTGACTTTGGCTCCTTTATTTTTTTAAAACTTTGTTATTTCTCTTCTTTTGTTTCTAATGTAGGGTAATTAGTCTTCATTGTTACACCACTAACGATTGGATTATCTATTCCCCCAATGGGTATTCTAACTGATGTACTACTCAGAATTTATTATTAACCGAGTTCGATAAGGAGTTTAAGCTAATATTCCTCTCAATTCATAATATTACAAAAATCACATTGCTAAATTACTTTTGTCAGAAATTTGTGTTTAACAGACACAACATCAATGTAAAAGTGATATATGTTCTTACAATTGATTAAAAAATTAACCCAATGATGGGAAAATTGGGAAATAAAAAACGAGCGATCTAACTTGCTTTATTATATTTTTTCACACAAATTATAGTTAAAATATGAAGCAAATTTCTTATTTTCTTTAAAAAAAAAAAAAAAAAACTCATCCAATCATATCTTTCAACGATAATTTAAGTGGAAGTTGATAAAAACTTACATTCGTACCACCATAACACTAGAGAGATTAAGTGGATTGCCTATGATCTCAATTGAAAATGAGGCGCGGTTCCACTAAGAGGATTTTTGGATCTTTTTTTACTTTTCATTCATTTCGGGATAGGTCTTTCTCCTCACATATATCAACTAAAAAAATCCAAAAAGGCAGAAAAAAAACACTAAAAATTAGAGTTAATGGAACGGGCCCTGAAAGTTCTTGGAAACGTTAAGTATGATGACTCAATTGAAGAATTTACTTTAAAAAATACAAGGAAAAGTTGGTTTCTTTGAACGGGATCGTGCTAATCATAAAGTACTATAACCGAAGTAACATTTTGATATATACTATAATTCAAGCTAAAAGCACAATATAACATTTTTTGTTCTTGTATGATATCTTTTTATCTTGTATAACTTAATTAAGTGGGCAACCGAGCTGGGAGTCGGGCTTGGGCAACCCAAATGTTAAGGCCGGGCTTGGTTGGCAATGCCACAAAAAACTTCGAAAATACTCAATACATAAATGTGTTGGTCCAAGTCGTTCGTAATTCATATCGGATAAAGACGATTCTGAGTACATTTGCCTCCGAATTGGTTCGAACAAATGCATCCCAATTGTTTACTAGATTTTAGGCAAAAAATATGTCCAAAAAAAAAAAAAAAATCTTCAAAGTACTCACTCCGACAAATGGGGTAAATTGTGATTTCGATTGACGCATCTTAAAAATTTTAAGGAGGTCAACTGTTAAATTTTAAACTTTATGTAGGTTAAGATAAAAAAAAGGTCATATTGAGTGGGTTTAATTTAATTTGGGATACATAACGTTAACCCCTTAACCTATGTTCCGTTTCGGAGTTATCCCCTTAAACTTTAAACTCAAACGCTTAACCACCTTTGTATTTGAGTTTGACACTAAACCACCTTTCGATAGTACTCTGTTAGGGTATTGGATGGAAATTGCATGTGATATGCACTTGACATGGGCATGAAAATGTAATGTCAAATCTACCCTTAATTTTTTGAGTTTCTATTGACAACAAAAATCCAAAATGCTTGCCTAAGTAAATGCTTTATTTTTTTGAACAATCAGACAGTTCTCATTAAAATAAAATAAAAAAACCGTGCATACCCACCATAGCAAAATGCTTGCTCCATACAATTTTAGTACAACAGTCCCCACCACAAATCCAGTGGCAACGAACTCAGTGAGATGCTTTGCGGAATCCTAAAGATGACACGGGTGGGTAAGACGGTGAATTTGGCGAGATCGAAGAGTTTTCAAACGATGGGGTTGACCCAGCACCTATGAGTCTTGGCGGGCTGGCCCTAAGGTCACAGAGCTCCCGCAAAGTGTCGAATGTGAAATCCCACGACCATAAGTAATTTGCCCCTAGCATGTCATCGAGAGGTTTCCGAATCGATTGAAGCGCTAAGAAATCAATTGGGTCTAAAGAGCAAAGGATTGTGAAAAATACGAATGCCAGAAAATTAGGCAAGTTATACGGAAACATTTTTCCTTTGCTTTTTTTTTTTTTTTTGCATTTGAAACGGAGAGGAATACGATTAGAGAAATCGAGGTTTTAAGCCAAGGTTGAATAAAGAAAAACCACCTGAAAAAAAAAAAAAAAACCACCTAACATGGGAAGCCCAAACTCCTAAAGCACACAAAGATCATTAGAACCCAAGATTTAGGCAGGAGAGAGAGAGAGAGAGAGAGAGAGAGAGAGAGAGAGAAGCTTGGGAGGAAGCAAAATTCTTTAATTGATCCTTCTTCATGACTTTTCTTAATCTTTTGTGCTTTGTTGTTGGGAGAAACTAATAGCATGACCAAGGAAAGGTGAAAGGTATGTGGGTTTACGATTTAAGAGCATCATCACCAGGCTTAACAAATCCCTTGAAAGTTAAATTTGATGAGTGAAATGCAACAAAACCCTTAAAAATCAGGCTTAAGAAATATTTTGCAATTTTTTTAAACTTGTAGAAAAGCTACAATAAAACACCAATTTTGTTAACTTACTATTCACCGGTTATCTCTTATTTTATTACATTACTTTCTCTCTCTCTTCCACACGTTCCAGAGTAATCACTTTTCGTTCTCTGCTTTTTCCACGCGTTTACATTACTTTCGTTCTCTACTTTAGCTACAGTAAAGCACAGTGACTTGCACGGCTCGCCATCCGGGGAGAATAATATTTTAAGAAAACATTTTTTTTTATTAGACTTGAGGGGAATAGTAAAGTTTAGATAGAGAGTCTGATTTTGGGAATTTTTGGATAGTACTTGCTAAATTTATAGTGACTTAAGGTGTTTTTGAAACTAAATTTGGTGTAAAATTTGATACTCCTGATAAGGATGCTCTAAGGGCAAGAGGGAAAATTCATGTTCTACATTAATGGTGTCAAGTCCGTTCCCTATGCATAATCTTTGAGGGGGCTTAATTTTCGGTTTTAAACTTAAAGTTGGAAAAGTGGAAAGGAGTCATAGTTTAGGGGGGTTTGTTGTAATTTACCACAAAACATGTGGGTGTGTGCAATTGGGTGCATGAGTTCGAGATGTTGCATACCCTTTTATCTTCTTTTAGAGACTCTTCTGTCAATCTCTAAAACTCTATTTTAGAGACAGGATGTGACATATTAAGGAGAGATTTTATAATTTAACTCCTGTCTCCTTGAACTTTTGATATTTTCTGGAGGGACTCATCGTTCTTTTTAAAGATTTGGTCTCCAAATTTATTTTGGGGTCTCCAAATATAGAGACCCACACCTCTTTTTTGGTCTCTAAGAGCATCACCAATCGCACACTCAAATATTGCCACATCACCTTTTGAGTATTCATTTAATGGGTTTCTAAAGTTAGTAATGTGAAACTCTACAATGGTTGATTTTTTATCCATAATAAAAAAAAAGGGAAAAATGTTGGTAGTTTTGAGTATCCAAATGCCAAAATTTGAATATTTATAAAAAAAATGTTGCTAACTTTGAGTATTTATCTAAATGCCATTGTGAGCCTTTTTTGAGTATCCAAATGCCAAAATTTGAATTTTTTTTTTTTTTTTTGAGTATGCCATTGGGAATGCTCTAAGTCTCTAAAAAGGACAAGAGAGATTGGTAGAATATAGTTTTAGAGATTTAGAGATTGATACTCTTGTTTTTTCCATCACCAATCCCGCCATGCTGGAGTGGACTAATTTCAAAGTTTGGGGGTCCTTCATTGCAATTACGGGATTGGGGATAAAACCCAATCCCTGATATCTTGTTCATCCACCTCCATCTTCATCCTCATCCTTCTCCAAAAATCCCAGAAATCTGAAATACCACTCATCCATTCCACTTTCTATGCTGCCCTGATGAAACTCAGTTACGGACTGCTCCTCATCCTGACATATTAAGGTCAGTTTTTTGGTCCTTTTAGTTCTGAACAGAAACTTTCTTCTTCTTCTTCTGTAATAGTCTCTCAATTTCAGTTTTGATTCGGGTTCGATTTTGATTTCATACGCATTATTCATCTTAGTAGTAGTAGTACTGTAGTAGTTCTTTACTGATATTGATCCAGTTCCTCTCGGAAGGAAGTACCAAAGCAGAATCTGTTTTGGATTTTGGGAACCTTTCAGTGGTCCAACCATCGATAACAATCAATGAACCTTTCATTGCTGGATGTAGCTGGTTTGTGCCTAACGGCTAGGGTGGGGTGGCTCTGATGGGTGTCTGGTGGTGGTGGCGTGGTGGTGTTTGGGAGGCGGCTGGGTCATGTGGATCAGTGTTTGGCTGGATGGGTTAGGGTTTCATGGGCTTTTGGTTTTGGGCTTTAAAATTATTATTGGGTATGCCTTGTACTGGGCTTCTTTGTCTGTATTTTCTGTACTGGGCTAGGCCATTAGGGTTTTTTTTTTGGGCTATGCCCATCAGGTGTTTTCTGGCCTTGCCCATGAGGTGTTTTAATTCCTTCAACCTCGGTTGGAGTCCCCTCCCTTCTCCCTCAACTTGATGTACCCTGTGTCAAGTTTTCTTAATAAAACTTTATTGCCGAGCAAAAAACAATGAAGTTTTCCCAATCATGATAAATATGATCATAACAAACCATCGATATGGTAAATTTGAACAAATAATAAACTGTGAGCATAAAAAAATGATCATGGTAAAAATTAAATACATGATTTTTTCATCCCTCTTTTGAATTTCAGCCGTGAAGTTTTCCCAATCATGGTAAATATGATCATAACAAACCATCGATATGGTAAATTTGAACAAATAATAAACTGTGACCATTAAAAATTAATCGTGGTAAAAATTAAATACGTGATTTTTTCATCCCTCTTTTGAATTTCAACCATGAAGTTTTCCCAATCATGGTAAATATGATCATAACAAACCATCGATATGGTAAATTTGAACAAATAATAAACTGTGACCATAAAAAATTGATCATGGTAAAAATTAAATACGTAATTTTTTCATGGTAAATATATTCAAAGAGCATGTTAAACCATAAAAAACAAGATTACAGGGAATGAAACAAAATGGAATGTACTCATTAAGTTTTCCATTCGTGATAAAAATGGCTGCCGAAACACGGGGTAACCAATTATCCACCACAGGCACTACCCACTCTTTTTCAAACATCCCTAATAATTCGGTAAACTTCAATCAAGATTTTGAACTTCATCTGATTTGTTGAAACAATATCATCCCTCTTTTGAATTTCAAAAATTACTTCCATTTTATATTTTTCATCCTCTAATATTTTTCACCTGCTAATATATAGGAAGGGTAATAATGGTAAATCACATTACAAGAGGATGAAAACATAATTTCATAAATAGTGGGGGATTAAAATCTAAATAGTGTCCAAAAAAACGAATGATTATTTAATCACATCAAATTTAAAATGTAACCAAGCTCCTGTCTACAATGTTCAGATCATGTATATGGAAAAGCAGTTCCCTTCTTCTCTAAAAACACCATAATGAGCCTATCCCAATCATATCGGGGCCAGTTACATTAATCCATTATGTTCTTTCAAGGGAATTGATTTCCGTAATATACAAAAATATATGATTTGTTATTACAAACGCGGAGAGGTTCTCTCTCCTAAAAAACAAAATTTTTAGGAGTTTCTGCATTGCTAGGGACAATACTCTCTCAGTTTTTAAAATTACAGATGTAGCATTGGTTTCATCAGATTTCCTGCTCAAAGGTTCTGCAAAACATCAAGATAGCTATCAATAAATAGTCAAATACGTAACTGGACTGTTTAAAACACCAAGTTACTGTCACAAATCCTTAAATTCAACCCGTAATTGTACGCTTGAAAAAAAAAAAAAAACACACCCATTAGAAAAACTGGTATTGACCAAGCAAAGGACACCGTTGGTCAACCGTTGTTCGAAAATGTGAGTCATCCCTTTCCACCTCCCAATTCTCATCCTTTGTCATAAGAGTTTGAGAAAAAAACCTTCATTAATGGCATTGTTGTAAATTTGGCGAGTGAGAGAGAGCGGAAGAGGAGAGAATATGGTTAGTTTCAACATGAAAGGGGCCCGACATGCATGATCAAGTGCGTGTCTTCTCCGGGTTGTCGCTGGAACGAGTAGAAATCGGAGTGGGAAAAAAAAAAAAAAAAAGCGGATAGGGAAAACCTTCTAAGGCTCTGTTTACCATATTGAGCACTTCAAATTTCTAATTTGAAGTAATTGAGAAACATATAGTGCTTTTTATTGGCAATTTTGTTCTGTTTCCAATTCTGAATCAACTTTCATACTGCAATTTTCTTCTCTTTTCAGGCCCAAAAAAAAAAAAGGAGCACAGAACCAGGTTCAAGACCCTTGACCCCACTTACTTTGATTTCTCGCTACGACATTTGCTTTTTTATTCTCAAATTTAACTGTTTTAACAACCCCAAATTTCTGATGTGTTAAAGTGCCTTGAAAAAGGTTCATTGGAAACTGTTTTTTTCTCTCTCTCCGTTATTCACAACCCAGCGGGTTGTTGTTAGCATTTTCCAATTTGTAAATTGCCCCAATTTGCTTCAAATGCGCACAAATTGCACACTTTCTCTTTTCTTTTTCTTTTTTTCCGAGAGTTGACATTTTGATAAATGTATCACGCATTATCTTGAGCATATAATATGTATTTGGGATCTATTACGAAGAAATATTGAAATGAACAGTGTTAATCCACCTTAAGATAACCTCTTGCTTCAAATTTTTTTATGGGTTAGTACATAATAATACATTGCATATGAATTTAACTTCTTCCGTAAACAAATCAGTGTACACTAATGTGAAGTGAGATATTCAAGTGTTTTTAATAGACAGTGCTACGGGTACAGAAACAATTGTATAGATTTTGCACAGATTAGTTGGGGGACCAACTTTTGGGTCCCGCACGAAAAATCCGAACCGTTGATTCATCTCAGAATAGTTTTTCATGGGACCCCAGGAGAAATCACCTCGATCCGACGTGCTTAAGCTGTTGATCCAAAACTCACCCATTTCATTCAATTAAATTATTCTGAGATGAATCAACGGTTCGGATTTTTCGTGTGAGACCCAAAAGTGGGTCTCCCAACCAATCTGTGCAAAATCTGTACCCCAAGGTTTATCGGTTTTTAATTCACCTTACTCGCTTATAGGAGTATCTAGAAGTGAGGCTTTATTGACTAGTTTACCCCACTGTCACTGTATCAGCATTTTCAGATCATGTTCCAGGAAATGTCTAGAGCAGAACTGGTCGTGAATTTGGGAATTGACTAACCAAGTCCTCGTCTTCCTTCTCTATGATCAGTAGCTCCAATCGAACACAGAAACAAATGTCTCCTTATCTACTCTCAATTGCACTTGCACTCCCTCTCTATTTCTTCCTCCATCGAACTTCTTCAACTTTACCCATCAACTCCCCTGGTCTTTATTCCCAACAGCTTGATCACGTTGCCGTTAACTGCGGCTCCTCCGGCAACTCAATTGCAGAAGATACCCGGCGATGGACCGGAGATACCGGTTCCAATTACATCACTTCATTACATGGTTCAAAGAGCGAATTAATCAGCTCAAAAGCCACTGACCAAGTCCTTCCCAATGATCCAATCCCTTACGCGACGGCCCGGCTCTCCCGTTGGCCATTCACCTACACATTCCGTGTCACTCCAGGTCAGAAATTTATTCGTCTCCATTTCTATCCTGCTTCATACCAGGGTGGTTTCAGAAGGGCCAAAGCCTTTTTCTCTGTGAAAGCTGGTCCTTATACCCTTCTTAGCAACTTTAGTGCTTCCCTTACAGTTGATGCCTTGGGCTTACAATATCTTGTTAAAGAGTATTGTGTGAACGTGGAAGAAGATCAACAATTAATCTTAACGTTCTCCCCTTCACAAAGTGGTAATTCTGATGATGTATATGCTTTTGTCAATGGGATTGAAATAATCTCAACGCCAGGAGCACTTTATCATAGTCGTGAGGGTACTCCAGCCTCGCAGATTATTGGGAAGAGTTATCGTTTCACTGTACACAAGAGCATTGCTCTAGAGAAGGTACACCGATTAAACGTTGGCGGAAGCTCCATTTCGTGCATAGAAGATACGGGTATGTTTCGGGATTGGTATGACGACTCAAATTATCTGTTGGAAAAATCAACTGTCAAGCCAGCTAGTACCACAATTCGAATCAAATACACGAGCATACCACCGTACACTGCTCCTCAGAAAGTTTACCAAACATCTTGGACACTGGTTCCAGACAAGCAAGCGACCAAGAGAGAAGTCAATTTTACATGGAGGTTGCCAGTGGATTTGGGATTTCGGTACCTGCTTAGGTTACATTTCTGTGAGCTTGAATACGAGATAAAAGAGAGTGGCCCGATGGAGTTTAGTATCTTTGTTAATGAACAGGTTATTGAAGCTAAAGGTGACCTTATCAAATGGAGCGGTGGAAGTGGGGTTGCGGTGTATAGGGACTACGTTGTGATGATGGAAGGAGAAAGGATGGAGGGCAAGCGTGATTTGCTCATAGTATTGTGCCCTCACAACCGTGAATGGACGGAACCAATTGATGCAACTCTGAAGGGGTTAGAGGTATTTAAGTTGAGCAACCCCGACAAAAATCTTGCTGGGGTGAACCCGGTGCCGCTAGCTACACGTGCTTCAATATCTCCGAAGCCCAAGAAGTTAGTGTTTGCTTCTGGAGGAAATGTCATTGCAACAGGTGTAGTAATTTTACTCACTGTATTGAATGTCATTGTCTACCAATTACGTAGTTTAGGTGAAAATAGTGTGGAGAGAAATCTCTCTTTGTCAACATCAGAGGGTATCTGTCGCCGTTTCTCACTTGCTGAGCTCATATCAGTGACCAATAGCTTTGATGATGAGTTGGTCATTGGAAGTGGTGGATTTGGTAAGGTCTACAAAGCAATTATTGATGATGGCGCAACAACAGTTGCCTTAAAGCGGTTGAATCTGCAGTCTAAACAAGGGGCAAAGGAGTTTTGGACAGAAATAGAGATGCTTTCCAAGCTTCGGCATACACATCTCGTTAGTCTTTTAGGCTATTGCAATGAACGCAATGAGATGATTCTTGTTTATGAGTTTATGGAACGTGGTACACTTGCGGATCATCTCTACAAAGTCAAAACCAATGATAATGGTATCGTTGACCATATGTCATGGAAGCAAAGGCTCAACATTTGTATAGGTGCTGCTCGTGGATTGGATTACCTCCATACAGGTATTCGGCACGGTTTAATACATCGAGATGTGAAGACCACAAACATTCTATTGGACAAGGATTGTCTAGCTAAGATTACAGATTTTGGGTTGTGTAAGTTACTGGGAGCAACTAGCCATTCCCATACGCATGTTAGCACAGATGTAAAAGGCACATTTGGGTATTTTGATCCAGAGTATTTCTTGACCCATAGGGTAACTAAGAAATCAGATGTGTATGCCTTTGGTGTTGTGATGTTGGAAATGCTTTGTGGGAGGCCAGCCGTTGATACTCAGGTTGAGGAGGAGCAACATAGTCTAGTCCGATGGGCTCAACAGAGCATCAAAGAGAACAAACTTGATCAACTTATTGACCCCAGTTTGAAGGGCCAAATCTCAGCATATTGTCTGAAGATGTTTGTAGATGTTGCAAATAAATGCTTAGATATTCGTCCAAAGGGACGGCCTACAATGGCTGATGTTGTGGTGAAACTCGAACACGCATTGGCTGTGGATGAGGGGTCTCGTGAGAACACCCAACACCAGAATAGGCCAAAGGGAAAGGTAAGCAAGGTGTTTCAGAGGACTATTGAATTTATAGCTAAAGGTGCTGATATCAAGTGGCAAAGAACAAAGGTATATAGTCCCAATGGTGAAAACATTCCAAGGAACTTCTCGTCCTCGGCTGCAAGTGGCCGCAATGAGGCAGATCTGAAAGGGCAGATTTTACCCACCCCGGATTTAAGGATTTTCAGCCTTTCAGAAATGAAGATTGCCACTAAAAATTTCAGAGTGGACAGAGTAGTGGGACAAGGAGGCTTTGGGAAAGTTTACGAGGGTTGGCTCGTCGAGAAGAATGGTAGTGGATTGGTCGTTGCCGTCAAGAAGTTGGACTCAGAGAGCATGCAAGGATTTGATGAATGGCAGGTAATAACTCTGATACAAATTAGTTGCTGGAAATTTTGTAAATAGTCTTAACCAGAATTTCATATATTTGTTTTACTTGTTAGAGCTTTCTATGCACAAATTGTATGCTTTTGCTATTGGTTCAAGGGTACTCTTTCACAATAAAGGGTCTTCAAATAATGAGTACTATTGTGACGGCCCGATTCTTTAAACACCTCAAAATCAATAATCTTTCTAATATCCTCAAAATATACAACGAATCACCGAGAATTACAATGGCTCTAAAATCCTCAAAATGACAGCAATAACTTCTGCAAATAGCCTCTCAAAACTAATTCTTTGAATACTTTGATTCTAGCCACCACTTACCTGCTTTCCACTTGAAAAATAAATAAGGCCAGATAGTATGTGCAATACGACGATAATAGACATTGCTCGAAATAAGGACGTGTGCAATAATTGACAATAACAAATCAAAGTGGATCATTCTGGAACGATAAATCATTTGTAGTCTTTTTCCTGGCCCATCTCAGTACACAAAAAACACCACTGGGGTCAATCCTGTGTGCCCCCTTTTGGCCCATATAAAAGTATAGTAGATTTCTCTCAGGGAAATTAATCATATCTCCTAACTCATTCCAATGGGCTTGCACAAGTACCAATCAGATTCGTGGCTTTCAACCAAATGTTTTTTGTGTCACGGCACAAGATGTGATAGTAACTAAACCAATACACTTAGTTATCAAAAGAGTATGAATATGAGAGAATAAAAAAACACTCTTTGCAAAGAGATTTAGCAAGCAATGTATTGCACATTACCCGGTACCTCAAATAATGATCGTGGCCGTTGAATACTCAACAATATCACCATCTCAGTGCCAATTTTGATGGCCAAAGGCCACAGCCCACGGCCGAATCCACCGGGACTCTAGCTATATCCATTTTCAAAGTTACCTCTCACAGTACTTTGATAAAAAAAAATAACTCATGCATTATTCCCATTTGGCAGACCTATGCTGTATATGATGCCTTTTACAAACCACAAACAAAACCACCGAAAAAAAATACTTAATTCAATCATGATCCCTGAAATAAAAATAGAGGATGTGACGATCTCCCCACCTTAAAAAAATTTCGTCCTCGAAATTTAATGTCCTTTTGACCGAAAAAATATCCATCTCCAACTAGAATATTTCTAAGACCTCAAGTAACCATCCTTTTGAAGTGATCATATCTAAGACCTCAAATTTCCCTAATAACCTCAAAATGTTAGGGATCCTTTCAATTTCAGTGTGTCTCGTGTACATACATGTGTATAGTCAAAAGAATTTTCTAGATGTCCAACAGTAGAATGATGTTGGGAAAATCTTTGTTGTTGAAAAAAAAAAAAGTGCTTTCAGCAGATTTGATTCCTTTCACTTGTTACTAGTTAGTTTTCTATGTTTGTATATAAATAGTATGTAGCTCATTCGTCAGTGCTTCTAGTCGCACAAAACTGCAACGGGGAGGTTTTAACAGTGGAACCGAATTGTATGTTCTCTTGTTTAAAAAAAAAGAAACACTATAAATACTTTCCCCGGAAAAAAACAAGTATGAATGCTAAACATGTAATCCAAATGAATATAAAGGTAAGAAATTGAAAAGCCATATTCGTGCAGTACTTTTCAGTATGCCAAGTCTGCTCTGGGTTAACTGACTAACATTGTGTTTGTGTTACATGTGTGCATGTTTCAAGAGTATATTCATTATTTCTTGTCATTCACGGGAAATTTTTGAATGTGAACTCGATGATCATACTTTTGCATTGAATGGAAGTTGTGCGTTATATTTATTTTGTTCCCTGTTTACTATGAAGTTCTGATGCGACACTATTTTTGTTTATCAAAAAGAAAGTTCTGATACGGCACTATTTGTCCAATATTTGTGCAGTCTGAGGTTTGCATCTTAGGAAGGCTTTCTCATCCTAACCTTGTCAAGCTATTAGGATACTGTTGGGAAGATAATGAGCTACTCCTTGTCTATGAATTCATGCGAAAGGGCATCTTGGAGAGCCACCTTTTTGGACGTAAGAGCTAACAGATTCACCTAATGCAAACTGGTTCATATGTCTTTCGGCTTACTAGACAGCTCATGGGTTGGTTTATGCAGGGGGCTCTGCTATTCAGCCACTTCCATGGGCCATTCGGCTAAACATACTAATAGGAGCAGCTCGAGGGCTGGATTTTTTGCACACATCAGAAGAACAAGTGATTTACAGAGATTTCAAGACCTCAAATATATTGCTAGATGACGTAAGTATCCTGCAATCAATCTGTTAGAGCTGGGGGCAGGGCTGGTCCAGGGGTAAGCCGAGCAAGCCTCCGGGCTTGGGGAATTGCCCCCGGCAGCTTGGTTCCTGTGGTAAATGGTTGGGGATAGAACATCATACTTCTCTTGTCCATTATTGTCGATGCAGTAACTTTTGAATTTCACTCATTCAGTCGTTCACCCACTCACGACGCTCTTGATTGGAACACTTTGTTCCCACTACATTTTCATATAGAAATGATTTTAGTGAGGCAAGGCACGATTACTTAATTAAACTCGGTTTGACATGCATATTTCTTCTCGGCAGTCCTACAATGCCAAAATTTCAGACTTCGGTTTGGCCAAATTTGGTCCCTCAGGTAGTAAAACGCATTTGACAACTCGGGTTATGGGAACAGCTGGCTATGCTGCTCCGGAGTATGTTGCCACAGGTAATTCCTAAAGGCTGAACAATTATCAAAATCAAGATTCCAAACTTGCACGCTCTGGAGTATGAGTTACCATGTTTGACTTTATGATTGTTAAACAGGAAATTTGTATGTGAAGAGCGATATGTATGGCTTTGGTGTCGTACTAGTTGAGATGCTTACAGGCTTACGCGCAATTGATCCAAATCGTCCACGTGGAAAACGAAATCTGATTGACTGGGTCAAACCATATTTGTCCCAAAAAAGAAAGTTTAAACACATAATGGACTCTCAATTGGAAGGGAAATATCCTACAAAAGCTGCTTCCCAAATAGCTCAGGTTGCTCTACAATGTCTTGGAGATGACCCAAAATCTAGGCCATCAATGAAAGAAGTCATGGAGATTCTGGAACGTATAGATGCAAGCAATGAATAATCCAGGGATCGTTTACAGCATCGACCTCCGCTTCCCCCTAAGCAAGAGAGAATTCAGTCCTATCAACCTTGTCACCACTTGACCTCTGTTTTGTGTGTTTTAGGTTGGTGATACACTGTTATTTGATGTTGCATTCATAATCGCCCATGTCTTGTGGCTATTACCTTTATTTGAAGTGTAATCATATCGTGTATCCTTCAAATTATAAAAATTTAATTGTTATAATTGTACCGCCAACCTACTTGTACCCTACATTGACATGCAGGTACGATTCCAGTACCCGTACGGATTCTTCTTAGGTGGTGAAAGTTGACAGTGAAGGGCAAGCATCGAACAAATTTAGACAAGAATAATCAAGATGCATTGCACATTATTGTTCGGAGATATGCTACAACACAAGCCATAAACAAGAAATACCATATATTGCTAGTTTCATAACCATACAGCAAAGCATAACCTTGATTGAATCTCATCATTCAGATGTGCTAATTTCTATCTACATTTCAAAGTTTGAGTGAACACAATGCATTACCTTCAGGCCGTTGAGGCATCAGAGCTGGCAAACAGGATGCCTCCACGATGTCGCAATGAATTGCCGACACCAATGAATAACCCATGGACGGCCTCCAGTTCCCCCTAAGCAAGAGAGCATTCAGTCATATCACCTCCCGCAATGAGCATGGAAAATTCGATATACTGCTTCCCATGACGTGTGACCTCTGAATATGAAGCTAATTGTTTCTTATATTAAACAGTCTTTTTTCTTCAACCTTGCCACCACAAAGCGAATGCTGGTATTCATAATGCGGTGGAAGGGTGGTATACTTATCAAATAGATTCAGACGTGTGCTATAGCTCCCACGTCTTCTACTGGTATTCATAATGCGGTGGAAGGGTGGTATACTTAAGAGGGGGTAGAAAGGTAATTTGACAGGGAAACGGGTCTGAGACATGGGAGATCTTATTTCCTCCTTATTTGTTTGCTACAAAGTGAATGCATTCTCTCACAAGTTATTAATTACCACTATTCAATAACACAGGAGATGTCAAGAAATAAAGACGGCACATCTGTGTTGTGCTGATGACTTAATGATGTTTTGTCATAGTATTCTATTGCTTTTATTGATGTTAAATTTGTATTCAGGTATAGTTGATATTACTTCACAGCAGATATTTTCTGCTCTCGCTACTCTTCTTATGTTTTTCGTTTCTTTTTTATACTATTTGGGGGGTGTATGTGTTTCAGGTACTTCTTAGCTGATCTTTTCTGCTCTCGCTAATCTGTTTCTTTTTCCTGGTGTGTGTGTGTGTGTGTGTTGTGAAGGGAATGGACCCCTAGCCACTTCACTCCTGAAATTCATTTCATGACAAAAACAAAGTATTTTTCTGCAGGAAAGATTTTTTATAACTTATTTCCAGTGGACCGACTAATCCGGGGATCAATACAGCCGTCCACTAGCTCGCAGTCATTAAGCTTGTACATAAAGCCTCGTATGAGCCAGCCCGACACGGGAATGGAAAAAGAACCCAACCAATATTCGTTTCAAACGTGCAGTAAAGTATAACCTATAGTGAAGTATAACGTTGATTGAGTCTCATGACTCTCATCCTTTCTTTTACTAATAGAAACCCAACCAATATTCATTTCAAATGTGCTAATTCCTATCTCCATTATTTCAAAGTTTGAGCAAACACAATGCATTACCTTCAGGCCACTAAGGCATCAGAGCAGAAAAAACAGAATGCCTCCATGATGTCGTGATGAATTGCCAACACTAAATTCCAATTCAAACAGTTGCACCAAAACACAATCGCCAAATACATGTTGGGGAGTGAAGCCAGTTTTGGGCAATCTTGTCTGGACAGGGGTCAAGACCGTCGGGATGCTTGGCTGTAGAAAAATGGCAGTATTTCGCGTTTGGACAGTTAAGGCACATGCTCGGTAAACTCTTTTATACGAATGTTATTTTTTAGATAGAACAACTGTGTTTTTGCGACCAAAAATAAAAAATAAAACTGTTATTTCATGAGAGAGAATTGCCGAACCTCGTGTACTCAATTGATTCAATACAGGGAATTGGGGTGGCTCACGAGGTGTAAGCACATTGCCGAACCTCGTGTATCCGTATGTTCTATCTTTCTCGAGTCGTTCTACATACTTCTGTGATTCTTCAATCCAAAGTTTCCAAGATCCTAACTACACTCTCTCGCCACTTTTTCCCAATTTCGAAAGCTGCCTAATGAAGTGGGACCACGTCAACACAGTGGATATCAGAGAAATAAATGCATGAAAGTAACAAAAATCATTAGGAAAATACTAATATTCACAGCATGGAACGAATTGGAAAAAGAAATTACCAAAATGGAGAATAACATATCAAAATGGAAGGATATGTGAGCCGTTGCAAACGTGAAGCAATTTTCTCAGTTCTGCACAACCATCGCGTGGTTATGGTGGTCCGGAATAAATCGGCCACGTCGAATGGATTCAGTTGAAGGATAAATGAAAAACCATCAGCATGGAAGGAAATATTGATAACGTGGATTTTAAGGGAAGGAAGGCTGAGTTCCAATTTTTGGTTTCAGTTACATGTCGCTTCATGGTTTTCCAATTTCAAAAGCAGCGTTTCCATTTTTTATGCAGAAAAGCCATTGTGTTAAGGAAGTCCACATTGCTTAGGAATGGAATGGATGATCACTTAATATAATGTTGGGCCTCTCCACCCATTGCCAATTGGTTTTTAGATGGATATAACGTTTCCACACATTGAGGCATCAGAACTGGCAAACAGAACACCTCCACGATGCGGCGACGAATTGCTGACAGCAATCCAATGGAAACATCAGCACCCAAACACATCCGCGAAGTACTTGTTGGGGTGTGATGCCAGTTTTAGGCAACATTCACCGGACAGGGGTCACGACCGTGCTTGGCGGTAGAAAGCCCCCATTATTTAGCATCCGGACGTGCGCCGTGAACACTTTTATACGAATGTTATTTTGTCTTTAGGGTCACGAAGTCAAGACAGACTTTAGGGGGAACGGCTGTTGTTTCATGAGGGAGAGAAAGTTGTTTGTACTCAATCGATTCAATACAGTAAACTGGTGCAGCTCAAAAGAAGAGTAGGCACATTGCCGAACCTCGTATATTAGTGTGATCCATCTTTCTTTGTTCGTTCTTCGTAATTGTTTGATTTTCTACAATCCAAAGTTTTCAAGATCCTTAGGTTCTGTTGATTGAACGCTTTGTTAAAACCTAACAATACTCTCTCGGCATTACCTTTTTTCCATTTTGAGTACTGCCTAATGTAGTGGGATTATGGCAATACATTGGATAGACTGATCATAAGAATCATGAATACATGAAAATACCCATAAATGACAACCGACATCATTATTCACTGTACGGAATGAATTCAAAAGAGAAATTACCGTGCAACTTCTTCTTCTTAAGCTTTTCAAAACACCATATGTCATTGAGGCTTTTCGTCGAGCAGACTGTGGACAAAAATGGAGAACACCGTATCAATTTGAAGGTCTACATGTGAGCCGGTGCAAACGTGGAAGCAATTTTCTCTGTTTCAGCACTAGCGTTGGGTCGTTATGGTGGTCGGGAAGAAATCGGCCACGGCGAATGGAATCAGTTGAAGGGAAAATGAGAAAACGTAAGTATGGAAGGAAATATTGATGCTGTGGATTTTAAGGGCGGGAAGGCTGAGTTCAAACTGGCCGCTTTTCGCGTTTCCACTATAAACCCAAACGCATATTACGATACCACCCTTAAACTATGTTCCGTTTCCGAGTTGCTTCCTTTACTATAAACTCAAAACACTTAACCAAAGCTAATGGCGAAGTGATTTCTCAAGATAATTAAAATGTACCAAGTTACCACTCAAAAGGGCTACTGCTATTTTTGTTCTTTTTCTTTTTCGTTTTTGGTTTTGGTTTCTAAGTATATTAAAATTTCACTCAAAAGTGTCACATAAAACAGAAATAAAGGAGAAAACCTTCCTTATACAACCAACCAACAAGTTACAAGTTATAAAACTTATCCGGAGAAAAAAACTTATTAATTTATAATATAATATACCTATACATGTGAACGGGGATGTGGGGAGGGGCGGGGCGGAGAGGGGAACGGGAATCGGGGAGGGGATTGACTATACCCCTACCCAATCCCCGAATTTTTAATTAAAAAAAAAATCCCCATACCCTACCCGATCCCCAAAAAAATCCCTTAATCCCAAACGGGTTGGATCCAGGAGGGTCGGCTGAGATGGCCATCCCTACCTCCCACTTCCAAAATGCTTCCCTTAACAACAATTAGACTATTTCTAAAATAGTAATATGCTTGCATCATAGCATTACCCAATCCCAATTTCTCAACAGTTCCCACCACCAAGCTGTTGCCGATGAACTCAGTGAGAGGCTTTGCAGAATGGTACAAATGATATGGGTGGGTACAACGGTGAATTAGGCAAGATCGGAGAGTTTTCCAACAATGCGATCTAGCCGGCACCGATGACTCCCGACGAGCTAGCCAGGGTCGCCGAGATTCAATGCAATAACCTTGTCGCCATTACAGTAACTCCTGCAAAATTACAGGGTCGGGTGTGAACACAGCCCAATCCTCACGTGGGTGCCCTATATATTTTGTTGGGGATCTGTATTTTTCAAAGTTTTTTTAAAAGCATCTCCAATTCTTTTATTCCACATTGGTTAAACACAACTTTTGAGCTCCTTATATGTGTGAACACTTAGTAGGCTAATGAATGTGGTTAGACTTAAGGAGTGGTCTCGTGCGCTCAGGAACATAGGCCAATGTGCAAGGCAATTTTGAGGAACATGATCTGGAAACCAATTAACCGGGTGCACGTTGCACAAGGGGGTGCAAATCCCCAAATTTGAGCCTCGCACACATACGACAATTAGCCCCGCATTTTGCTGCAAAAAGATTGCAAGTTTGGGCTTTTTTTTTTGGTTGGACTTCAATAAATCAGATTGGGCCTTTCATTTTTCTAAGGTCCCTATTTTTCCCCCTATTTAACTAAAAAGACCCCTACTCAAGCCTAATAACAAATTTTCTGATGGGGCCTCTAAAATTTCGTGTTTTTGGGATGCCCTAGGCACCGGCCTCTTGAGCCGGCCCTAGGTGTGAAATCCCACGAAGAGAAGTAACTTGACCCTAGCATGTCACCAAAGGGTTTCCGAATAGATTGAAGGGCTAAGAAATTAATTGGGTCTAAAGAGCAAAGTTTGTAGAAATACATTGGTGAATGCCGGGAAAATTAGGCAAGCCCATTGGAAACATTTTTCCTCTGGTTTTTTTTTTTCCTTTTTTTTTTTGTTGTCGAATGTGGAACATGGAGGAATATAATGAGAGAAATCGAGGGTTTAAGCTTTTTGGTGTTGCTTTTCCACGATGGGAAGATATATACTTTTCCGATTTCTCATGGGAAATGGATCTGAAAGGTTTAAAGGAGACAGCATCTTTACCCAAAAAAAAAATCACAAGAACCCAAGATTTAGGAGAGAGAGTAGTTTGGGAGAAAGCAAAAACCTTTGACTGATCTTCTTCTTCTTCTTGACTTTTCTTAGGCTTTGTTTGGTTGTTGGGGACTGAAATGGAAAGGAAGGAAAATTTAAAAAAAAAATCTCTTCCTTTATTTGGTTCTTAAAGAAGAGAAAGGAAAATAATCAAATTCTTATCTAACTTTCCTCCTATTTTCTCTCTAATTTCCTTCTTAATTATTTTCTCTTCTTTTATCTTTCTTTCCCAAACTTCCAAATAGAGCCTTAATCTTCTGTGCTTTGTTATCGGGAGAAACTGATAGGATGACCAGGGAAAGGTGACGGGTATATGGGTCTATGATTTGGGGGCAAGAGGGAAAATTCATGTTCTCTATGTTAACAGTGTTAAGTCCATGCCACATGCATAAACTTTAAGAGGGCTTAATGATGGGTTTTAAACTTAAGGTGGCAAAGCGGAAATGAGTCATATTAGTAAGGGGCTTTGTTGCAATTTACCCTCACCAAATCGCACTCCTTTCATTTTTACTAACCTTTTGGATGAAGAGATTTCCTAAAAACAAAAAGAAAAGAAAAGAAAGGGGTATGGTTTCTAGTTAAATCACTCATTTGAAATTGAGTATTTTGGTGAAAATTAGAGAGAAAGGTATAAAAATGGAATATTTTGATTGGTCTTATCTCTCCCTTTCTCACCATTCAGTCCAAGTTTCCCAAATGATAAAATCTAAATTTGATAAAATCTAACATTTGATTGTATCGAATGCGGAAGACATGTGATAAAATCAAAGCAAAATCAAGTGTCTTAGGCTTAGGCCAAGATTTTTGCTTTGATTTAATCACACGTCTTCCTCATCTAATAAAATCAAGTGTTAGATTTTATGAAATTTGGATTTTTATCATTCAGGCAAGGTTCTCAAACTCGTTAGGTGCTCCCAGGGTGGTGAGACACCTTGTAGATTTCAGGATCAAGTACTTGGCGCTCAGTCGGTCTAGTTGGGCGACTAATGGGCTACTGGGGGGCTAGTCGGCGAGAAACTTTCTAGCGTTTAGGCGGTGAGTACTTGGCCTTCCATGCCTTCTTTTAAAACACTGAATTCGGGAAACTTGGCCCAAGCTTATCCCATCACCAACACCGCCATGCCACTGTGAGAGAGAGAGAGAGAGAGAGGGAAAGAAGGGTTCCATTGACGATCACATAAAAAATTAGACTAAAGTAGGGCCGTAGGGGTCGACATCATGGTTAGTTTCTACGTGCATAAGAGCCAAGGGAATAGGCCATGGCCCTTCACAGAAAAGGGCCCAACAATATTGAAGAAGAGATGTAGTCGAAGAACTTTATCTGAGATGTCTTTTCCCGGAAGAAACAAACACTCTCTCTACCCACCCATTGTTGACTTTACGGCTCTGCTTATCGAGAAGATTTTGGGTGCGGATTGGTAGGGACACGTAGTGCCCGACACTCAATCCGAGCCGTCCAAAAATATTTTGGACGGCTCAGATCCGATGGGGTAAATTTACACCCGAAAATTAAAAAAATGCCACCCTTGGATCTGAGACGTCCAAAACGTGTTTCGACGGCTCGGATTGGCTTTCGGGCACCACGTGTCCCTATCCAATTCGCACCCAAAATTTTCTCTTATGCTTATCATAGTGGAGTAGTTCAACTTTGCTATGTAACCAAGACTCCCATTCCATTAACACAAAAAAAAAAAAAAAAAAATGGCAGGAACACCACTATCCGGACACAACACCGAGCACAACCTCTCGCATACACGTGCTTCCTGCACACAGTTATTATGCGGGACGCACTTATATGGGAAAGGTTGTGTCGGGATAATTGTATTCCTATCAATACTCCAAAAAGAATAACCACATGCCGCATGCTCTTTCTCAAGAAAAAATTATGAGGTGCTCCTAACATCGCTCCTTGATGTTTCAAGGCCCCTATCACTGCACATCAGTGTCGGTTCCGTCAGGAAGTGTGTAAACTAAAATTATTTTCTAGTATTGTTAATTCAGCCGTTCATCTAAGACAAAAATCAGGCTTTATTGACTTTTCAAAAATCAGCATTTTTATATCTGCAGCAGAACTGTTCTCGACTCTTCAAAATGTTTCAACTTTTTTCATCAGCAATCCCAACACATAAACAAATGTTTCCTTATCTACTCTCAATTGCACTCCCTCTCTACCTCTTCCTCCATCAAACTGCTTCAACTTTACCCATCAACTCCCCTGGTCTTTATTCCCAACAGCTTGATCACGTTGCCGTTAACTGCGGCTCCTCCGGCAACTCAATTGCAGAAGATACCCGGCAATGGACTGGAGATATCGGTTCCAATTACACCACTTCATTACATGGTTCAAAGAGTAAATTGATCAGCTCAAAAGCCACTGACCAACCCCTTCTCTATGATCCAATTCCTTATGCGACAGCCCGGCTTTCTCGTTGGCCATTCACCTATACCTTCCGAGTCACTCCAGGTCAGAAACTTATTCGTCTCCATTTCTATCCAGCTTCATACCGAGGTGGCTTCAAAAGGTCTAAGGCCTTTTTTACTGTCAAAGCTGGTCCTTACACCCTTCTTAGCAACTTTAGTGCTTCCCTTACGGTTGATGCTTTGGGGTTACAGTATATTGTTAAAGAGTATTGTGTGAACGTGGAAGAAGAACAACTATTAAATCTAACGTTCTCTCCGTCAGGAAGTAGTAATTATGATGAGGTTTATGCTTTTGTCAACGGGATTGAAATCATCCCAATACCAGCTGCACTTTATCATACTCGTGAGGGTACTCCAGCCCCACAAATAATTGGGAAGAGTGACCGGTTTACCGTAGATAAGAGCATTGCTCTGGAGAAGGTACACCGGTTAAACATTGGCGGAATCTCCATTTCATCCATAGAAGATACGGGTATGTATCGGGATTGGTATGAGGACTCAAATTATCTGTTAGAAAAAGCAAGTGTCAAGCCAGTTATTACCACAATTCGAATCAAATACACCAGTATACCACCATACACTGCTCCTCAAAAAGTTTACCAAACATCTTGGTCAAGGGCTCCAGACAAGCAAGCGAACAAAACTGAATTTAATTTTACATGGAGATTACCTGTGGATTTGGGATTTCGGTACCTCCTTAGGTTGCATTTCTGTGAGCTTGAATATGAGATAAAAGAGAGTGGCAGGACGGGGTTTAGTATCTTTGTTAATGAACAGGTTGTTGAGGCAAAAGGTGACGTTATCAAATGGAGTGGTGGAAATGGGATTGCGGTGTACAAGGACTATGTGGTTATGATGGAAGGAGATAGGATGGAGGGCAAGTGTGACATGCTCATGGTGCTGCGCCCTCACAACAATGAATGGACAGAACCAATTGATGCAACTCTAAAGGGGTTAGAGATATTCAAGTTGAGCAACCCCGACAAAAATCTTGCTGGGGTGAACCCGGTGCGGCTTGCACATGCTTCTACACCTCCAAAGCCCAAGAAGCTAGTGTTTGCTTCTGGAGGAAATTTCATTGCAACAGGTGTAGTAATTTTACTCACTGTGTTGAATATCATTGTTTACCAATTGCGTAGCTTAAGTGAAAATGGTTTGGGGAGACATCTCTCTTCGTCAACATCGGAGGGTTTGTGTCGCCGTTTCTCACTTGCTGAGCTCATATCAGTGTCCAAGAACTTTGACGATGAATTGGTCATTGGAAGTGGTGGATTTGGTAAGGTGTACAAAGCGCTTATTGATGATGGCACAACAATGGTTGCCTTAAAACGGTTGAATAAGAAGTCTAAGCAAGGGGCGAATGAGTTTTGGACAGAAATTGAGATGCTTTCCAAGCTTCGGCATACACATCTCGTTAGTCTTTTAGGCTATTGTGACGAACACAATGAGATGATCCTTGTTTATGAGTTTATGGAGCATGGTTCACTTGCCGATCATCTTTACAAAACTAAAACTAATGGTAATGGTATCGAAGGCCATTTGACATGGGAGCAAAGGCTCAACATTTGCATAGGAGCTGCTCGTGGATTGGATTACCTCCATACAGGTATTCGGCATGGTATAATACACCGAGATGTGAAGACCACAAACATTCTACTAGATGAGGACTGGATAGCTAAGATTTCAGATTTTGGGTTGTGTAAATTGGGCTCCACAAGCCATTCACAGACATACGTTAGCACAGATGTTAAAGGTACATTTGGGTATTTGGATCCAGAGTATTTCTTGACCCGTAGGCTAACTAAGAAATCAGATGTGTATGCCTTTGGCGTTGTGATGTTGGAAATACTTTGTGGGAGGCCAGCAGTTGATCCTCAGATAGAGGAGGAGCAACGTAGTCTAGTCCTATGGGCTCAACAGGGCATCAAAGAGCAAAAACTTGATCAACTTATTGATCCCAGGTTGAGGGACCAAATCTCACCACATTGTTTGAAGGTGTTTACGGAAGTTGCTAATAATTGCTTAGACAGTCGTCCAAAGGGACGGCCTACAATGGCTGATGTGGTGGTGAGACTCGAGTGCACATTGGCTTCAGAGAAGCAACGCATGGTTCCTTCCACAGAGGAAGAAGAGGATGATGATTTTAGTGTTGGTGGGGATGTAGACGACAAGTCTGATGAGGATGCAAAAACGGATGACTCTCTTGCACGAGGTGATGCTTCCTCTTCCACTTTGGCTCTGTATAGTGAGAAATCCCAAAGCCAACATAGATCAAAGGGAATGATAAGCAGGGTGTTTCAGAGGAGTATTGAATTTCTAGCTAAAGGTACGGGTATGAAGGGGAGAAAAAGAAAGGTAGATGATTCTCATGGCGAACAAGCACTTTCAGCCAAAAGTTCGTCCCATCTAAGATTGCAGTGGGAAAATGTCACTCTTAACTTGTTGTCCTCAGCTGCAAGTGGAGGCAATGAGGCACATCTGAAAGGGCAGATCTTTCCCACCCCCAATTTAAGGATCTTCAGCTTTTCAGAGCTGAAGACTGCTACTAAAAATTTCAGAAGGGATAGAGTGGTGGGAGAAGGAGGCTTTGGGAAAGTTTACAAGGGTTGGGTTGAAGAGAAGAATGGTAGTCGATTGGACATTGCCATCAAGAAGTTAAACCGTAAGAGCATGCAAGGATTTGATGAATGGCAGGTATTGCACTGATACAAATTAGTGGCTGAAAATTTTGTTAAGAGTCTTACCCATTTATATACTTTTTTTTACCTGTTATAGCTCGATATTTAATCGTACTCTATTGTATCTAATTCTAGCAATTAGATACAATAGAGTACGATTCAAGTAAAGAGTACTCTTTGCTCAAAAATGCCCGACTTGTATATTTTTGTTACAGTTCAAGTAAAGAGTACTCTTTGCTCAATAATCAGATAGTCTGCAGGGTATAGTTTTTGAGGGATTTCTTTGTTCGGAAATTTCGTTGTGCTTTATTTGTTAACAAAAAGCCTCACTCCTTGCCACAATCCTGACTAAATTAGTTAAGGTGCTGTATTCTTAGTTCTCTAGATTCTTTCTTGCCATTTATTTCTCTTTCGTTGATTTTCTCCATGGTACACACCCTTGTTTTTGTGTTTCGTGAACACATGTATAGTCGTAAGGATATCCTAGATGCCCAATAACAGAATGTTGTTGGGAGAACCTTTTGAGGTGAAAAAACAAGTGCGTTCAGGCTATTTGATTCTGTTGTCACTTGTTACTAGTTAGTTTTCTATGTTTGTATAGCAATAGTAAGTAGCTCATTCGGCAGTGCTTCTAGTCGCACAAAACTGCAACGGGGAGGTTTTAACAGTGGAACCAAATTGTATTCTCTCTTGTTTAAAAGAAAAGAAACACTATGAATACTTTCCCCGGAAAAATACTAGTATGAACGGTAAACATGTAATCCAAATGAATATAAAGGTAAGAAATTGAAAAGCCATATTCGTGCAGTACTTTTCATTATGCCAAGTCTGCTCTGGGTTAACGGACTAACATTGTGTTTGTGTTACATGTGTGCATGTTTCAAGAGTATATTCATTATTTCTTGTCATTCACGGGAAATTTTTGAATGTGAACTCGATGATCATACTTTTGCATTGAATGGAAGTCGTGCGTTATATTTATTTTGTTCCCTGTTTACTATGAAGTTCTGATACGACACTATTTTTGTTTATCAAAAAGAAAGTTCTGATACGGCACTATTTGTCCAATATTTGTGCAGTCTGAGGTTCGCATCTTAGGAAGGCTTTCTCATCCTAACCTTGTCAAGCTATTAGGATACTGTTGGGAAGAGAATAAGCTACTCATTGTCTATGAATTCATGCCAAAGGGCATCTTGGAGCAACACCTTTTTGGACGTAAGAGCTAACAGATTCACCTAACGCAAACTGGTTCATGTCTTTCGGCTTACTAGACAGCTCATGGGTTGGTTTATGCAGGGGGCTCTGCTGTTCAGCCACTTCCATGGGCCATTCGGCTCCATATACTAATAGGAGCAGCTCGAGGGCTGGATTTTTTGCACACATCAGAAGAACAAGTGATTCACAGAGATTTCAAGGCCTCAAATATATTGCTAGATGAGGTAAGTACCCTGCAATCAATCTATTAGAGCTGGGGGCAGGGCCGGTCAAGGGTTAAGCCGAGCAAGCCTCTGGGCTTGGGGAATTGCCCCTGGCTGGGGCAACCCCAAAAAAAAAAAAAAAAAAACTCAGGATGCATATAAATTTAAGAAAGTTTCAAATAATGACAAAAGTCATCAGCTTGGTTCCTGTGGTAAATGGTGCTGCCATGTGCATTACTTGAGATCGACTCTCATGCCACCTTTTTTTTTTTTTCTCTTACTTTGTTTGGCCTTGCTAGGCCTCTCTCTTTCTCTCTCTCTCTCTCTTTCACTCTCCATTTTTGTTATCTATGACTCCTTTTTTTTTTTTTCCTCCCAATCCACAACTTTATGAAACCACACTACTCAATTACTTAAAATTTTGCATTTGTAAACACAACAATAATGTAGAAGAAAATTTAGAAAAATAAGCGAGCTAACACGGTTTATTATTTTTTTTCACACAAAACATACTTAAAATATGAAGCAAACTTTTTTTAAGTTAGTGCATGACTCAAATTGAAGAATCTCCTTAAAAAAATGCAATAAGAAGGTTTTTTTTTTTTTTTTTAATTCGGATCGTTCTCATCATAAATCACTATAACTTGAGTTACTTTTTTATTGTGATTTTTTTGAGGTTGTTCAAGTTGGAAAATTACAATGTAATTATTTTTTTTTCTTTTTTACTTAATAGTAAGTGGGCAACCAAGATTGAAGTCAGACTTGGGTAACCCAAACCTTAGGGCCAGCCCTGGCTGGGTGACAATGAAAGAAATGCATATATGCTTGGGGATAGAGCATCATACTTCTCTTGTCCATATTTGTAGATGCAGTAACTTTTGAATTTCACTCATTCAGTCGTTCACCCACTCACCACGCTCTTGGTTGGAACACTTTCTTCCCACTACATTTTCATATAGAAATGATTTTAGTAAGGCGAGGCACGATTACTTAAACTCGGTTTGACATGCATATTTCTTCTTGGCAGTCCTACAATGCCAAAATTGCGGACTTCGGTTTGGCCAAATTAGGTCCCTCGGGTAGTGAAACGCATTTGACAACTCGGGTTTTTGGAACATTTGGCTATGCTGCGCCAGAGTATGTTGCCACAGGTAATTCCTAAAGGTTGAACAATTATCAAAATCAAGATTCCTAACTTGCACTCTCTGGAGTATGTGTTACCATGTTTGACTTTATGATTGTTAAACAGGACATTTGTATGTAAAGAGCGATGTGTATGGTTTTGGTGTCGTACTAGTTGAGATGCTTACAGGCTTACGCGCAATTGATCCAAATCGTCCAGGTGGAAAACTAAATCTGATTGACTGGGTCAAACCATATTTGGCTCAAGAAAGAAAGTTGAAGAACATAATGGACTCTCGATTGGAAGGGAAATATCCTTCAAAAGTTGCTTTCCAAATAGCTCAGCTTGCTCTACGATGTCTTCAAGCTCAACAAAAAAGGAGGCCATCAATGAAAGAAGTTGTGGAGACACTCGAACGTATAGATGCAAGCAATGAAAAACCCAGGGCAGCATCGACCTTCGCTTCCCCCTAAGCAGGAGAGAATTCAGTCCTATCAACTCCCGCAAGGAGCATGGTAACTTCGATATTTTGCTTCCCATGAAGCGCGGAATTTGAATATCAAGCTGATTGTTTCTTATATTAAAAGTCTTATTTTCTTCAACCTTGTCACCACTTGACCTCTGTTTTGTGTGTTATAAGTTGGTGATACACTGTTATTTGATATTGCATTCATAATCACCCATGTCTTGTGGCTATTACCTTTATTTGAGGTGTAATCATATCGTGTATCCTTCCAATTATAAAAATTTAATTGTTATAATTGTACCGGTACGCGTTCGTCTTCGGTTGTGAGAGTTGACAGTGAAGGGCAAGCATCAAACAAATTTAGATAAGCATAATCAAGATGCATTGCACATTATAAACAAACCTTCAAAGTTCAAAGAACTCACTCCCACAAAATAGGGTAAATTGTGATTTCGATTGACGCCATCTTAAAAATTTAAAGGGGGTCAACTGTTAAATTTTAAACTTTATGGAGGTTAAGTAAATAAAAAGTCATACTTGAGTGGGTATAATTTAATTTGGGATAAATTGCGATAACCCCTTAGCCTATGTTCCATTTCGGAGTTACCTCCATAAACTTTAAACTCAAACGCTTGACCACCTTAATATATTTGAGTTTGAAACTTAACCACATTCCAATATGTAGTCTGTTAGGATCGATATTGGATGGAAAATTGCATGTGATAAGCACTAGACATGGGCATGAAAATGTAATGTCGAATCTACCCTTCATTTTTTGAGTATCTACTAACAACAAACATCACAATGCTTGCCTAAATGCTTCCATTAAGAACAATATGACGGTTTCTCAAGAAAGGAAAAAAAAAAAGTAATAGTTACAAACTCAGTGAGAATTTCACAACAGTCCCCACCACAAATCCATGGGCAACAAACTCAGTGAGACGTTTTGAGGAATCGTACAGATGATATGGGTGGGTACGACAGTGAATTTGGCGAGACCGGAGAGTTTTCAAACGATGGGGTCGAGCCAGCACTTATGAGTCTCGGCAAGCTGACCCTAAGGTCATAGAGATTCAATGCAACAACCTTGTTGCCATTACAGTAACTCCCGCAAAGTTATAAGGTTGGATGTGAAATCCCACGACGATAAGTAATTTGACCCTGGCATGTCATCAAGAGGTGTCCAAATCAATTGACGGGCTAAGAAATCAATTGGGTCTAAAGAGCAAAGGTTTGTGAAAAATACCAGAATGCTGGAAAAATTAGGCAAACTATACGAAAACATTTTTCCTCTGTTTTTTTTTTTTTTTTTTGAATTTGAAAACGGAGAGGAATATGATGAGAGAAATCGAGGTTTTAAGCTTTTTGGTTCTACTTTTCCATGATGGGAAGACATACTCGTTTGATTTCTCTTGGAAAATAGATCTAAAAGGTTTAATGAATATTTCTCTTTACCAAAAAAAAAAATATTATCAGAACCCAAGATTCAAGAGAGAGAGAGAGAGAGAGAGAGTAGCTTGGGAGGAAGCAAAATTCTTTAATTGATCTTTTTCTTCTTCGTGACTTTTCTTAATCTTTTGTGCTTTGTTGTTGGGAGAAACTAATGGAATGACCAAGGAAGGGTGAAAGGTATGTGGGTTTATGATTTGAGAGGGGAAGAGGGAAAATTCATGTTCTTCATTAAGGGTGTCAAGTCCATTCCCTATGCATAATCTTTGAGAGGGCTTAATTTTCGGTTTTAAACTTTAAGTCGGAAAAGTGGAAAGGAGTCATAGTTTAGGGGGCTTCTTGTAATTTACCTCAAAACATTCGGGTGTGTACAATTGGGTGTGTAAGTTGGAGGTGTTACGTACCTTTTTATCTTCTTTTAGAGCATCTCCTGCCAACCTCTAAAACTCTATTTTAAAAACTGGATGTGACATATTGAATGCAGATTTGGTAATTTAGCTCGTAATTGCTTAAACTTTTTGTACTTTCTGAAGGAATCATCATTCTTTTTAGAGATTTGGTCTCTAAATTTACTTTGGGGCTCCAAATATAGAAACCCACACCTCTTTTTTTCGTTTATAATTAAATCTCTAAAAAGGACTACGAGTCCCTCAAAAAACTACAAAAATTAATGAAAATAAAAGTTAAATTACAAAAATCTTCCCTCGACATGCCACCTCCGACCTCTAAAATACTCCCTTTGACCCTTTTTAAATGTAGACATTTTCATTTTGGGTTGTCCCTAAATAAGTGTGTGGTTTGAAAAGTTAATGGGTAAAAGTTTGTATAATTATCATTTTGTCATTTTGAAAAGTTAGTGGGTAAAGAGTTAATAGGAAAAGTGGAGGATAATTTTGGAAAGTAGATGTGAAAAGTATAAAGTGGAGGAAAAGGTTGATGTGAAAAGTGTAATGATGATGTTTCTTTAATAAGTTGATTTGCGAAGTAACACATTTAGGCTTTGTTTGATAGCACAGATTCAGCACTTAAAACTGAATGAATTAAGTAATAAGTGATTAAGTTGGTTTGATAAATTTCACATTTCACATTACTCTGTATCCTTATCAGGAGCACCAAATTTTACACCAAATTTAACTTCAAAAACAACTTTTATAAATTTAGCGAGTCACTATCCAAAAATTTCCAAAATCAGACTCCGTATCCAAACTTTACTATTCCCCTCAAGTCTCATAAAAAAAAATGTTTTCTTAAAATATTTATTCGATCTCCCCGGATGGGGAGCTGTGCAAGTCATTGTGCAGGACGAAAGTGATTGCTCAAATTCACTATGCAAGTACTTTATTGTATATACAAATGGAGAGAGAGAAAGAGAGAAAAGTAGAGAACGAAAGTGATTGCTCTGGAACGCGTGGAAGAGAGAGAGAGAAGTGCGTGAACAGTGCCTACTCAAATTTGAGTAGGCACTGTAGCAAAAATAATTTGGGGAGGGTGAACAGAGAGGCTGATTTTTGGGGGTTTTAGGTAGCCAAATGGGGATGCTCTTAAAAGATTAAGTACCTCTTAAAATGTAAGCTTAAAAGTTCATAAAAATTAAGTAGCTTTGAGCTATGTAATTTTTGCTGAATTTGTGTGTATTTTCATTACCACCACTTTGCCACTCTACCACCATTACCACCACCACTCCGCCACTCCCACTACAACTACCACCACCACCACCACCACCACACCACCATTACCACCACTCACGCCACCACCACCTCTCCGCCATTGCCACCACCACCAATTCCCACCACCACTCACTACCACCACCATTGCCGCCACTACAGCACCATCACCACTACTCTCACAATCACTCCACCGCCGCCGCCCCGATGCCACCACTACCACCACCACCACCACCACCGCTACTACCACCAATACTATAGATACCACCACTACTCTACCACTTCCATCACCACTCCACCATTACCACAAACACTCTTTTGTCGCCTACATTACCACCACTCCCGCCGCCGCCACCACCACCACCACCACCACCACTACCATTATCATCCCGCCACCACTACCACCACCACCACCACTCACACAACCACTTTACTACCCCCGCCATAGCTGCTGCCACCACCACCACCACAAAAACACTCCCACGACAGCTACCACCACCACTACACCACCATCACCATCACTTCTCCACCATAACTACTCCCACCATCACCTACCTCATCCACCGCCACCATCACTCCAACCACCAGATGTCACCACTCCATAACCACTACCACTAGCACCATTACTCCACCAGTACTCCCATTATCAATCTACCGCTATCACAACTGCCACAACTCCCATCAGTATTCCACCACCACCACCACCGCCCCGCCAACCACCACTTTGCCACTCCATCTTCGAATCATCTTGTCAATATTGTGTATTTTTTTTTTAGTTGGATAACTATATTTTTTTTTTCATTTTTATTTGATTTTTGCATTTCAGTGTGGAATTATAAAAGGCAAAGTAGGAAAATTAGTAAATTTAATACTTCAGCTGCTTGTACACATCAAACAGCTAATTTTCAGTGTTTAAAATTCAGTTCATATCAAACAGCTTATCAGATTAACAGATTAAGCATTCAATTTTCAGTATTTCATTTTCAGTTTTTAGCTTTATTGAACAGCCTTAAAAAGGGATGGATGGAGAACAATTTTAGAGATTAATTTTTCCCATCACCAATCCCGCATGCCGTGAGGGGAGAGAGAGAGAGAGGGGTTCCATTCCACTAATGATCACTTCAAAAATTCGACTAATCATGTAGCTGTCGACACCATGGTACGTTTCTACGTGCAAACAAGCCAACGGCATGGGCCCTCAGATATCCACAGAAAAGGGCCCGACATTATTCAACAAGGAGATGTAGCCGAACATGCTTCTCTGATGTTTCCTTTCCCAGAAGAAACGAACACTCTCTCTTCTCAGCCATTGTTGACCTTAGGGAAAACCTTCTAGGGCTTCTACGGACTACGGTACTTGAGAAAAATCTATGTCACTGGCGATTTTCTTCTGTTTCCAATTCTGAATTAGCTTTTATTTTTCTTCTTTTGTCAGGCAAAAATATGACAAGAAGTTAGCACATGCCCCATGCACTTTCTCTACCGTTCGGAGTTTTCCTCTATTACTCCCAAGGTACACAACATATTTCTCAAGAAAAAAATTACTACTAATTTTCCCTAATGTATGAAGAGATTTTCGGGAAATGCAACAATACACACAGTGTGTACCATATGCACCTTGAAAATGTTATGAATCGATTATCTATTGTGAATAAAAAGTTACAATTATTATTAAAAAGTTACGAAATGCAAAAATGTTACAAATCATAGAGAAAATGTTATGAATCATATTGCTGAAAAGTTATGAAACAATAAAAAAATGTTACGATTAGGTAGCACAATAGAGACCATACACTATGTGCATATGGTACACAACTATTGTAGCCATTCCTTTTCAAGCCAAATATCATGCTTTATTGACTAGGTTTACCCGTACTATATCGGCAGTTTTAGATCATGTTCCACGAAATGTCTGGAGCAGAACTTTTCTTGACTATTCAAAAATCAAAATTCTTCAACTTTTTTCATCAGCAATCGCAAACTCTCACCTTCACTATGATCATTCCCAACTTCTCTGAGCAGTACCAATTCACATCAAAAACACATAAACAAATGTTTCCTTATCTACTCTCAATTGCACTCCCTCTCTACTTCTTCCTCCATCAAAATACTTCAACATTGGCTATCAACTCCCCTAGTCTTTATTCCCAACAGCTTGGTCACATTGTCGTTAACTGCGGCTCCTCCGGGAACTGAATTGCAGAAGATGCCCGGGAATGGACCGGAGACAGAGGTTCCAATTACACCACTTCATTACACGGTTCAAAGAGTAAATTGATCAGCTCAAAAGCCACTGACCAACCCCTTCTCTGTGATCCAACTCCTTACGCAACAGCCCAGCTTTCCCATTGGCCATTCACCTATACATTCAGAGTCACTCCAGGTCAGACACTATTCGTCTCCATTTCTATCCAGCTTCGTACAGAGGTGGTTTCAAAAGGTCTAAGGCCTTTTTTACTGTAAAAGCTGGTCCTGACACCCTTCTTAGCAACTTTAGTGCTTCCCTTACGGTTGATGCTTTGGGCTTACAGTTTATTGTTAAAGAGTATTGTGTAGATGTGGAAGAAGAACAACTGTTAATTCTAGCGTTCTCTCCGTCACATACTAGTAATTTTGATGAGGTATATGCTTTTGTCAATGGGATTGAAATCATCTCAACGCCAGAAGCACTTTATCATACTCCTGAGGGTACTCCAGCCGTTCAGATTATTGGGAAGATTGATCGTTTTATGGTAGATAAGAGCATTGCTCTGGAGAAGATACACCGGTTAAACGTTGGAAGAATATCCATTTCATCAGTAGAAGATATGGCTATGTTTTAGAATTGGTATGAGGACCCGCATTATCTGTTGGAAAATTCAACTGTCAAGCCAACTAGTACCACAATTCGAATCAAATACACGAGCATACCACCGTACACTGCTCCTCAGAAAGTTTACCAAACATCTTGGTCACTGGTTCCATACAAGGAAGCAAACAAGACCAAGTTCAATTTTGCATGGAGGTTGCTTGTGGATTTGGGATTTCGGTACCTGCTTAGGTTACATTTCTGTGAGCTTGAATGTGAGATAAAAGTTAGTGGCTGGATGGAGTTCAGTATCTTTGTTAATGAACAGGTTCATGAGGCTAAAGGTGACCTTATCAAATCGAGCAGCAATGCAGTGTATAGGGACTATGTTGTGATGATCGAAGGAGATAGGATGGAGGGCAAGCGTGATTTGCTCATAGCGTTGCGCCCTCACAACCATGGATGGACAGAACCAATTGATGTGACTCTAACGGGGTTAGAGGTATTTAAGTTGAGCAACGCCGACAAAAATCTTACTGGGGTGAACCTGGTGCCGCTAGCTTCACATGCTTTGATGTCTCCAGAGCCCAAGAAGCTGGTGTTTGGTTCTAGAGGAAATGCCATTGGAACTGGTGTAGTAATTTTGCTTACTGTGTTGAATATCATTGTTTACCGATTGCGTAGTGTAGGTGAAAATACTGAGGCGAGAAATCTCTCTTCTTCGACATCAGAGGGGTTGTGTTGCCGTTTCTCACTTGCTGAGCTCATATCAGTGACCAATAACTTTGATGATGATTTGGTCATTGGAAGTGGTGGATTTGGTAAGGTCTACAAAGCACTTATAGATGATGGCGCAACAACGGTTGCCTTAAAGCGGTTCAATGAGAAGTCTAATCAAGGGGCAAAAGAGTTTTGGACAGAAATTGAGATGCTTTTCAAGCTTCGGCATACATCTCGTTAGTCTCTTACGCCATTGCAATGAACACAATGAGATGATCCTTGTTTATGAGTGTATGGAGAATCGTACACTTGCAGATCATCTCTACAAAATAAAAAAGAATGGTAATGGTATCGTAGGCCATATGGCATGGGAGCTGATAAGAGCACAAATGTCCCATTAGCGGCCCCTAATTTATTGTTGTTACGCCCCTGTTTTTATAAATTTCTTGGAGTTTAATACTTGTATTTCTTGTTTTGGACTTGTGGAGCGAGTGGTTGGCACACAGAGCTAAATTGAGAAGTTAGTGGTGCCGATTGAATTAATTCAGAGGAAATTGGGTTCACGTGAGATTTTGAAGGCAACTCTCAAAATTAATTGTTTGATTAGGAATACAATTTGTGATAATCAATTCAAAGGAAATTGTATATCTTAGTTAGGATGTAAATTTTCAGTGGTTCAATATGGAAGTTCCGTGGGTATCAAAGGTGGCCCCACCAATTACACTTCTAAGGAAAAGAATTGGGCTGCAAGTTAAAGATATTGCTGCCATATACAAGTCGGTCAGCTGCATGTATAAAAAAGGCATGGAGGCTTTTTGGAGGAAAAGGGAAGCTCGCACGCTGCTGCGCACAATAGAGTTCCCACGGTTGGGAACAATGAAACCATCCATGAGCAGCTAAATTATTCGACTAGGGTAACGAGGATATCTCTCCAAATTATTCGACTAGATTTTTAGGGTTTCTATTCAACATTTAGTTGTATGACTTTGGATGATTCATAGTTTTTATGAAAGTTAATATTTTTCCGATTTATCTTTTGTGTTTGTCAAGCACCGCCGTACAATTGTTTTACTTGTTTCGAGATAGTCTCTGAGATAGATTATACGACGTGAGACGGGTCATGCTACTCGTTAAGTCCGATGAGACGATCCATGCTGTGTGGAGATAGTCTATACGGAGTATGAGTCTTGATTATATTTTTGGGAATTATAGATAGGAATTGCTACCCTATCGGTGATCTGGTCATATGTTGAGAGAACCCTAGATTTCATCACAATCACATTACAAGGGGAGATTGAATCGGAAACCCTAGTCCTTTCTCTCCGTTGCTTTCGATACCTTTACTATTTTTCTAGTTAATTTTAGTTTCAACAATCCAAAATCAAACTTCTTTCGCTCTTGAATTAAACTAGAAATAGATTGAATATACAGTAACTTAGCTTTTTATTCCCCGTGGATGATACTCAGTCTTAACCACTTTTCTACGGAGTAGTAGTTAACTCCAAGTTTTATAAATTATATTTTTGGTACGAAAACGACTTACCAGGAGCAAAGGCTCAACATTGGCATAGGAGCTGCTCGTGGATTGGATTACCTCCATACAAGTATTCGGCACGGCATAATACACCGAGATGTAAAGACCACAAACATTCTATTGGATAAGGATTGGATAGCTAAGATTTCAGATTGTGGGCTTCGTAAAGTAGGCTCCACAAGCCATTCACTGACATACGTTAGCACAGATTTTAAAGGCTCATTTGGATATTTCGATCCCCATTATTTCTTGACCCGTAAGCTAACCAAGAAATCAGATGTGTATGCCTTTGGTGTCGTGATGTTGGAAGTGCTTTGTGGGAGACGAGCAGTTGATACTCAGGTCAAGGAGGAGCAACATAGCCTAGCGCTATGGGCTTAACAGAGCATTGAAGAGAACGAACTTGATCAACTTATTGACCCTAGGTTGAGAGACCAAATTTCACCACATTGTCTGAAGGTTTTTGCAGAAGTTGCTAATAGTTGCTTAGATAGTCATCCAAAGGGACGGCCTAGAATGGCTGATGTCGTTGTTAGACTCGAGTGCGCATTGGCTACAGAGAAGCAAGGCATGGTTCGTTCCACAGAGGAAGAGGATGATTTTAGTGTCGGTGGGGATGTGGACGAGAAGTCGGGGGAGAACACAAAATGGGATGACTCTCTTGCGCAAGGCGGTCCTCCCTCCTCCTCCACTTTGACACTGCATAGTGAGAACACCCGAGGCCAGCATAAGTCAACGGGTAAAGTAAGCAAATTGTTTCAAAAGAGTATTGAATTTCTAGCTAAAGGTATCAAGTGGAAAAAAAGAAAAGTAGATAATTCCTATGGTGCACAATCACTTTCAGCCCATAGTTCGTCCCATCTAAGATTGCAGGCGAGTAGAGGCAATGAGGCATATTTGAAAGGGCAGATCTTTCCCACCCCCAATTTAAGGATCTTCAGGTTTTCAGAATTGAAGACTGCTACTAAAAATTTCAGAGGGGATAGACTCATGGGGGAAGGAGGCTTTGGGAAAGTTTACAAGGGTTGGCTTAATGAGAAGAATGGTAGTGGATTGGCCATTGCCGTCAAGAAGTTAAGCCCAAAGAGCATGCAAGGATTTGATGAATGGCAGGTAATTATGCTGATACAAATTAGTGGCTGAATTTTCTTTAAAGAGTCTTAGCCAGAATTTCATATGCTATTTTACCTGTTATAGCTAGATATTTTATTGGACTCAGGCGTATCTAATCCTAGCATTTAACTATTTCTTCTTTTCATTTATGCCCAACTTGTATATTTTGATGTGCTTTTTATGTTAACAAAAAGCTTCAATCATTGACACAATCATGACTAAAGTAGTTAAAGTTCGGTATTCTTAGTTATCTAGATTCTTTCTTGCTCGTTTATTCCTCTTTCATTAATTTTTTCCATGGTACACATCTTGTTTGTGTGTACTGTATTGTCTTGAGGTTTTTCTAGATGTCCAATAATGGAATGTTGTTTGGAAAACCTTTCTAGAAGAAAAAATTAGTGCGTTCAGGCTATTTGATTCTGTTGTCACTTGTAGCTCATTCGGGAGTGTTTCTAAACGCACAAAACTGCAGCGGGGAGGTTGTAATAGTGTCAACAATTTGTATTTTCTCTTGTTAGCTATAGATGTATCCAGGAGCAAAACGGAAAAGACCTGTTCAGTCCTAGGAACTGAGATGGAAAAAGAAGTTATATGCAAGTAGTACTTGACCGTTTGATTCTCATATAACATCATGCATCAGCTACTAACTTTGGTCTGAAATTTAAAGACGTAGGATTTCCCAAACGCATGCCTTTCATTTAGAAAAGAAACCAAAAACAAGACAAGAATACAAAACGATGTATGAAGCATAAACATGTAATCCAAATGAGTATATGGGACATAGGTAAACAATTGAAAGCTATATTGGTGTGCTTTTCAGGATGCACAGTTCTGTTCTGGGTTAACCGACTTACATTGTGTTTATGGTATATATGTGCATGTTTCAAGAGTATATTCAAGATTTCTTGTCATTCCCGGAAAATTTGACAACGTAATTTGTTGATTGTGCTCGTGAATTAAGTGGAAGTTGTGTGTCATATTTATTTTGTTGACGTTCTCAATCTTCTGATACAACTCTATTTCTCTCTCATGTTTCAGATCAATAATTGTTTCACTTCATGTTTTAATTTCTTCTGATTGCTGTCTGTCTGTTCAATATTTGTGTAGTCTGAGCTAAACTTCTTGGGAAGGATTTCTCATCCTAACATTGTTAAGCTATTAGGATTTTGTTGGGAAGAGAATAACCTACTCCTTATCTATGAATTCATGCCAAAGGGCAGCGTAAGGGCTAACAGATCAAATTTATTTCACCTTGTGCAAATCAGTTCATATGTCTTTTGGCTTACTAGACAGCTCATGGATTGGCTTATGCAGGGGGCTCTGCTGTTCAGCCACTTCCATGGGGCATTCAGTTTAATATACTAACAGGAGCAGCTCGAGGGCTGGATTTTCTACACGGTTTAGAAAAACAAGTGATTTACAGAGATTTCAAGACCTCAAATCTATTGCTAGATGAGGTAAGTTTCCTGCAACCAATGAATAATGAATTAGAGCCGGGTGACAATGAAAGAAATGCTTCTCTTCCCATTATTTTAGATGCATTAACTTTTCTATTTCACTCACTCACTCTCTCATTCAGCTACTCTCACCAAGCTCTTAGTTGGAGTACTTTCTTCCCACAACATTTTCACATATAAATGATTTTGGTAAGGCAAACTATGAGGACTTGAACTCAGTTTGACATACATATTTCTTCTCGGCAGTCCTTCAATGCCAAGATTGCAGACTTCGGTTTGGCCAGATTGGGTCCCTCAGGGAGTGAAACGCATGTGTCAACATGGATTGTGGGAACATATGGCTATATTGCTCCAGAGCATTTTGCCACAGGTAATCCCTCAAGACTGAACAATTATCAAAATTAAGATTCCAAACTTTGCACACTTCAAAGCCGCTTGAACTATACCCACCATATTGATGTGTCACGATATGAGTGTTAAATAGGGCTCTTGAACATGAAAAGCGATGTGCATGGTTATGGTGTGGTATTGGTTGAAATGCTTACAGGCTTACATGCATTTGATAAAAACCATCCGAGTGGAAAACATAGTCTGGTTGATTGGGTCAAACCATTTTTGTCCCAAAAAAGAAAGTTGGTAAACATAATGGACTCTCGATTGGAAGGAAAATATCCTTCAAAAGCTGCTTTTCAAATAGCTCAGGTTGCTCTAAAATGTCTTGGACTTGACCCAAAAGCTAGGCCGACAATGAAAGAAGTTGTGGAGACACTGGAACGTTTGGATGCGAGCAATGAAAAACCCAGGGATCCTTTGCACAATCGACCTCCGCTCCCCCCTACGCAAGAGAGAATTCTGTCCCATCAACTCCCGCAGTGAGAATGGTAACTTCGATGTACTGCTTCCCATGAAGCTAGGCGTTTGAATATGAAGTGTTGGAAATTTGTGAATGAAACCGGGGCACTCAAAGGGTCTCCCGGGGCAACCGAGACCACCCCACGGATTTAACACGTTGTGCAATTAACGCTGGGTAACTCCCTCATGAATATGGAGATAATGGCAGGATTGAATTCCAATTCAATTCGGATTGAAGGCTGCGCTTACAGGATCTGAAATTCATTGGCAGAATTCATTTCGTTATTGAATGGGGAGGCTCCCCCATTAATCCCGTATTCATGTTTTCAGCTCCCTTTTCCAGCTATAAGAAGGGCAGCTCCGTATTGGTTTATGCATCAGAATTTCGTGCAACTCATTCTATTCCAGAAAATCGTTTTTGAGAGAGAGAGGTAGACGTTTCAGTTCGCCAAGGCTTCCAGCGGTGGTGTTCCGGTGGTCGTGGTTTTTAGTCGTTTCATCCTGGGACGAAGACGTCGAGTCAACCTACAACACCCACGGTAGGCGGCGCATCTTTGTTAAGGAGAGTGTGGTTATACACGACTCGGCCTTCCGAATACTGTTTGTATTTCATATTTAGTTTTTGTCAAGTTTATTTCTGTTCATGTATTTCTGTTTTGTTGTAATCTGTTCATGTATGATTATACCGAATGAAATTGTTCTTTGGAATTCGGAATTGCCACTGTGTTTTTTCCAACATGAAGTTGGTTGTTTCTTATATTATAGCAGTTTTGTTGTTCTAGTGGCAATATGAGGATGTTCGAAATCAAATGCAATTATTTATGCTAGTCTTAGTCTATTAACTTTTGCCTGATTATGAGTTAAACTTGCTCAACATGGGTACCCAAAAAGGTAAGGATGGAGCTAGGGGACAAGTGGTGGCGGCCGCCACCACAAGGTTTTCAAAAAATGTAGTAATTAGTATATAGGAAATAAATTTTCATCCTCGAATCATACAGACTGGCCACCGTTAGAAATTTTTTTTCCCCGTAGAGAGGATGAATATTTATAATTTAGGTTGTCTTTTTATTGCGTAATGTACGTAAGGGCAATATTTATCAATGAGGTTTAATTTTGTTGGGCAATATTTATCCCCGACTCACATGACTCTTTTTTGGTGAGCATGGACACGTGACTTTCTTTGTTGATGAGACACTTATGGTGTTAATTTCAATCAAGAATTAATTGGAATGATTTTATTTTCTCGTGCTTATTTTTTCATGCCTACTCTAGGCAATTAACCTATATTTTTCAGATTGGAATGATGTTTTTTGGAAAGAGGATATGAATAATGAAATTATTAGCAGAATGAATGCATAGTTTCCTATGCTCTTAGAAGTTTCTGTTGGCCAAGAATTTAACTGGAAGATAGCACAACATGCATTCGATATACCATGAAGAAATTTCTTTGAATTTTTTGTTGATGCCAAAGCCCACGTAAAGAGATCTTCTAATTTACGCTTGGGTTGATTGACTAGCTCCATTTAGGCCTCGTTCCGCTTAACATTTTGCACTTTTTCATTTTTGTCTTTGTTCAATTTTTTTCGCATTTGTTAGTTTTGCATCAAACTTTTTAAGTTTTGTAATTCGTCTCGATGAGAGGAATAAAAAAAAGTACAAAATTATTACCGAAACACGAAGCGGAACGAGGCCTGAGTAAAGTCTTTCTAAAGAACAACCCACAAATGCATAGGCACATCATAAGTAAAATTGAATGCAGATGTTGCTAAATTACCTTCTCCTAGATCTATTGAATCTATCAAAGCTTGCTTCATTAGTGAAGGTGTATTTGATATTACATTCATTGGGAGGTAACTTTGTGGTGCTCACTTTTCCCACTTTGTTAGATATGAAGTCTATGATTGAGAGCATTGAAATTAACTAGTTGGGGAATTTCTTTGAGGAATTTAGAGAGTGGAGTCTTGATTTTGTTGTTGAATCCAGTCGCAATGTGTGGATTAATTGCTATGGGGTTCCTTTGCATTTGTGGAATTCAGATACTTTCTTTTCCATTGGCAAAATTTGGGGGGAATCGATTACTCTTGATGATTCAACTTCAGATAAGTTAACTTTCTCTTCAGGTAAAGTGCAAATCTCTACCAAGTCCTTTGATTTTATCAATCAAGTGATCAACTTGGAGGCAAATGGTAGGGTGTATCTGATCAGGGTAATAGAAGAGCAAGTTGTGATTAACAACTTGATGAGGGAAGGAAGTAGGTGTTTATGCAAAGGTAATGTTAGCCTCAACTTGGATAAGAAGGAAGATGATCGGTTTGATGTTAATAAAGGGGATAATCTTAAGGATGTTGAAGTGGCCGAAGCAAAGGACCTTCTTGTTGAGCCAGTAACTTTGAGAGAGGATTTAGAGAATGTGGAATCTAACGACTTGTTTTTTGTGAGGGATGATAGGAACCACAATGAGAGGAAGTGGTGGAACCCAACCTTACTGAGCATGGGATTGATGCTTCCCGTGTGGATGAAGTCCAAGTTCCTGTGAATGTCTACCCTTTGGAAAATGGAACAAAGGAGGTTTCCAATGATACCAATTTAGTTGAGGCGAGTTTTGACGGGGATCTAATTTCGGGTGACCCTCTTATTATGTTTGTGGATCTCATGCGCGACAAAAGAAACACCATAAGTGTAAAGGTAAATGTAGGAAACCATTATGGACTAAAAATCCTTCGAAAGATGCTATGTTCCCTAGATCGAATAGCCGGGATCAGAAAGAGAAAAATCCGAGAAGATTGAAGTTGGGCGCGAAGAAAGGATACATCGAGGAGCCCTCTCATAAGTCTAAGGAGGAAGTTAGTGGAATGGAGAGAAGGTTGGAAGTTGAATCTTTACCATCATCAAACTCTGTAAGAATGCAAGAGGAGGTTTGTAGCGATTCTCGCAACAGGAATTCAAAGTTAATCAAGCAAGCTCGTAAGAGTATGGAGGTGAGTTCTATGTGTGGAATTAAATTCTTTGGAAGGAAGAGCTACAACATTAAGAAATATTTAAAGTTGTATGGAGTTGATATTTCTGAACAAGAAATTATTGCGCTTGAGGAGTTGGAGGACGAGGAATCCTGTTCAGTGGAGTTCTAATCTTGTTTTCGATGTATGTGGTTGCATGTGGTTTGGAGGTTTTGGTGTTTTGGGGGTTTTAGCTTCTCGGTTGGGTTTTAGGTGCTTTGTGGCTTCTGCTTGGGGAGTTGTGTTTCTTGTTGTGTTGTTGTTTTTGGGGGTAGCTTTTTGGCCTTTCAGGAGTTTCGGTCTTCTTGGTTTTTTCTTCTTTTTTGGTGTTTTGGCTAGTATCTTGCCATCCGTGATGTTCCTTTGTTTTTCCCCCTTTTGGGTCCTTGACGTTTTTAGTCTCGGATCCTTTTAATCTTTGTAATTTTGTTTTCAAAGATTAATAAATTCTTTAGTTAGCAAAAAAGAAAAAAAAAAGAAAAAGAAAAGAATAGGGAGACGAAGTCTGGAAGGGTAAAATAGAATGAATTGTTTCTTAAACAGAAAAATACTAATTTTCTTCTCTGTTCAAAATTTTAAAGGGGCACTTATATAATCATCCTTTTACTCCCTTGATATTAGAAAATCATCCTAAATATTTTTAGGAGTTATGGTTCTATCCCGAGATTCAAATAAACCCTAAAATGCCCTTTATCTATCTATATATAAATATATAATTTATAACAAATTAGGAGATTGAGGACTAAATTAAAAGTTGCATATATGGGGCGGTAGGAAGTGGACTAATTTCAAAGTTTGGGGGTCCTCCATTGCAATTACGGGATTGGGGATAAAACCCAATCCCTGATATCTCGTTCATCCACCTCCATCTTCATCCTCATCATTCTCCAGAAATCCCAGAAATCTAAAATACCACTCATCCATTCCACTTTCTATACCGCCCTGATGAAACTCAGTTACAGACTCCTCCTCGTCCTGACATATCAAGGTCAGTTTTTTGGTCCTTCTAGTTCTAAACAAAAACTTTCTTCTTCTTCTTCTTCTTCTTCTTCTTCTTCTTCTTCTTCTATAATTGTCTCTCAGTTTCAGTATTGATTCGGGTTCGATTTTGATTTCATACGCATTATTCATCTTAGTAGTAGTAGTACTGTAGTAGTATGTTGTAGTTCTTTACTGATATTGATCCAGTTCCTTTCGGAAGGAAGTACCAAAGCAGAATCTGTTTTGGATTTTGGGGAGCTTTCAGTGGTCCAACCATCGATAACAAACCATGAAGTTTTCCCAATCATGGTAAATATGATCATAACAAACCATCGATATGGTAAATTTGAACAAATAATAAACTGTGACCATAAAAAATTGATCATGGTAAAAATTAAATACATGATTTTTTCATCCCTCTTTTGAATTTCAGCCATGAAGTTTTCCCAATCATGGTAAATATGATCATGACAAACCATCGATATGGTAAATTTGAACAAATAATAAACTGTGACCATAAAAAATTGATCGTGGTAAAAATTAAATACGTGATTTTTTCATGGTAAATATATTCAAAGAGCATGTTAAACCATAAAAAACAAGATTACATGGAATGAAACAAAATGGAATGTACTCATTAAGTTTTCCATTCGTGATAAAAATGGCTGCCGAAACATGGGGTAACCAATTATCCACCACAGACACTACCCACTCTTTTTCAAACATCCCTAATAATTCGGTAAACATCAATCAGGATTTTGAACTTCATCTGATTTGTTGAAACAATATCATCCCTCTTTTGAAACAATATCATCCCTCTTTTGAATTTCAAAAATTACTTCCATTTTATATTTTTCATCCTCTAATATTTTTCACTTGCTAATATATAGGAAGTGTAATAATGGTAAATCACATTACAAGAGGATGAAAACATAATTTCATAAATAGTGGGGGATTAAAATCTAAATATTGTCCAAAAAATGGATGATTATTTAATTACATCAAATTTAAAATGTAACCAAGCTCCTGTCTACAATGTTCAGATTACGTATATGGAAAAGCAGTTCCTTTCTTCTCTAAAAACACCATAATGAGCCTATCCCAATCATATCGGGGCCAGTTACATTAATCCATTATGTTCTTTCAAGGGCATTGATTTCCGTAATACGCAAAAATATATGATTTGTTATTACAAACGCGGAGAGGTTCTCTCTCCGAAAAAACAAAATTTTGAGGAGTTTCTGCATTGCTAGGGGCAATACTCTCTCAGTTTTTAAAATTACTGACGTAGCATTCATCAAGATAGCTATTAATAAGTGGTCAAATACGTAACTGGACTGTTGAAAACACCAACCAAGTTACTGCCACAAATCCTTAAATTCAACCTGTAATTGTAAGCTTGAAAAAACAAACACACCCATTAGAAAAACTGGTATATTGACCAAGCAAAGGACACCGTTGGTCAACCGTTGTTCGAAAACGTGAGTCCTCCCTTTCCACCTCCCAATTCTCATCCTTTGTCATAAGAGTTTGAGAAAAAAACTTCATTAATGGCATTGTCGTAAATTTGGCAAGGGGCCCGACATGCATGACCAAGTGCGTGTCTTCTCCGCGTTGTCGCTGGAAAGAGTAGAAATCGGAGTGGGAAAAAAAAAAAAAAAACGGATAGGGAAAACCTTCTAAGGCTCTGTTTACCATATTGAGCACTTCAAATTTCTAATTTGAGGTAATTGAGAAACATATAGTGCTTATTATTGGCAATTTTGTTGTGTTCCCAAAAAAAAAAAAAAGGAGCACACAGAACCAGGTTCAGGACCCTTGACCCCACTTACTTTGATTTCTCGCTACGACATTTGCTTTTTTATTCCCAAATTTAACTGTTTTAACAACCCCAAATTTCTGATGAGTTAAAGTGCCTTGAAAAAGTTGCATTGGAAACTGTTTTTTTCTCTCTTTCTCCGTTATTCACAACCCAGCGGGTTGTTGTTAGCATTTTCCAATTTGTAAATTGCCCCAATTTGCTTCAAATGTGTACAAATTGCACAATTTCTCTTTTCTTTTTCTTTTTCTTTTTCTTTTTTTCCGAGAGTTGATATTTTGATAAATGTATCACGCATTATCTTGAGCATATAATATGTATTTGGGATCAATTACGAAGAAAAATATTGAAATGAACAGTGTTAATCCACCTTTAGATAACCTCTTGCTTCAAATTTTTTTATGGGTTAGTACATAATAATACATTGCATATGAATTTAACTTATTCCGTAAACAAAATTCCAGGTTCTGCCCCTCATCACACATCAGTGTACACTAATGTGAAGTGAGATATTCAAGTGTTTTTAATAGACAGTGCTAGGGGTACAGAAACAATTGTATAGATTTTGCATAGATTGGTTGGGGGACCCACTTTTGGATCTCGCACGAAAAATCCGAACCATTGATTCATCTCAGAATAGTTTTTCATGAGACCCCAAGAGAAATCACCTCGATCCGACGTGCTTAAGCTGTTGATCCAAAACTCACTCATTTCATTCAATTAAATTATTCTGAGATAAATCAACGGTTCGGATTTTTCGTGTGGAACTCAAAAGTGAGTCTCTCAACCAATCTGTGCAAAATCTGTACCCCAAGGTTTATCGGTTTTTAATTCACCTTACTCGTTTATAGGAGTATCTGGAAGTGAGGCTTTATTGACTGGTTTACCCCACTGTCACTGTATCAGCATTTTCAGATCATGTTCCAGGAAATGTCTAGAGCAGAACTGGTCGTGAATTTGGGAATTGACTAACCATGTCCTCGTCTTCCTTACCTACTCTCAATTGACTAACCATGTCCTCGTCTTCTTTACTGTCACTGTATCAGCGTTTTCAAAATGTTTCAACTCTATTCATCAGCAATCTTCTCCTCCCTCCTTCATCAGTAGCTCCAATCCACATCAAAAACACACAAACAAATGTCTCCTTATCTACTCTCAATTGCACTTGCACTCCCTCTCTATTTCTTCCTCCATCGAACTTCTTCAACTTTACCCATCAACTCCCCTGGTCTTTATTCCCAACAGCTTGATCCCGTTGCCGTTAACTGCGGCTCCTCTGGCAACTCAATTGCAGAAGATACCCGGCCATGGACCGGAGATACCGGTTCCAATTACATCACTTCATTACATGGTTCAAAGAGCAAATTAATCAGCTCAAAAGCCACTGACCAAGTCCTTCCCAATGATACAATCCCTTACGCGACGGCCCGGCTCTCCCGTTGGCCATTCACCTATACATTCCGTGTCACTCCAGGTCAGAAACTTATTCGTCTCCATTTCTATCCTGCTTCATACCAGGGTGGTTTCAAAAGGACTAAGGCCTTTTTCTCTGTGAAAGGTGGTCCTTATACCCTTCTTAGCAACTTTAGTGCTTCGCTCACTGTTGATGCCTTGGGCTTACAATATATTGTTAAAGAATATTGCGTGAACGTGGAAGAAGATCAACCGTTAATCTTAACGTTCTCCCCGTCTCAAAGTGGTAATTCTGATGAGGTATATGCTTTTGTCAATGGGATTGAAATCATCTCAACGCCAGAAGCACTTTATCATAGTCGTGAGGGTACCCCAGCCCCACAGATTATTGAGAAGAGTGATCGTTTTACTGTAGATAAGAGTATTGCTCTAGAGAAAGTACACCGGTTAAACGTCGGTGGAAGCTCCATTTCGTCCATAGAAGATACGGGTATGTTTCGGGATTGGTATGAGGACTCGAATTATCTGTTGGAAAAATCAACTGTCAAGCCAGCTAGTACCACAATTCGAATCAAATACACGAGCATACCACCATACACTGCTCCTCAGAAAGTTTACCAAACATCTTGGACACTGGTTCCAGACAAGCATGCGACCAAGAGAGAAGCCAATTTTACATGGAGGTTGCCAGTGGATTTGGGATTTCGGTACCTGCTTAGGTTACATTTCTGTGAGCTTGAATACGAGATAAAAGAGAGTGGCCGGATGGAGTTTAGTATCTTTGTTAATGAACAGGTTGTTGAGGCTAAAGGTGACATTATAAAATGGAGCGGCGGAAATGGTGTTGCTATGTACAAGGACTATGTGGTGATGATGGAAGGAGATAGGATGGAGGGCAAGCATGATTTGCTCATAGTGTTGCGTCCTCACGTCCGTGAATGGACGGAACCAATTGATGCAACTCTGAAGGGGTTAGAGGTATTTAAGCTGAGCAACCATGACAAAAATCTAACTGGGGTGAACCCAGTGCCGCTAGTTACACGTGCTTCAATATCTCCAAAGCCCAAGAAGTTAGTTTTTGGTTCTAGAGGAAATGCCATTGCAACAGGTGTCGTAATTTTACTCTCTGTGTTGAATATAATTGTTTACCAAGTGCGTTGTTTAGGTGAAAATAGTGTGAGGAGAAATCTCTCTTTGTCAACATCAGAGGGGTTGTGTCGCCGTTTCTCACTTGCTCAGCTCATATCAGTGACCAATAACTTTGATGATGATTTGGTCATTGGAAGTGGTGGATTTGGTAAGGTCTACAAAGCACTTCTTGATGATGGCGCAACTACGGTTGCCTTAAAACGGTTGAATGAGAAGTCCAAGCAAGGGGCAAATGAGTTTTGGACAGAAATCAAGATGCTTTCTAAGCTTCGGCATACACATCTGGTTAGTCTTTTAGGCTATTGCGATGAACGCAATGAGATGATTCTTGTTTATGAGTTTATGGACCATGGCACACTTGCCGATCATCTCTACAAAATTAAACCCAATGGTACTGGTATTGTAGCCCATATGTCATGGGAGCAAAGGCTCATCATTTGTATAGGAGCTGCTCGTGGATTGGATTACCTCCATACAGGTACTCCGCATGGTATAATACACCGAGATGTGAAGACCACAAACATTCTACTGGACAAGGACTGGAGAGCTAAGATTTCAGATTTTGGGTTGTGTAAACTGGGGTCGACAAGCCATACTCACACGCATGTTAGCACAGAAGTTAAAGGCTCATTTGGGTATTTTGATCCAGAGTACTTCTTGACCCACAGGCTAACTAAGAAATCAGATGTGTATGCCTTTGGTGTTGTGATGTTGGAAATGCTTTGTGGGAGGCCAGCAGTTGATATGCAGGTCGCAGAGGAGCAACATAGTCTAGTCCTGTGGGCTAAACAGGTTATCAAAGAGAACAAGCTTGATCAACTTCTTGACCCCAGTTTGAGGGACGAAATCTCGCCACATTGTCTGAAGGTGTTTGCTCAAGTTGCTTATAATTGTTTAGATCGTCGTCCAAAAGGACGGCCTACAATGGCTGATGTGGTAGTGAGACTCGAGGACGCATTAGCTTCAGAGAATCAATGTATGGTTCCTTCCACAGAGAAGGAGGATGATGATGATTTTAGTGTTGGTGGGGCTGTGGATGAGCAGTTTAGTGAGAACGCGCAAAGGGATGACTCTCTTCCACTGGGTTATACTCCCTCCTCCACTTCAGCGCAGTGTAGTGAGAACACCCAAGGCCAGAGTCGATCAAAGGTAAATGTAAACAAGGTTTTTCAGAGAACTATTGAATTTCTAGTTAAAGGTGCTGATATCAACTAGAAGAAAAGAAAGGTACGAGAAAGCAAACGCATTCTTTCAGTGTATATTGCACTTATTTTTGGTGTACGTAACGCACTTTTTGGGTTATTTCTCCAGGGGTTAACCTATGAACTATATAGATGGTACTCAGAGTTTTGATGATGATATACATATTTTTAGTACATTGTACACATATTTTTCTGGCCCATTAGTGACGGGATTTAATGGTGTTATTAACGCAGTTTTGTGGTCTTCTTTAAATTTAACCAAAAATTTTGTGACCAAAATATGTTTGGGAGGGTATATGCTGCTCCAAGATTCCATTGGTGAACAATCACTTATGACCCATAGTTTAAGGATTTTCAGCTTTTCAGAATTGAAGACTTCTACTAACAACTTCGGAAAGGATAGACTTTTGGGAGAAGGAGGCTTTGGGAAAGTTTACAAGGGTTGGCTCGCTGAAAAGAATGGTAGTAGTTCGGCATTTGCCGTCAAAAGATATGACGCGGGGCGCTTGCAAGGATTGAAGGAATGGAAGGTAATGATGCTGATAAAAATTAGTGGCTGAAAATCTAATAGAGAGTTTTAACCAGAATTGCATTTACTTTTTACCTGTTAGAACTTGATATTTAATCCTACTCAGATCGTATCAAATCCCAGCATTTACTTTTCCTCCTCTTTTATGCCCAAATTGTATAGCAACAGTACATTTTTAATATTCTAAATTCTTCTGAATGCTGTCCGTTTGCTCAATATTTGTGCAGACTGAGGTTATCCTCTTAGGAATGTTCTCCCATCCTAACCTTGTTAAGCTATTAGGATACTGTCAGGAAAAGAAAGAGCTACTCCTTGTCTATGAATTCATGCCAAAGGGAAGCTTGGATGACCATCTTTTTGGAAGTAAGAGCTAACAGACGTAAATTATGTTAAACGAAAAGGATGCAAATGGATTTCGTGTTATAAGAATCAACTATATGCCATTTGGCTCAATCTACAGTTCATGGATTGCTTATACAGGGGACTCTTCTGTTCAGCCACTTCCATGGGACATTCGGCTCAATATACTAATTGGAGCAGCTCGAGGGATGGATTTTTTGCACAAATCGGAAAAACAAGTGATTTACAGAGATTTTAAGACCTCAAATATAGTGCTAGATGAGGTAAGTATTGTGCAATTAATGAATTAGATCTGGTGAGAATAAAAGAAACGCAAATCTGTTTTGGGATGGAACACTATACTTTTCTTGTTCATTACTTTTAGAGGCTGCAACTTGTGACTTCCACTCATTCAGTCGTTTACCTACTCTCTAAGTTATCGGTTGGAGCATTTTTTTTCCCTCGACATTTTCTTTACGAAAAGCTATTCATGTACAAATGATTTTACGAAGGCAAGGTATGATGGCTTATAATTGGTTTGACATGCATATTTTCTTTTCGGCAGTCCTACAATGCCAAGATGACAGACTTCGGTCTAGCCAGATTGGTTCCCTCGGTAAATGAAACGCATGTGACAACATCTGTTGTCGGAACATATGGCTATGCTGCTCCGGAGTATGTTGCCACAGGTAATCCCTGAAGGCTGAACAATTATCAAAATTAAGATTCCATACTTTGCACGCTTCAAAGCCACTTGAACTAAACCCACCATATCTATATGTTACCAATTTGACGTTATGATTGTTAAACAGGGCACTTGAACATCAAGAGCGATGTGTATGGTTATGGTGTGGTATTGGTTGAAATGCTTACAGGCTTACGTGCAATTGATAGAAACCATCCGAGTGCACAACACATGCTGGTTGGCTGGGTCAAACCGTATTTGTCCCAGAAAAGAAAGTTGGTAAAAATAATGGACTCTCGATTGGAAGGGAAATATCCTTCAAAAGCTGCTTTCCAAATAGCTCAGCTTGCTCTAAAATGTCTTGGTACTGACCCAAAAACTAGACCATCAATGACAGAAGTTGTGGAGACACTGGAACATGTAGATGCAAGCAATGAATAACCCATGGACGGCCTCCAGTTCCCCCTAAGCAAGAGAGCATTCAGTCCTATCACCTCCTGCAATGAGCATGGAAAATTCGATATACTGCTTCCCATGACGTGAGACCTTTGAATACGAAGCTAATTGTTTCTTAGATTAAAAAGTCTTTTTTCCTCAACCTTGTTACCACAAGCCAGCCATTAATGTGGTAGAAAACAAAAAATACTGCTTATCAAATGTGTTTTGTCATAGTATTCTATTGATTGAAATTTGCATTTTATGTATTTTTTATAGTACTTCGTAGCAGATATTTTCTGCTCTTGCTACTCTTTTTTATCTTTTTTTCGTTTCTTTTTTATACTATTTGGGGGGTGTATGTGTTTCAGGTACACTTGATTGTACTTCTTAGCTGATCTTTTCTGCTATCAGTAATCTGTTTCCTTTTTGTGGGGGGCTGTGTGTGTGTTGTGAAGGGAATGGACCCCTGGCCACTTCACTCCTGAAATTCATTGCATGACAAAAACGAAGTATTTTTCATAAAAGACTTTTTTACTTATCTCCAATGGACCGACTAATCCGGGGATCAATACAGCCGTCCACTAGCTCACATTCTAATTAAGCTTGTACATAAAGCATAATATGAGCTGTCCCAACACGGGAACGGAAAAAGAACCTTCAGTTGAAAAACATAACGAGAGCTATCAATATTCGTTTCAAACGTGCAATAAAATATAACGTTGATTGAGTCTCATGAGAGAGAGAGAGAGAGAGAGAGAGAGAGAGTTTTTTGCACTCAATTAATTCAATACAGGGAATTGGTGTGGCTCACGAGGTGTAAGCACATTGCTGAACCTTGTATATCCATATGTTCTACCTTTCTTTATTCATTCTACGTACTTCTGTGATTCTTCGATCCAAAGCTTCCAAGATCCTTAGGGTTTGTTGATTGAACGCATTGTTCAAATCCTAACTACACTCTCTCGCCACTTTTTTCCAATTTCAAAAACTGCCTACTGAAGTGGGACTATGTCAACACAGTGGTTATCAGAAAAATAAATGCATCAAAGTAACAAAAATGATTAGGTAAATACTAATATCCACAGCATGGAACGAATTGGAAAAAGTAATTACCAAATGGAGAATAACATATCAAAATGGAAGGATATGTGAGCCGTTGCAAACGTGAAACAATTTTCTCTGTTCTAGCACAACCATCGGGTGGTTATGGTGGTCCGGAATAAATCGGCCATGTCGAAGGAAATATTGATAATGTGTATTTTAAGGGAAGGAAGGCTGAGTTCCAATTTTTGGTTTCAGTTACATGTCGCTTAATGGTTTTCCAATTTCAAAAGCAGCGTTTCCAATTTTAATGCAAAAAAGCCATTGTGTTAAGGAATCCCACATTGCTTAGGAGTTGAATGGATGATCACTTAATATAATGTTGGGCCTCTCTACCCATTGCCAATTGATTTTTAGATGGATATAACGTTTCCACACATTGAGACATCAGAGCTGGCAAACAGAACACCTCCACGATGTGGCAACGAATTGCTGACAGCAATCCAATGGAAACAGCAGCACCCAAACACATCCGCAAAGTACTTGTTAGGGGTGTGATGCCAGTTTTAGGCAACATTCTCCGGACAGGGGTCACAACCGTGCTTGGCGGTAGAAAGCCCCCATTATTTCGCATCCGGACGTGCGCCGTGAACACTTTTATATGAATGTTATTTTGTCTTTAGGGTCACGAAGTCAAGACAGACTTTAGGGGGGAACGGCTGTTGTTCCATGAGGGAGAGAAAGTTGTTTGTACTCAATCGATTCAATACAGTAAACTGGTGCAGCTCAAAAGAGTAGGCACATTGCCGAACCTCATATATTAGTGTGATCCATCTTTCTTTATTCGTTCTTCGTAATTGTTTGATTTTCTACGATCCAAAGTTTTCAAGATCCTTAGGTTCTGTTGATTGAACGCTTTGTTAAAACCTAACAATACTCTCTCGGCATTACCTTTTTTCCATTTTGAGTACTGCCTAATGTAGTGGGATTATGGCAATACATTGGATAGACTGATCATAAGAATCATGAATACATGAAAATACCCATAAATGACAACCGACATCATTATTCACTGTACGGAATGAATTCAAAAGAGAAATTACCGTGTAACGTCTTCTTGTTAAGCTTTTCAAAACACCATATGTCATTGAGGCTTTTCGTCGAGCAGATTGTGGACAAAAATGGAGAACGCCATATCAATTTGAAGGTCTACATGCGAGCCGGTAAAAACGTGGAAGCAATTTTCTCTGTTTCAGCACAAGTGTCGGGTCGTTATGGTGGTCGGGAAGAAATCGGCCACGGCGAATCGAATCAGTTGAAGGGAAAATGAGAAAACGTAAGTATGGAAGGAAATATTGATGCTGTGGATTTTAAGGGCGGGAAGGCTGAGTTCAAACTGGCCGCTTTTTATTTCAGTTACGTGTCGCTAAACGGTTTTTCAATGTCACAACCAGCGTTTCCACTATAAACTCAAACTATGTCCCGTTTTAAGGGGGCAAATTACGATACCACCCTTAAACTATGTTCCATTTCCGAGTTGCTTCCTTTACTATAAACTCAAAACACTTAACCACCTTAATGCATTTGAGTTTGACACTTAACCACCTTCCGTTAGTATTCTGTTAGGGTACTGGATGGGAAATTGCCTGTGCTAAGCACTTGACATGGGCATTAAAAGTTAAAATCAAATCTACCATTCATTTTTTGAGTTTCCATTCACAACAAACATTCAAAATGGGCATGGGGAGGGTAGGAGTGGATACCACTACCTCCATCTCCAAACCCATATCAATCCACATCCCCTTCCCAATCTCCACTAGGGATTTCTTTTTAACCTCCATCCCCGCCCCAATACGGGGAACGGGGATTCCCACAGGGAACCGGGAATCCAAAAATTCACTCAAACTATTCAATTGAATAGCAAAGAAGTTGTATTAAAATCCAAAGCTAATGGCGAAGTGATTTCCTAAGATAATTAAAATGTACCAAGTCACTCAAAAGGGCTACTGCTATTTTTGTTCTTTTTCTTTTTCGTTTTTGGTTTTGGTTTCTGAGTATATTAAAATTTCACTCAAAAGTGCCACATAAAACAGAAATAAAGGAGAAAACCTTCCTTATACAACCAACCAACAAGTTACAAGTTATAAAACTTATCCGGAGAAAAAAACTTATAAATTTATAATATAATATACCTATACATGTGAACGTGGATGCGGGGAGGGGCGGGGCGGAGAGGGGAACGGGAATCGGGGAGGGGATTGACTATACCCCTACCCAACCCCGAATTTTTTTTAAAAAAAAATCCCCATAACCTACCCGATCCCCGAAAAAATCCCTTAATCCCAAACGGGTTGGATCCAGGAGGGTTGGCTGAGATGGCCATCCCTACCTCCCACTTCCAAAATGCTTCCCTTAACAACAATTAGACTATTTCTAAAATAGTAATATGCTTGCATCATAGCATTACCCAATCCCATTTTCTCAACAGTTCCCACCACCAAGCTGTTGCCGATGAACTCAGTGAGAGGCTTTGCAGAATGGTACAAATGATACGGGTGGGTACAACGGTGAATTAGGCAAGATCGGAGAGTTTTCCAACAATGCGATCTAGCCGGCACCGATGACTCCCGGCGAGCTAGCCAGGGTCGCCGAGATTCAATGCAATAACCTTGTCACCATTACAGTAACTCCTGCGAAGTTACAGGGTCGGGTGTGAACACAGCCCAATTCTCACGTGGGTGCCCTATATGTTTTGTTGGGGATTTGTATTTTTCAAAGTATTTTTAAAAGCATCTCCAATTCTTTTATTCCACATTGATTAAACACAACTTTTGAGCTCCTTATATGTGTGAACACTTAGTAGGCTAATGAATGTGGTTAGACTTAAGGAGTGGTCTCGCGCGCTCAGGAAAATAGGACAATGTGCAAGGCAATTTTGAGGAACACGATCTGGAAACCAATTAACCGGGTGCACGTTGCGCAAGGGGGTGCAAATCCCCAAATTTGAGCCTCGCACACATACGACAATTAGCCCTGCATTTTGCTGCAAAAAGATTGCAAGTTTGGCCTTTTTTTTTTTGGTTGGACTTCAATAAATCAGATTGGGCCTTTCATTTTTCTAAGGTCCCTATTTTTTCCCCCTATTTAACTATAAAGACCCCTACTCAAGCCTAATAACAAATTTTATGATGGGGCCTCTAAAATTTTGTGTTTTTGGGATGCCCTAGGCACCGGCCTCTTGGGCTGGCCCTAGGTGTGAAATCCCACGAAGAGAAGTAACTTGACCCTAGCATGTCACCAAAGGGTTTCCGAATAGATTGAAGGGCTAAGAAATTAATTGGGTCTAAAGAGCAAAGTTTGTAGAAATACATTGGTGAATGCCGAGAAAATTAGGCAAGGCCATTGGTAAACATTTTTCCTCTGTTTTTTTTTTCCTTTTTTTTTTTGTTGTCGAATGTGGAACATGGAGGAATATAATGAGAGAAATCGAGGGTTTAAGCTTTTTGGTGTTGCTTTTCCACAATGGGAAGATATATACTTTTCCGATTTCTCATGGGAAATGGATCTGAAAGGTTTAAAGGAGACAACATCTTTACCCAAAAAAAAAAATCATAAGAACCCAAGATTTAGGAGAGAGAGTAGTTTGGGAGAAAGCAAAAACCTTTGACTGATCTTCTTCTTCTTCTTGACTTTTCTTAGGCTTTGTTTGGTTGTTGGGGAATGAAATGGAAAGGAAGGGAAAATTAAAAAAAAAAATCTCTTCCTTTATTTGGTTCTTAAAGAAGAGAAAGGAAAATAATCAAATTCTTATCTAACTTTCCTCCTATTTTCTCTTCAATTTTCTCTCTAATTTCCTTCTTAATTATTTTCTCTTCTTTTATCTTTCTTTCCCTAACTTCCAAATAGAGCCTTAATCTTCTGTCCTTTGTTATCGGGAGAAACTGATAGGATGACCAGGGAAAGGTGACGGGTATATGGGTCTATGATTTGGGGGCAAGAGGGAAAATTCATGTTCTCTATGTTAACAGTGTTAAGTCCATGCCACATGCATAAACTTTAAGAGGGCTTAATGATGGGTTTTAAACTTAAGGTGGCAAAGCGGAAATGAGTCATATTAGTTAGGGGGTTTGTTGCAATTTACCCTCACTAAATCGCACTCCTTTCATTTTTACTAACCTTTTGGATGAAGAGATTTCCTAAAAACGAAAAGAAAAGAAAGGGGTATGGTTTCTAGTTAAATCACTCATTTGAAATTGAGTATTTTGGTGAAAATTAGAGAGAAAGGTATAAAAATGGAATATTTTGATTGGTCTTATCTCTCCCTTTCTCACCATCCAGTCCAAGTTTCCCAAATGATAAAATCTAAATTTGATAAAATCTAACACTTGATTTTATCGAATGCGGAAGACATGTGATTAAATCAAAGCAAAACGTGTTTGGACGGCTCGGATTGATTTTCGGGCACGACGTGTCCCTACCCAATTCGCACCCAAAATTTTCTCTTATGCTTATCATAGTGGAGTAGTTCAACTTTGCTAATTTTAGGTACTTGAGAAACACATACTATGTAACCAAGACTCCCATTCCATTTACAAAAAAAAAAAAAATGGCAGGAACGCCACTATCCGGACACAATACCGAACATAACCTCTTGCATACGCATGCCTCCCGCACACATTTATTAAGCGGGACGCACTTATATGGGAGAGGTTGTGTCGGGATAATTGTGTTCCTATCAATACTCCAAAAAGAATAACCACATGCCGCATGCTCTTTCTCAAGAAAAAATTATGAAGTGCTCCTAACATCGCTACTTGATGTTTCAAGCCCCTTATCACTGCACATCAGTGTCGGTTCCGTCAGCCGTTCATCTAAGACAAAAATCAGGCTTTATTGACTTTTCAAAAATCAGCATTTTTAGATCATGTTCGGCGAAATGTCTGGAGCAGAACTGTTCTTGACTCTTCAAAATGTTTCGAATTTTTTTATCAGCAAACTCTCACCTTCACTATGATCATTCCCAAACTCTCTCAGTAGTTCCAATTCACATAAAAAACACACAAACAAATGTTTGCTTATCTACTCTCAATCGCACTCCCTCTCTGCTTCTTCCTCCATGAAACTACATCAACTTTACCCATCAACTCCCCTGGTCTTTATTCCCCACAGCTTGATCGCATTGTCGTTAACTGCGGCTCCTCCGGCAACTCGATTGCAGAAGATACTCGGCAATGGACCGGAGATATCGGTTCCAATTACACCACTTCATTACATGGTTCAAAGAGTAAATTGATCAGCTCAAAAGCCACTGACCAACTCCTTCCCAATGATCCAATCCCTTATGCGACGGCCCGGCTTTTTCGTTGGCCATTCACCTATACATTCCGAGTCATTCCAGGTCAGAAACTTATTCGTCTCCATTTCTATCCAGCTTCATACCGAGGTGGTTTCAAAAGGTCAAAAGCCTTTTTTACTGTGAAAGCTGGTCCTTACACCCTTCTTAGCAACTTTAGTGCTTCCCTTACGGTTGATGCTTTGGGCTTAGAGTATATTGTTAAAGAGTATTGTGTGAACGTGGAAGAAGAACAACTATTAAATCTAACGTTCTCTCCGTCAGGAAGTCGTAATTATGATGAGGTTTATGCTTTTGTCAACGGGATTGAAATCATCCCAATACCAGCTGCACTTTATCATACTCGTGAGGGTACTCCAGCCCCACAAATAATTGGGAAGAGTGACCGGTTTACCGTAGATAAGAGCATTGCTCTGTGTAGGGGTCCGGATTCACCGAGCACCTAACTCACTGTGAGAGACACCTCTTCGATTGTCACCGAGAGACTATCTCCGAGGGACTCTTCGGTGAATGGATCGACTTATAACAAACAATTAGGGTTTCGGTCCCTCTTATCGGTTTTAACCGAGACCTTTTCAAGACTAGATCAATAAATGGATTTCTCGACTTGATTTCAACGGACCTCGGGAAATACCCGAGGGCTGACATAGACCGACTTCATGATGAGGAAAGTAATCCGAGAGGCTCGGTACTGAGTCAGCAGAGCAGTTAATGCAGCATGTGCCTGTAACAAATCGTGATCATAACGAGTGACGTCACCCGAACGGTCGAGACACGTGTAGCGTTTACATTGGAGACGTGTGATTGCAGAATATTCTTTCAGGCTCGTCATCGTGACGTCACCCGAACGGTTATATCACGTGACGAGCACGGCTGTGCTTGGGGGCCAAGCAGAGGGCTCAACCATAAAAGGAACACTTCATCGTCAAAAAGAGGTACGCAATACTCTCACAAAAACCCTAGATCTACTGCACTTCATCTTCTTCTACTTACTAGACCGTCGGATGACCATTCCGGACTCAACGGTTCGGTCTGGTGCTAACGATTTGCTCAGTGTGCAGGCCTAGAGTTCCACCTGAGAGTGTACACCATTTCCGTCGTTCACCATCACCAGGAGGATCAACCAGAGAAAGAGGACTCCACAATTGGCGACTCTGCTGGGGAGCAACTGATCTGAGTCATTTCCCGGTGTTCTACCTTTCTTCTCCTTGGAAGAACTCTACCTCTGTTTCTTAAACCTTCCATGGCGATCGTTGAAGACGACGGAACCACCGGACCGGCGGCAAGAGCTAACCCCGGGGGTGGTCCTCGGGTGGGCATCGTTACCCACCCCATCTCAGGCTTCACTCCGAGCCCTAACCCCCTAGACACCGTGCAGCAGATGCAGGAGCAGATGGCTGCCATGAAGGCTCAGATTGAAGCACTGACGAAGGCACAACCCACAGCCTCAGCCTCCTTATCTGGGGCGTCGAGGCGACGGCGCAAGGCGGCGGCGGCGGCGGCCCAGACAACTCAACTTACCCACCAAACCCAGCATCCTTCGGCTAAGGATCGTTTGGGCCAGTCGATCGTCACCGACGCCTCAGGACGAGTGATTCCACCAAGACAGCGGACTCCCTCTCCGAGAAAGCGTTCGGAAATAGTGCGTACAGACCGCACTACTAGGACTGGAGGTCACTCTTCTTCCAGTTCCCAGTCCACGACGGGACGTTCTGGGTCCCAAGCTTCTCGCCGGAACAACGAAGGCGATGATGTTAACCGTGGGAAAGCCCCGGTACAATACGATACAGATCGCCGAGAGATCATCCGTAACAGATCAACCGAACATGATCGCCACAGAGGTCGTGTGGACCGGGAACCGAGAACCCATGACAGGGAACGGAGTCCCCGGAGACACCACGACCGAGAACCTCAACACTTTCCAGAGTACGACATGGATGATACCGGCGATTTTATAATTGTTCGGGACCCACGTACTCGGGAGTCAAAGCGCTACCGAGCGGAGGCCAATCCTCCTCAAGCCAGAAGCTCTGAGAAACGAAAAGAGCCTCCCCGAGACCTCGGTGCGAGCGATGAGCGGCACAGACTGAACGCCAAAAGAGCGTTCAGCGCTGGCGAGGCCTGCGAGGCCCCTCGTTTAGCCGAGAAGCCAGCTGATTCAAGGCTTCAGAAAATCCAGGAGTCTCCATTTACTCGGGAAATCCAAGAGGCTCATCCTCCAAAAAACTTCACCGTCCCTAAATTTACGAAGTATGACGCCAAGACAGACGCTGTGATGCACCTCGTGCACTACCGGCAACTGATGGGACTTTATGGCTACGACGAGGCCATGATGTGCAAGGCCTTCCCGGTGAGCCTTCAGGGGACCGGTCTAGTTTGGTTTAACCAACTACAACCGGGCTCCATCGCTTCGTTTGAAGAACTGGAAGAGGCCTTCACCGCTCGGTTCGTGACGAGCAGTACACAACCAAAGACGATAGACGCTCTCGTCGGTCTGAAGCGACAGTCCGGAGAAAAACTAAGAAAGTATGCCGAGCGCTACTGGGAGATTTACAACGCCATCGAAAGCTGTGACCCCCAGATGGCAGCCACGTCCTTCAAGTATGGCTTAGACGAGAACTCGGCAATTTTTGAAGAATTGATGCTGCACCCCCCGGGAAACATGAGCCGGTTGATGGAAACGGTGGAAAAGTTTGCCCAGTTGGAGGATGTCATATCTGAAAGAAGGCTTTCAAGGACCTCGGGGAATCAAAAAGCCAATGCTGGAGATTACTCGGGGAAAAAGCAAGTCAACACGGTCAAATCAGGAAACGGAAAGGGGTGGAAGAAGGACCGCGACTCGTGGAGGGAACGGGAACCGATCAGGGAGCGGGAACCGAAACCTAACGAGTTCGTCGGCATAACCACAGTATTTAACCTACCACTCTACAAGCTGATCAGAACCATCAACCGAGAGCCCTGGTTCACCTGGCCAACCAACAAGCTGGGGACAGCCGAAGGCCAACCAGACGACTGTAAGGTTAAGTGTACTTACCATAATGAGCTGGGACACTATACCACTGCGTGCCAGCCTTTCAAGGAATTCTTGGAAAGGCAGGTCACGCAAGGGCGCTTGGACCAGTACATTGACCGCCAACGGACTAATAACCGAACACAGCAACAACAACAGAACAACCCTCCGGATGAAATTGTTGTCCACGTGATCCACGGGGCTGCTACTAAGGAAAAAACTGCAGCACTTCGGGAGTTGCCAAGCTCTTCCTCACAGGTCCTTACCGTTGGTGGCAACGCCAAACGAAAGCTCTCGGACCGTGAGGAACAGTGGACAATCACTTTCACCGAACAAGATCTGAAGGACGTACAGCTGCCTCACAGCGATGCACTGGTAATTTCCATTTACATGGGAATTCCCAAGGTCAAACGAGTGCTCGTCGACCAAGGAAGCTCTACGGAAATCCTATACTACTCGGCGTTCAAGGCACTAAACTTGAATCCGGACCATCTGTTGCCAGCCGACTCCCCCCTCTTCGGATTCAACGGGGCTCCGGTTTGGCCGATGGGACGGATAAACCTACCAGTAAAGACAGGCTCAAGAACCTTGCAAATGGAGTTTGTCGTGGTTGACGCGCCAAGCCCTTACAATGCCATCCTCGGCAGAACTTGGCTGCACGAGATGAAGGCCATCGCCTCAACTTATCACCAAGTCGTTCGGTTCATCGGGGCCGAGGGATGGCAGGAAGACATCAAAGGAGAATAGATAACGGCAAGAAGATGCCAAATAAACGCCGTACACATGAAGAAAAAGACCACCAAGGGAAAGAAGAAGAAAGAACCCAAGCCGAGATCTACCGAGGAACTTGAGGGTCCGGTTTTGGAGGACGTCGGGACGGCTGCGGAGGAGAAGGCAGTAGAGGACCTCGTCACTGTACCCATCGATGACGACGGAACTCGCTACTTTCTTCTCGGGTCGACATTGACAACGTTTGAAAGGGAGCAGCTGGAGGATTTTCTCAAGAGAAACGTTGAGGTCTTTGCCTGGACACCATACGAGATGCCGGGCATTGATCCACAGTTTATTTCCCACTCTCTAAACGTCGATCCTCTCCGGAGGCCCGTGGTACAAAAACCGAGACGTTCGTCTGCGGCCCACTCAGACGCTGTTATAGCTGAAGTTGGGAAGCTACTTGACGCCGGGGCTATCCGAGAGGTCCAGTATCCGACGTGGCTGGCAAATACAGTTGTTGTTCCGAAGAAGAATGGGAAGCTGCGCGTCTGCATAGACTACACCAATCTTAACGATGCCTGCCCGAAGGACTGCTTTCCACTTCCACGGATTGATCAGTTAGTTGATGCTACGGCGGGATACGCTCGGCTCAGCATGATGGATGCCTACAGCGGGTACCACCAGATAGCAATGGCAGTTGAAGATCAGGAGAGAACAGCTTTCATTTCTCCCCGAGGGACTTACTGTTACAAGGTAATGCCGTTCGGTCTGAAGAACGCTGGAGCTACCTACCAGCGCATGGTGACAAAAATGTTCGCCAAGCAGCTCGGGGACACAATGGAAGCGTACATCGATGACATGGTGGTTAAGAGCAAGCATGCTTCGGATCACTTGGAGCACCTCGGCGAAATTTTTGCCGTCATGAAGAAGCACAAGTTGCACCTCAACGCCGAGAAATGTGCATTCGGTGTCGGATCAGGTAAGTTTCTCGGATACATGGTCACTCGGCGGGGAATTGAGGCAGACCCCAAACAGATAACAGCAATCCGAAACCTCAGACCTCCGAGCACCATCAAAGAAGTTCAAAGGCTCACTGGAATGGCCGCAGCGCTCAATAGGTTTATCAGCCGGTCTTCGGATCTGTGCCGACCTTTCTTCGAATCCCTGAAAACGAGCAAAAGGAGTTTTCAGTGGACCGAGGAATGTGACCGAGCGCTGGGCCAGTTGAAGGATTATCTCTCCAGAGCCCCTCTCCTCGTGATGCCTATGCATGAAGAAGATTTGTATCTGTACCTCTCGGTGTCAGGCCATGCGGTGAGCTCGGTCCTCGTTAGGAAGGAAGGGGCCAACTTCCAGCCCATTTACTACGCCAGCAAAACATTAATCCCTTCTGAAACAAGGTACCTCCCTCTGGAAAAGTTGGTTTTGGCTCTCGTAACCGCTAAGAGGAAGTTGCTGCCTTACTTCCAAGCCCATACAATTATTGTAATCACCGAGTTCCCGTTGAGGACTGTCCTCAAAAAGGCTGACCTATCTACTCGGATTTCAAAATGGAGCTTGGAACTGGGGAACTTCGATATTCGATACGAGCCCCGGACAGCTATCAAGGGACAGGCTCTAGCAGATTTTATTGCCGAACTGACACCTGAGCTGAAAGACAATGATAAACTATTACCCGAAGGAGTTACGTCGGAAGCAACACCAGAAGAAACAACTTTAGGGACTCCGGCGGAAGCCGAGAAACCTAATGAGGAAAGAAAGGGCAAAGTTTGGAAAATGTTCCAGGGAGACGTATGGCGCCTACATATTGATGGAGCATCCAACAACCGAGGGGCTGGCGCCGGCATCGTACTCATCAGCCCGGAAGGTATCTTGCATGAGAACGCACTGACCATCGGATTTCCGGCATCGAACAACGAGGCTGAATATGAAGCGCTAGTCTCCGGCCTAAAGATGGCTAAACACTTAGGAGCCGAGACAATGCAAGTCTACAGTGATTCGCAGCTGATCGTAAAACAAATCAAGGATCAATATAGCCTAAAAGATCCGAGGATGGAGAAATATTATGACAAGGTTTGGGAACTTATGACGGAAATTGGAACCGTGGAAATCGAATGGGTGGGCCGAGAGCGAAACGCCCACGCGGACGCTCTGGCCTCCTTAGCAACAGCTTGTGCAGCCTCCTCTAACCGAACCATCCTCTTCGGAGAAATAGAGAATCCGAGCATCGAGCATGAGACAAAAGAAGTGCTACTAGTATCCCTCGGCCCCAGCTGGATGGACGAGATCTATGCCTATCTCAAGCATGAGAAGCTCCCGGCAAATAAAAAGGAAGCTCACAGAATCAGGTGCAAGGCCTCCTACTTCTATCTGGATCCGAATGATAATATGTACCGAAGGTCTTTCACGGGCCCCGATTTGAGAGTTGTTCATGATTCCCAAATCGAGAGCATTCTCCGAGATCTCCATGAAGGTAGCAGTGGTTGTCACTCTGGCGGACGGTCTCTTTCCCACCGAGCTCTCACCCAGGGATACTGGTGGTCAAAGATGAAGAAGACTTCGGAAGATTATGCTAAGAAATGCGAACAGTGTCAGAAGCACGCTTCTCACCTACTCCAGCCAGCCGAAGCCTTACACCCTATAACCAACCCCTGGCCTTTCGCACAGTGGGGGCTGGACATAGTGGGAAAGTTGCCGACGGCTCCTGGAGGGTTCAAACACTTGATAACGGCTACAGATTACTACACCAAGTGGGTGGAAGCCGAACCCCTCATCACTACAACTGCTACCGATGTAGAGCGATTTCTTTGGAAGAATATCATCTCTCGCTTCGGTGTCCCTTATGCGATCATTTCGGATAACGGGACCCAATTTGTGGCCGAAGCGATCGAGAAACTTTGCAAGAAACACAGCATCAGGATCTTCCACTCCTCGGTGTCATACCCACAGGGGAACGGCCAAGCCGAAGCATCGAACAAGACGATATCAACTGGAATTAAGAGACGCCTAACTGCCAAGAGGGGTCGGTGGGCCGAAGAGCTTCCAAAGGTTCTCTGGGGCTATCGAACCACACCCCGGCGCTCAACAGGCCGAACCCCATTCTCTATGGCATACGGTATGGAAGCTGTTCTCCCTCTAGCCACCCTAATCCCAACAGCTCGAACCGAAAATTTTGATGTGCCGACCAATGATGAAGCCATGGACAGGGAGCTCGACCTAGCTGAGGAGCTCAGGGACGAAGCACACCTGAAACATGCCTCGTATCAGCAAGAAGTTGCCAGAAGTTATAACAAGAACGTCCGGATGAGGCCCTTCAATGTAGATGATCTTGTGCTCCGAGAGGTGGTTCAGAAATCTAAAAAGACTAAGTTCAAACCAAACTATGAGGGTCCCTATCGAGTGGCTGAAAAAGTCGGACATGGATCTTACAAGCTTGCAGAGATGGATGGAACACCAATTGGCAACCCTTGGAACGCCACTAAGCTTAGGAAATTCTATGCTTAGGAACATTTTTGTTCGAAAATATATTTGGGCGTCCTGTTTTGCCCCCTTCTTATTTTGTTATGAACAGTGTTCGGATATTAAATGAAAAGGGATCTTTCGCTACTACTGCTACCTATTTAGATTACTGATTAGAATTATCAAGGTTTGATGCTTCAATCGAGACACGATTGCTTCGGTTCCAATCCGAACAACGTTTTCTCTGATTGGTCCCGAGCAGGGGCTATCAGTGGAAAATTTTTCCAAGTATTGGAGAATTTTAAACTCCGACTCTCGTTGCTTCGGTTCCAATCCGAACAAACGTTTTCTCTGATTGGTCCCGAGCATGGGCTATCAGTGGAAAATTTTTCCAATTATTGGAGAATTTTAAACTCCGACTCTCGTTGCTTCGGTTCCAATCCGAGCAACGTTTTCTCTGATTGGTCCCGAGTAGGGGCTATCAGTGGAAATTTTTTCCAAGTATTGGAGAATTTTAAACTCCGACTCTCGTTGCTTCGGTTCCAATCCGAACAAACGTTTTCTCTGATTGATCCCGAGCAGGGGCTATTAGTGGAAATTTTTTCCAAAGTATTGGAAGAATCTTCATCTCATTTAAAATGATTGCTTCGGTTCCAGACCGAATAGTTACTTTCATTTCATTTATTTTCTAAGTGTTGGATAAATTCCCATCAAATTTATTAATGCTTTGGTTCCAATCCGAGCAACTACCTCCTCCGACTAGAACCGAGCAGGGGCTATTAGGGTTGATATGGTTTTCCTAAGTGTTGATATGGTTTTCCTAAGTGTTGATATGGTTCTCATACTAATCAACAAAAACATGTAGATTGCAAACGATAAGCATTCATTCATAACAAAATAATATATCCGATTAAAATCATCCATTCATACAAACATTCAAATCAAAATTTTCCACCATTTCGGTGAAACCGAGGCGTGGCATGCTGATACTTGTCCGGTGCCACCCTCACGAGAAACCTGTTTTAAAATGTTACAACCCACTGGAACGGCAAACTCCTATTGTTCGGATCCGTCCAGTACAAAATACAAATAAGTTCAAAACAAAGTTTCATAAAAACCCTATCCTAAGGGGTTAAATTGGTAATCTTGTCAGCTGTATTCTCGGACGGCACTTGTTGAGAAGAAGTTCCTTCATCTGTGGTCTTCTCGGCAAGAATGTCATCCAGTGACTTCTCGGTCTCCTCATCTTCAACTTCTTCATCACCGAGATCTTCGTCAACTGGAGAATCAGGCATTGGAGGAGCTTCATACTTCGGGTCTTCGGGAGCAACACCGAAGGCACCACAGCAGTAAAGATAACCTTTTCCGAAGCCTTTCCTCTCACCATCTTTTACAAGTTTCAGTATATCTCCTGCATATGCCTCTCCGGCAGCAGCAAATCCAGCGTTATAAGCCCCTTCCCTAACCTCCTCCAGCTCCTTGGCATGGTCAGCTTTGACTTGCTCCAGCCTTCGGTCCGAGCGCTGCCTCCATTCGGCCAGCTCCTTCTTCAACTTTTCATTCTCCGTACGAAGCTCTTCAGCACGAGTCTCGGCAGTCTGTACCTTGGCTAGAGCAGCATCCGCTCGGCTCTTATATTTTTTGGCCACCCCGTTGAGCTCCAGCACCTGATCATGCAGCCTCAGCATTGATTGCCCGGTCTGCAAACACAATAGAAAAACAATATAAGTAGACAAGTATTTCAAAAACAAAATTCAGGAGCTCGGAAATGAAGACTTACCTGCACTATCAAAGAGGAGCAGTGGTAGAGGTTGTCCTCTAACTTGCTCGGGACCCTGGCCATATCATTCTTCAAGGCCACAGCTTCAAGTAGCCCCAACCCAAGCCGACAATCAGCATAGACGCTGTCTGTCGTCATAATGCTCTTCCCCTCGGCAATGATCAGGGGCGGAGTCCATGGCCTTGACAGCACCTCGATCTCCGGCCCCCTTTTTTCCGGCTGGTCATCCCCAACGGACAACTCCTCAGCATCCTCCGGAAGGGAAGTTTCATTCCTCGGCTTTTTGGCCGATCTCTCCCCCTCAGAGATGGAGACCCGGCTTCGTCCGGCGGATGGATCTTTAGGAGGGGCAGAGCCAGAGCTCAGTTTCTCTTTCCTCTTTGAAGGAGCCTTTTTGTTCTTGGCCGCCATTTCGGCCAACCTTGCCGCAAGGTCGATCTTCGGTGGGGCCATTTCCTCTTCAACCGAGGGGTCGGGAGTAACTCTGTCTACGGGAATCCTCTCTTTCCCTCGAAGCTCGCCGACAGGTTGTGCCTCGATATCACCCCTCTCCTCGGCTGATATCAATTCTTCGGCAGGAGCCTTTCCTTTCCTGGATCGCCGAGCTCTCGACGGTCTCTTCTTTAACTAGCACCTGTAGGTCGGCAAGTATCCGAGGACGTCGTGGGCTAAGCGCCCGGAGCACTGGTATAACCTTTGTGCTCTCTCGGGATTGGCCCGCGTCTTCAGGCGCCGGGTGATCGGGGAAGGACCTGCATAGCACATAAGTTAGTGAATCACTACAAAACATTTCTTACAAGAGCAACAAGAACAAGCAACGAAATAGAGTACTAACTATGGTTGCCCCGAAGGGTGGGAATGGGGAAAGGATCCTCGGACGAGGGCAAATTGTAATTCCCCGAAACCATGACACAGATGTCCTGGAAGTGGTCGAAGTCCGGAAGGTGTTCAACTATCTGTTTCTTCTTTGGACGTGTCATCAGAAAGTATCTTCCGAACGACGCGTTCCGGGAGACGGCGTACAAATCGAATAGATCCCAGACCCGAAGCTCGAGGTTATCCTTCTGCTTTAGTGCGTACGCAGAGTTGATCACTCGGTAGCTGTTTATGGTTAATTGGTCGGGGGAGAGGTGGTAGGTGTTTAACACTGATCTGGTAAAGATGTTCATCGGGAACCGGACACCACCCTCTGTGATTGCCATCAGTGGAACGATCAAGTGGTTGGGACCGTAGCTCGGTTGCATTCCCTTCGGAATAAGGGTAACCACCACCCCCTCCGGAATCTCGTACTTCTCGGTGAACTTGGAGTATCCAGCCTCACCGTTCGTGAAGTAGTGTAGGTATGGACAGGTGGGGTCCTTCTTCTTCCCACTACTCGAGCCCGAGCCGGAAGACCTGTTCCCTCCAGACCCGAAAATTCCAATCTCAGCCAAAATGGCCTGCTCTACCTCCTTAGTGGCATCGGCATTCTGCTCAGAGCCTGCGCTCGTCGCTTGCTCGGTACTCGTAGCCGTTGCTGTGGTGGAGGGTTCCAACTCCGAACGGTCATCGGACTCGGTGGCATCACTATCTTCAAGAAAGCCATCCGACACCTCTTCTTCTTCCTCCAAGTCGACCGGCTCTTCTACTATAGGGTCAGGATTCGGGGGTATGGATTGAAGGGGCCTCTCGTCTACGGGTTTATTGAAATCGAAGTCCATTGGTACGATCTCTCGGCAAGGGTTTAGCCGAGCTCTATATTTGTGGATAAGACAGGCAATATGAGAAGCGGCTGTACTAGAGATCTCGGATCCTGAGCTTTCGGAGTCTGAAGAGATTTCAACGACTGATGGCGCCAGACCTAACAAAAAGAGTGCACGGTAAAGAGACCGTTAGCTATGCGCAATGGGTCACAAAATCAATACCGAGCATCCTACTCCTCGGCACCACCAGACATTTGAGATCCCGAATCAGACAAGTGCATGTGTGAAGTGAAACCCCTCGGCACCCGTGGCCGAAGAGGGACTGTCTACGCTCTATATCTCTCGACGTTGTCTTCAACCTCGTGGACGAGTCGAAGACGATTGTTCATCTTCCAAGACTCAAACCCAGAAAACTCAGAAACCCCAAAGTGGAAAAAATACAGTGAAAACATGCAAAAATTGAGCGAAAAGCGGGAAAAACTACAAAGAGTTATCAAAACGCAGTTAGATGGAAGTTATACCTGAAGATTAAGCAAAGATCTGGTTGCTGCAACTCGATTTAGCAAGGAAACGCCAAAAATCTAGAGAGAGAACGTCTGGAACTCGAAGAGCAAGAGGGAGAAAGTGTTTACCCTTCAGAGGAAAGGGTATTTATGGAGGAAAAAGTTTTTCGAAAAACGGATGAGCATTGGGCGGGAAACGAACGCGGTCTCAATGCAGGATTCGGATCGGCGTATGCACGGCCAACGGGAGTGAGACACGTATCATCAAGGACCGTTCACCGTAGCATTCCCCTGTCACACGTCAGCATTACGGCGCGAAGTGACTACAGCTGTCACATCGCCACTGAAACCCTACTCTTAGGGGACACGTGTCATCCTCCGGGTGGCCAAGAGGTCGGCGGTAGCAGAGAATCTAATAATTACGCCTCATCTCGAGGAATGGGGCTCGGATCGGACCCTGCTCGGCATCCGAGTACTCAACCCCTCTTGTGAAAAATACACAGAGGGATCGAGGGGCTATTGTAGGGGTCCGGATTCACCGAGCACCTAACTCACTGTGAGAGACACCTCTTCGATTGTCACCGAGAGACTATCTCCGAGGGACTCTTCGGTGAATGGATCGACTTATAACAAACAATTAGGGTTTCGGTCCCTCTTATCGGTTTTAACCGAGACCTTTTCAAGACTAGATCAATAAATGGATTTCTCGACTTGATTTCAACGGACCTCGGGAAAAATACCCGAGGGCTAACATAGACCGACTTCATGATGAGGAAAGTAATCCGAGAGGCTCGGTGCTGAGTCAGCAGAGCAGTTAATGCAGCATGTGCCTGTAACAAATCGTGATCATAACGAGTGACGTCACCCGAACGGTCGAGACACGTGTAGCGTTTACATTGGAGACGTGTGATTGCAGAATATTCTTTCAGGCTCGTCATCGTGACGTCACCCGAACGGTTATATCACGTGACGAGCACGGCTGTGCTTGGGGGCCAAGCAGAGGGCTCAACCATAAAAGGAACACTTCATCGTCAAAAAGAGGTACGCAATACTCTCACAAAAACCCTAGATCTACTGCACTTCATCTTCTTCTACTTACTAGACCGTCGGAGGACCATTCCGGACTCAACGGTCCGGTCTGGTGCTAACGGTTTGCTCAGTGTGCAGGCCTAGAGTTCCACCTGAGAGTGTACACCATCACCAGGAGGATCAACCAGAGAAAGAGGACTCCACACTCTGGAGAAGGTACACCGGTTAAACATTAGCGGAATCTCCATTTCATCCATAGAAGATACGGGTATTAATTGGGAATGGTATGAGGACTCAAATTATCTGTTAGAAAAAGCAAGTGTCAAGCCAGTTATTACCACAATTCGAATCAAATACACCAGTATACCACCATACACTGCTCCTCAAAAAGTTTACCAAACATCTTGGTCATTGGTTCCAGACAAGCAAGCAAACAAGGCCGAATTCAATTTCACATGGAGGTTGCCTGTGGATTTGGGATTTCTGTACCTGGTTAGATTACATTTCTGTGAGCTTGAATATGAAATAAAAGAGAGTGGCCTGATGGAGTTCAGTATCTTTGTTAATGAACAGGTTGTTGAGGCTAAAGGTGACCTTATCAAATGGAGCGGCGGGAGTGGTGTTGCGGTGTATAGGGACTACGTTGTAATGATGGAAGGAGATAGGATGGAGGGCAAGCGTAATTTGTTCATAGTATTGTGCCCTCACAACCGTGAATGGACGGAACCAATTGATGCAACTCTGAAGGGGTTAGAGGTATTTAAGTTCAGCAACCCCGACAAAAATCTTGCTGGGGTGAACCCAGTGCCGCTAGCTACACGTGCTTCAATATCTCCAAAGCCCAATAAGTTAGTGTTTGCTTCTGGAGGAAATGTCATTGCAACAAGTGTAGTAATTTTACTCACTGTATTGAATGTCATTGTCTACCAATTACGTAGTTTAGGTGAAAATAGTGTGGAGAGAAATCTCTCTTTGTCAACATCAGAGGGTATTTGTCGCCGTTTCTCACTTGCTGAGCTCATATCAGTGACCAATAGCTTTGATGATGAGTTGGTCATTGGAAGTGGTGGATTTGGTAAGGTCTACAAAGCAATTATTGATGATGGTGCAACAACAGTTGCCTTAAAGCGGTTGAGTCTGGAGTCTAAACAAGGGCCAAAGGAGTTTTGGACAGAAATAGAGATGCTTTCCAAGCTTCGGCATACACATCTCGTTAGTCTTTTAGGCTATTGCAATGAACGCAATGAGATGATTCTTGTTTATGAGTTTATGGAACATGGTACACTTGCGGATCATCTCTACAAAGTCAAAACCAATGGTAATGGTATCGTTGACCATATGTCATGGAAGCAAAGGCTCAATGTTTGTATAGGTGCTACTCGTGGATTGGATTACCTCCATACAGGTATTTGGCACGGTTTAATACACCGAGATGTGAAGACTACAAACATTCTATTGGACAAGGATTGTATACCTAAGATTACAGATTTTGGGTTGTGTAAGTTACTAGGAGCAACTAGCCATTCCCATACGCATGTTAGCACAGATGTTAAAGGCACATTTGGGTATTTTGATCCAGAGTATTTCTGGACCCGTAGGGTAACTAAGAAATCAGATGTGTTTGCCTTTGGTGTTGTGATGTTGGAAATGCTTTGTGGGAGGCCAGCAGTCGATATTCTAGTCGAGGAGGAGCAACATAGTTTGGTCCAATGGGCTAAGCAGGCCATCAAAGAGAACAAACTTGATCAACTTATTGACCCCAGTTTGAAGGGCCAAATCTCAGCAGATTGTCTGAAGATGTTTGTAGATGTTGCAAATAAATGCTTAGATAATAGTCCAAAGGGACGGCCTACAATGGCCAACGTTGTGGTGAGACTCGAACACGCATTGGCTGTGGACGAGGAGTTTCGTGAGAATACCCAACACCAGAATGGGTCAAAGGGAAAGCCAAGCAAGGTGTTTCAGAGGACTATTGAATTTCTAGCTAAAGGTGCTGATATCAAGTGGAAAAGAACAAACGTATATAGTCCCAATGGTGAACACTCACTTCCGGCCGTTAGTTCCACCCGTCCAAGATTGCAGTGGAAAAATGTCACTCGTCTATTCCGTCGTACCTCAGTTGGAAGCAACATCCCACGAAACTTCTCATCCTCGGCTGCAAGTGGCCGCAATGAGTCAGATCCGAAAGGACAGATTTTACCCACCCCCTCAGTTGGAGCTAACATCCCAATGAATTCGTCCTCGGCTGCAAGTGGCCGCAATGAGGCAGATCCGAAAGGACAGATTTTAGCCACCATGGATTTAAGGATTTTCAGCCTTTCAGAAATGAAGACTGCGACTTGAAATTTCAGAGCGGACGTAGTGTTGGGAGAAGGAAGCTTTGGGAAAGTTTACAAGGGTTGGCTCGATGAAGAGAATGGTAGTGTATTGGTCGTTGCCATCAAGAAGTTAGACTCAGAGAGCTTTCAAGGATTTGAAGAATGGCAGGTAATAACTCTGATACAAATTAGTTGCTGGAAATTTTGTAAATAGTCTTAACCAGAATTTCATATAGTTGTTTTACCTGTTAGTGCTCGATAGTTAAACGTACTCACTCCTATTTCATCCTAGCATATACTATTCCTTCTACTCTTCTATGCACAAATTGTATGCTTTTGCTATTGGTTCAAGTAAAGGGTAGTCTTTCACAATAAAGGGTCTTCAAATAATGAGTACTATTGTGACAGCCCGATTCTTTAAACACCTCAAAATCAATAATCTTTCTAATATCCTCAAAATATACAACGAATCACCGAGAATTACAATGGCACTAAAATCCTCAAAATTACAGCAATAACTTCTGCAAATAGCCTCTCAAAACTAATTCTTTGAATACTCTGATTCTAGCCACCGCTTACCTGCTTTCCACTTGAAAAATAAATAAGGCCAAGTAGTATGTGCAATACGACGATAATAGACTTCGCACGAAATAAGGACGTGCGCAATAATTGACAATAACAAATCAAAGTGGATCATTCTGGAACGATAAATCATTTGTAACCTTTTTCCTGGCCCATCTCAATACACACAAAACACCATTGGGGTCAAATCTGTGTGCCCCCTTTTGGGCCGTATAAAACTATACTAGATTTCCCTCAGGGAAATTAATCATATCTCCTTACTCATTCCACCCAATGGGCTTGCACAAGTACCAATCAGTTTCATGGCTTTCAGCCAAATATTCTTTGTGTCACGATACAAGATGTGATAGTAACTTAATTAACAAATTTAGTTATCAAAAGAGTACGAATATGAGAGAATAAAAAAACACTCTTTGCAAAGAGATTTAGCAAGCAATGTATTGCACACTACCCGGTACCTCAAATAAAGATCGTGGCCGTTGAATACTCAATAATATCACCACCTCAGTGCCAATTTTGATGGCCAAAGGCCACAGCCCATGGCCTAATCCACCGGGACTCTACCTACACTACTGGAAATTACACATTCAATGACCAGTTTCTGTGACTAACCGCGTTCTGGTCACTGAAAAAGGCACAATTAGTGACCAACCGCATTTTGGTCACCGAAAATGATATAGTTAGTGACCAAATATTATTTACTCACTAAATGTGAGACAATTAGTGATTAAACTTTTGTTTAATCACCAATGCCTAATTCTATAGTGACTAAATTTTTTGTAGTCACAAAAAATATTGGCGCCACCGCCAAAATTTTGCACCAAAAAGTCAAAATAGTTTTTGTGAGTAGTGTTTGGTCATTAAAAGTATACTTTCGGTGATCAAATACTTTTGGTCACCAAACACATGGTTTCAATATTTCTAGTGAGCACTTGTTTAGTCACAGAAAAGTATATACTAGGAATTTGCGTCACGATGAAAGGGTTTTCTAAACCCGATCAAGCCAAATATTCACATGAAGTATTCAATCAAGAAGCACAAAAACATGAACGTTTTTTTATCGTTGTGATTGTGTTGTGGTCATGTGGCTACAGTACATTGAATTAGTGCAAAATATTACTTTAGTATCAATCGCATCCCGATAAAGGGGCTTTGTAAACCTGATTAAGCCAAAATTTTGTATGAATCATTAAATGAACAAGCACAACAAAATCTACGTTCCCGATCATCATAATTGTGTCGCAATCAAGTTGGTACTGTACATTTAACTAGTACGCAATACTTACTTTACTACCAAGTAATTAAGTTGAACGTATAGATTATAAAGGCCATTGCCGAGTCTACTTTTATCACAACATATCTGAACTGTTCAGCTTCCACGTATTACTTATTCCATCATTTTCACAAGTATTGAAAATCATCAGATTTCAACGACCACATGTGTGCTCGGAGGCATTAAATTAAGTCTTGTAGAGCACCTGGAGGCCCACATAAGTTTATTTTTTTGCTATCAGAGCCGTCTATATTTTTATACAATATGGATTTGATTATTTTATAGTAGAAAAAATTTAATCACATCGGTACACATTTGATATCGAACGAAAAACACCATTCTTTCAATGATTGTGCGCCTCAATGAAGGGGCTTCCTGAACTCGATTGATAAGATTACGGCACTAATTACACCAACAAAAACAAAGAAATTACTGGGCTGGATTGTTAAAATACTGGAGTCGCCTCGTCACATTGATATTAGTGTCGATAGTATCCTGAAAAATTAACTATCGTGAATTGGATAAAAAAAAATAAAAAAAGGGGATTATTTTCTTAGCCATTTTCCAAAAATTTCGATATAATGGAAAAAATCATTGGCGGGATTGGGAAAAGAAATTGGCGGGACTTGGCGCCAAACAAAAAAAAGAGGAAGGGGTGCCGTAGTAGATAAAATGACCCCATTTAATTAGTCTCTCTATTCTGAATCTCTGATATATCATCAATCAATACCCATTGCCCCGACACCCACTCCTTGCGCTCTCTCTCTCTCTGTCTCTCTGTCTCTGATGAAGTTACAAATGGAGAAAGAAGCTTCGATGAATCTGCCATAGGCTCGCTCGCAGCGCAAACCAGTTCTACCAAGCATCGACCAATTGCTTTTCTCTCTCCTCTGACTCCCGACTCTCTCAAGTTGCGGACTTTAGGCAAGACGGTAAGTTTTCAATTGATTTCTGTGATTTTTTAGGGCAAAGGTATATTTCATCAGTTAGATATATAGATATTGGTGCTTCATGTGAGTATTTACATATATCAATGTAAAGAGAGGGTGTGAGTATTGACATATATCGATGTAAAGATAGGGGGATGTCGATGGGAACACCAATTTGACTCTCGAATGCCTTATTTATGTTATTTAAGAGTTCAAAGTTTTAGGGTTTTGGTTTGATATTCTTTAAAATCACTATTTTTCTTCTAATATAGACCCACATGTGAATGGGAACTAGTATATTTGACTCTGCTTGAGTTTTCTATTAGTTGCATTTTGAGATTCAGTTAATTTGCTTTCTTGTCAGGTCTCTCCATTTAAGGACAATAAGAAGACATTCCACTCAGGTTTTGCTTTCTACTGCTCACTTTGTAATGGTTGACCTAGGATTTGTTTTTGTGTTGATATAACTGGAATGGGTTAGCAAAGGCAACTAGAATGATGATTATGCACTAGATAAGTTCCTAGACTACTGTTAGTATTTGGTTTTTGTGTTGATGCTTTATTCTTCATTTTGTTTCTTACGGCTATTGTTAGTGTTTAGTTTTTGTGATGAGGCTTGTTGTGTCCTCTTTCATTTGGTGTCTTTGGCCTTCTATCAGTATTTATATTGCTCAACATAGCTTTTTATTATTCTGTTTTTTTACCTTTATTTGTCCCTTTATTAGTCTTCGGTTTATTACCTTATAAGGTACAGATCGCTGTACAAAGTCCAGAAATGATTATTTGCATTGTGTATAGTAAGAGTGAGACAAAATATGTGATAGGAAGAATGTAATGCGTAAACGGTATTTTTTAAAACTTCACTTTGACCACTAAATTATAGAGAATGATATCGTGCAATAATCATATTGCGCGTCTCCGAATGATATGATAGCAACAATACTCAACCAACAACACAGCAATGGAGGATGAAGCAGAACAAGCCGGAGCCCTGCACCGAAAGGAAAAAAATTTAACCAGCTAAATTAGTCGTTCCAAAACGTTTTGAGGGCTTACCAAGTTCAGCGAAGCAAAATCTTTTGGTGTCTACTTTGCTTCCAAAAAAGCTACTAGGCAGCCAGCATCCAAAAGAAAAAAAAAATGGATACTAACAAGTCTTTTGGGGTGTGTGATTTGCAATGCATCCTTAGCAAAGATTGGCCCATGTGCCACTAGAAATGTATCTTTAACAATGTACTTTGCTACCCTATTCTGAACTTTCAAAGTTCAAGTACATGTTATGTAAATTACAACAAACGAGCACTTCTCTACAAAAAAAAACCACCCAAATCGAATCCATGGGCACGACAGTCGTGTGTCTATACTGACAGCTATTTACTTTATCTTATCAGCACAGGAATAACCTTACCTTGCCTTATGAATTATGGTACAGTGTATCACCTTCTTGGTACCATGTATTGCCTATTTGTACGGCCAAGCAGCTAATACAATACAATTCAGGAATTAGAACCTACCCGCATTTCCATTAATGCATACCAATAATAGTTTTTTCCACCTTGAAGACTTATACCTGTTAACCCTAGACCACTTGGATTAATGAAGTGCTTAGGATACACAACTGGAGAATCGGGATTCATGGCACGGCATGGCATGAAACTTCTTCTATCTTACTTTCTGTTTTACTAACCTACCAGCCCACCTTAAGACCTAGAATTGCCCTATTAATAGCTGATGAGGCGGAACAGCTATTAGAACAACTCTTCTAAGACGAGGGCAGACTACCTATTGGAAAAAAAGTCTTTGATGAACAGGTTGGAGATATTGTGCAATTTTCAGAACTTGCTCTATGTAGGTGACAATAAACGGATAAGAGTTGGATGGTGATAAAAAATAGATTGAAAAGTAAGGAGTAAAGAGAAGGGGTGAAATCTTTTATATGTTGAATTTGCAAAGGCAAATATCGGCCTAACGTTTTCCCTTCTGAAAAGTAGATGTAGATACTGATGTTGATCCTTAATGTTTTTCCTTTCAGTTGTGTGTACGACAAAGTATCATCATGTCACGGGTTATTGGTAAAATTAGTATTTTTGCTGAATAGTTATTGTCAATATAATTGCTGAGGAATGCTACATTGTTATGTCCTACATCTTTGTTTGCAATCCTAGAAGGTATCTTTACAATCCATTGCCCCTATCGCATGGCTTATAATATTTTGAGCTAGTTGTTACTTTTCTTCAATTAATAATCTGTTATTCAGTGATTGTTCTACAGTTTTACATTTTGATTCATGGCTCCTGGACGAAAGACAACATCAATGGTTAGGAGATCTTCTGTGACTTCACAACCACAATTGAGCCCAAATGTGACTGTTGAACCTGGACCAAAGGCAACATCAGTGGTTAGGAGATCTTCTGTGCCTTCACCACCACCATTGAGCCCAAATGTGATTGCTGAACCTGGACGAAAGATAACATCAGTGGTTAGGAGAACTTCTGTGCCTTCACCACCACAATTGAGCCCAAATGTGACTGCTGAACCTACTCTTTTTGAGGATGGTTTGGGTAATGATGCTTCTTTGGAGCAGTCTGGTGCTACAGGTAAATTCCACTTGAGTGCACTGGTTCTTATGTTGGATGAGTATTACCTGTTCAAATTACAGTTCCTATTGAATTTTTTATTTATTTGTCATCATTGTTTAAGAAATATTAACAGGTCGGTCATTGTCCACGCGTGTGCGTGGTAAGACGCTTGGGAAAGGAGTTGAAAAACTCATCGCTCAGAATGGCGGGAAGAAGCTTTCTGTCCCGGTGCTAGAGGAGTGGAACTCTTTATGTGGTATTAATGCTTCAAAGGCAACCACACTATTGGGTGTGTATATTAGAAGAATGTCTCCGGTTAAGAATACACCGACATGGTGGCATATTGATGAGGCTACTCAATCTGCTATCATACAATCTGTTCTTGTAAGTACTTGTTGCTCATCTTTTTAATTACAAATAAAGTTCTTGTTATTAGTAAAATGTAACAATTTTACTTACTTTGTTTTTAGGACAAGGTCAATATCTCAGATGATTATCATAACAATCCACTAGCTAAGAAAGTTGTGAATAGAAAGTGCTACCGTATCCATATAAATTGGAGGTACAGAATGAAGCTGCATTACAGTCAATTGGTGGAAAACGGTGAGGATACATATAGTAGTCCATACGAGAAAGTGACTCAAGAAGATTGGCGTCACATGATTGATGATGTATGGTCCAGTGACAAGCACAAGGTTAGGCAATACTTATATAAGTTCAGAAAAAAATAGATTTCATATGTAACAACTATTTTTGTTGATACTTTTCTTCGTTTCTCTTTGTTTTCTGTAGAATAAATCTGAAGCTGGAAAAAAAAACAGAGGTGAACAAGGTCCTATTCATGCTGGAGGGTCTCGATCATTTGTTGCGGCAATGACTACGCCGGTGATACAGCACTCAAATATATAATATGTGATTTTGATCATTATTGATTCATTGATAAATGATGATATTATGCTAATTCAAGTTGAATTTGACAGCCAGAAAATAATGGATATGCAAACCTTGAGTTTCCAGAATTCTATCAGAAAACTCATACAAAGAAGGATAACAATTGGATCTCTGATACTTGCGCTGAAAACCACGTAAGTCTTTCAATATTTAATATTTGCGTAAATCATTTGCTTAGGAATGAGATATAATTGTTGTTTTGTTTACTATCTGCAATGACAGTCACAATTGGTTAACTTGCGTAAAGAATCTTCCCAGTCCGGTATACAGTTGACGGCCATGGAGATGTCTAGAGATGTGCTTGGGAAGAGGAAGAGGTACATACTTGGATTCGGGGACGGCCCAAAGCCTACTTCATCTTCCTCAGAAATTGATGTCGCATCACGCGCACACGATGAAGAATTGCAGAAATTTAAAGATAATATGGAGAAAATGCAAATGGAGCGTGAGGAAGAGAGGAAGGAACGTGAGCAGGAGAGGACAGAGCGTATGGAGGAGAAGAGACAGCGCGAGGAAGAGAGGAGACAGCACGAGATAGAGCGTGAGCAGGAGAAGAGACAGTTTGAGGAAGAGAGGAGAAAACGTGAGGCTGAACGTGAGTTGGAGAAGAGAGAGCGCGAGCTGGAGAAGAGAGACCGTGAGGAAGAGAAGAGACAGCACGAGGCGGAGCAGAAAAAAACGTTGCATCTTCTATTGAAATTGCAGGGAAAGACACGCTGGTAAGTTTGAAAGATCCTGGGGACTGTTTTGTTTTCACTTTGGCCTGGTTTGATTTGCTACATGCTACATGCTCACTACTGAATTTGCTGTGTTTTATTCTCGAAATAGATTTCAAGAGCTGATACTATGTGTAAAGTGTAGAAAATACTTGTTAGTTGCTGGAAATATAAACCCTGTGCTGAAAACATGAATGATTGGTGCTGAAACTGAGTTTAGAGCTGCAGAAAGTTGGTGTTTTTAGGTGCTGAAAGTGTGAAATAGTTGCTTAAATTGTCTGACTACGTGCAGATTCTGTTTTCTAGTTGCTAAAAATGCCATTTGAGCCTGCAAATGTTACTGTATCCACTGTTTAGATACAGAAAACTTGTTTAATTTGGATGCCAAAACTACATCGGTGAGTGCTGAAACTGCACTTTCAAGTGTTGAATTTGACTTGTTAAGACCTGAAACTTGCTGGAATTAGAGCTTAGTTGCTGAAAGTGCTGTTTTTGTCTTGCAAATGACTTCCGTAGCTGCTGTAAATAGCTGTTCACCTTCTTGCGGGAATACATTCTTCATTGTCAAAAACTGAGTTGATAATGCAAGAGAATGGTTCTAAATGCTGAGATAAAGATCTAAGGGCAGGAATACCTGTTCATACTTGTTAGAAGTAGGAAAACAGATGCTATTGGCGATAGGAATTGACCTAATCGCTCATTTTTATGAGCATACATCATAAATACTTCTATGTGTGGATTTATGTACTAGGTGAATTGATAGCCAAGAGCTCATGATTGAAATTAGAAATTGATTCTATTTTTTTGTGTCTATGTACAGATTGACCACGGTGAACTTCTACATAGCTCGAGTATACTTTTTGGCATATGGATCCTTTTTGTTGGGACGACGACTGTTCGGATCTAAAGTACCCTACCTGTTGCATTGCAAAGAAGTAGGTTTTTGGCATATTGATGCTTTTTGTTGGGATGCCTGACTAGTTGGATTTAAATCTTACATATATAATATGTCTCAAGGATTTAGGCTATTTTGAGGGTATGTGTATAAAAGGTGATGTTTATTGCATTATGACTAGGCATATATGAATATTGTGTATTATGGTGACTGTAAGAACATCATATGATGATTTTGGACTTCAATCGTTAAAGTTTAGATTGTGATCATTGGCTATTTAAATTTCATTCTTGAATGGTTTGGGGCATTAATTTGGAGATGGTATATATCCGCTGATCCTTACTGATTAATTTGCGCACTCGTTTGCCCTTCTTTCGGACGCGATTGGATATTCCCTTTCCTCTTGTTTTCTCGACTTTATCACTCAAGATCAGTATCAATTTGTTGATCATTTGTCATGTTGGTTACCTTTATAAAGTGGCAATCTATTTGTCTGCCTCTTTTTGAGCATTTGGGCATGTTCTTTTATAAAGTGGCAGTCTATTTGTCTACCTCTTCTTGGTTACGTCAAAGAACATCTTTTGAAATCATAGAAAAGTTAGAGTTTGTTTCATGAATTCATGTGTTGATTCTTGTAAGAATTATCAGGAGCACCTTCAATCTCAAAACACATTCTTATTAGCGCATCATGTTTCAAATGCACAAATTTTATGGCAGGTACAATGAAAACATAATAATGAGTCAGGAAGAAAGAAAAATCCAAACTGGAAATTTTGAAAGGCAAAATAAACAGAGGACTATGAAGCACTAGTTGCAACTTATTGGTCCATTAAGCTGCAATAGATAATTCCACGATAGCACTTTTTGTAAGAGACTCAAGTCACACCTCTTCAATGGAGATCTTTCCGGACATTAGCTTTCGCATTTTTTTGTTTTGTGTCTCGGCTCCTCCTACTCTCATCCTTGTCGATTTTCTGAGTGGTCACTATCGTGTCATCACCATCGTTTGCTCCTCATTGTCTTTTCCTTCTTCTTAAAGCTAAAAGTTTTCACAATCAAAGTAAAGAAAAGAATACTGTCAAAGAAAATAATAATAGAAAATGTTTAGGAGACTTGAATGCACGTAGAATTTACTTTCTCTAATACTCCTCGTCCTCATCCAGTAGAGGTGCTTTTCCTTTTTTTCTTCTTCCTCTTCTCCTCCTCCTTTTTCCTCTTCTGAAAACAACATATAACTTTCTTAGATGAGCTTGTGGTTGTCATAGATTTAATAATTTGAGGACACATAGGACACGTGCATACACATATAATTCCCCAACTATAAGTGTTGAACAAAGGCACATGGCCAAAAGGGAGCCAAAATCACCCGCCCTTGACCTATTCGTGATCAGAGCGTCCTCGTTGACATCCTCGTCCAAGATCTCGTCCACATCCACGTCCTCCCCCTTCTTGAAAAAATTAGGTAACATTCGTAGGAAAAGATTTATTGAGTTGTGAAAAAAATGTGCATATCCGTATATCGACAAGAGCATACATGTTGCATATTTGAATTTATTCCGAAGCACAAAAAAAAAATAAAAAAATACATGTATAAATTTGCAACTAAAGCTAGGAACTGGGGCAGATGAGCAAAAAGAGCCACACGCTAACTGTATTTATACAGGGAAAGAAAACATACGCTCTTCCATGATATATAGAGACAATTAAAGTCTTATAGAGTACCCCGAGCCCCACGTAAGGTTATTTTTTGCTATCAGAACCGCCTATATTTTTATACAATATGAATGTGATTATTTTATACTAGAACGAATTTAATCGCATCGGTACACATTTGATATCAAACAGAAAACATCGTTCCTTCAATGAATGTGCGCCTCGATGAAGGGGCTTTTCTGAACTCGATTGATTCAGAAGATTATGTCGCTAATTACACCAACAAAAACAAACAAATTATTGGGCTGGATTGTTAAAATATTGGAGTCGCCTCGTTATACATTGATATTAGTGCCAATAGTATCTTGAAAAATTAACTATAGCGAATCGGATGGAAAAAATTCAAAAAAGGGGATTATTGATTATTTTCTTAGGCCTAGTTTTCCAAAAAAATTTAGCAACCAAGTTGTTAAAATCAACCATGATTTTAGCAAATGAGTTCACCAGGAAAAAAATCGAAAAACGATACACGGAACCATTTCATTATTTGATTTCAAAACCATGATTTTAGCAACTAAAACTTGTAGGGAAACTAGGCCTTATCAATTTTCCGAAAATTTCAATTTAATGAAAAAACGTTGGCGGGATTGGGAAAAGGAATTGGCAGGACTGGGTGCCAAACCAAAAAAAGACGAAGGGCGTACCAAACGGTGCCGTCTTACGATGAAATCTATTCTCATACCATCGTTCAATACCCATTACCCAAGCACCCACTCCTTCCTTGCTCTCTCTCTCTCTCTCTCTCTCTCTCTCTCTCTCTCTCTCCTCTGATGAAGTTACAAATCGAGAAAGAAGCTTCAATGAATCTGCCATAGGCTCGCTCGCAGCGCAAATTAACCATTTCTAGCAAGCATCGACCAGCTGCTTTTCTCTCTCCTCTGACTCCCGAATATCTTGAGTTTCAGATTTTAGGCAAGACGGTAAGTTTCCAATCGATTTATGTGGCTTTTTAGGGCAAAGGTATATGTTCAGTTATTTACAATAATCGACATATAGATATCAGCGCTTCATGTGAGTATTTACAGAGTGATCGATGTAAAGAGAGGGTGAGGGGCTTGCAAGTTTTTTAGCATAAAAAATTGATAGGGGGATCTCGACACACAGTAGGAGTAGTATTTAAATCCACTCACATGTGGTTTTGTCCAAAAGTTTATACCTTATTGGTCAAATGGGAACACTAATGTGACTCGAATGCCTTAATATATGTTATTTAAGAGTTCGAAGTTTTATGGTTTTGGTTTATTATCCTTTAAAATCACTACTGTTCTCGTAATATAGACCCACATGTCAATGGGAAATAGTATATTCTTGTCTAGTCTCTCCCTTTAGAGACAACAAGAAGACAGACATTCCACTCAGGTTTTGTTTTCTATTGCTCACTTTGTAATGGTAGACCTAGAATTTGTTTTCCTTTTTCTTGATTTCTACTGGAGCAAACCTTCACTGATTGGATTAACTTTTTCCTTTTAAAAGCTTAATAAAGCTTAATACGATTTACAAGTATTAGGGCTGTATTGTTCCCATTGACTGACACCTAAGTTAATTAGTAAGCTAAATAGATGGATTTCACATTACTTGATTTCATGGGCCTACAGTATTTCTTAGTTTTGTTACCTAATAATTTACACAGCATTTTTGTAGTAAAGGCAACTAGAATGACGATTATTGACTAGATAACTCCCTAGACTACTGTGAGTTTCTGGTTTTTGTGTCGAGGCTTGTTGTGTCCCCTTTTGTTTTGTGTTGCTGGCCTTGTATCTGTATTTAATTTGGGGATCCCAAGACTATCCCCTTGATCTCTTGTTTTTGGGTGGTTATAATATACAACTTTCCAAAAAAAAAAAAAAAAAGCCATGGGTAGCTGTTGTTTTTTTGAAATATATTTCCAAGGTCATGGTTAACATATCTATAGTGAATTTATAACCTTCTTTTTTCCCCCCTTAATAAGAGCATTGGCTTGTACGTTGTTCCTTGTTTCAGGAAATGGGAAACAAAAAGCCATGGTTAGTTGTTGTTTTGAGCTTTCTAACCATGTTCACCTTCTTTTTATCTTGCTCAACTTAGCTTTTTTTTTTTTAATCCTGTTTTTTACTTTAATTTGTCCCTGTATTAGTCTTAAGTTTCATTACCTTATATTGTGCAATTTTCATAACTTGTTGTTTCTAGGTGACAAGAAATGGATAAGAGTTGGATGATGATAAAAAATAGACTGAAAAGTAAGGAGTACAGAGAAGGGGTGAAGTCTTTTATTGATTTTGCAAAGGCTAATGTTGGCCTAGGGGAAGATATTTGGTGTCCTTGTGTTGATTGCATGAATGGTGAAAAACAGAGCATTGAAGTTGTCAAGATACATTTGGTCCTAAAAGGAATATCGACTACTTACAAGACATGGGTTCAACATGGGGAATCTGTTCCTACGCATCAGCCCTGTGTACAGAATGATGGTGCTCCTCTGGGTAATGAAAGTGTTAGTGCTGGAGTGGAAAGGCACAATCTTGAGGATGTAGATGAATTGCCTAGTATGGTGGAAGAGATATATAGGGGTATCTTCATGGATGCCACCGATGAATTGCCTGATAGCTTCGAGAGGGAGCATGTGTGGAACCTTGATAAATTGTTTGACGATGCTCAAAAGCCCTTGTATCCCGGATGTAAAACATTTACTGTTTTGTCGTTTGTTATTAAAATGCTACATATAAAAGTACAAAACAAGTGGAGCAACACCTCATTCGACATGAATATGAAGGTCTTCAAGGACTTGCTACCAGAGTGTGATGATACAGTTCCATGGACCCTTTCGTCGACCAAAAAGTTCTTACGTGGTTTGGGTTTAGGCTATGTGCCTATTCATGCATGCAAAAATGATTGCGTACTATTTTGGAAGGAGAATGAAACTCTCGAGAAATGCCCGACATGTGGGGAGCCTAGATATAAGTTTAACAAGGGTAAAGGCAAGAAGATCCCTCATAAGATATTGCGATACTTTCCATTGATACCAAGGTTGAAACGATTGTATATGTCAAAGAAAACAGCTGTGGATATGAGATGGCACAAAGAGAAACGTGTGGAGGATGAAATATTAAGGCATCCAGCTGATGGTGAAGAATGGAAGAACTTTGATCAGCGACATCCTATGTTCTCTCAAGATGCGCGAAATGTGAGGCTAGGATTGGCAACTGATGGTTTTAATCCTTTCGGAAATATGAGCACATCGTATAGTATGTGGCCTGTTATCGTCATGCCCTATAATCTCCCTCCTTGGAAGTGCATGAAAGAGCCTTTTTGCATGATGTCATTGCTTATTCCTGGAAAAACAGCACCTGGAAAAGAGATCGATGTCTACTTAAGGCCATTAATTGATGAGTTGAAGGAGTTGTGGGAGGATGGCGTGGAAACATATGATGCATCTAATGGAAAGACATTTAAAATGCACGCAGCTGTCTTGTGGACTATTAACGACTTTCCTGCATATGGTAACATGTCTGGGTGGTCGACGAAAGGGTATCTTGCTTGTCCTATTTGTAACAAGAATGCATCATCGCAACGTCTACGAAGTAAGATTGGATACACTGGTGCTCGTCGCTTCTTGCCTGAGAATCACATTTGGCGAAAGAGTAAGCTCTTTAATGGTAAATTTGAGGACAGGTCAAGGCCATTGGAGTTATCAGGGGAAGAGATATTGGATCAAATTGATTTAGGGACATACAAGGTGATGGGAAAGCATCCAAACAATAGGAAAAGGCAAAGGGAGGAAGTTCAAAATCTCAATTGGAATAAGAGAAGCATTCTGTTTGAGTTGCCTTACTGGAAGACACTTGAACTTCGTCATAACCTTGATGTCATGCACATTGAGAAGAACATACTCGATAATCTGTTAGGGATTTTATTGAACTTAGATGGGAAGAACAAGGACACAGAAAAAGCACGCAAAGATTTGGAAGATATGATTATACGTAAGGAGTTGCATCTAAAGAAGCGTGCAGATGGGTCTTTCGAGAAGCCCCCGGCAATGTATACGCTGTCCCCAAAAGAGAGGCTTGGTTTTTACGATTTCATAAAATCAATTAAGTTTCCTGATGGCTATGCGGCAAATATCTCTTCTTGCATAAGTGCTCAAGGTGGTAAAATATCGGGCCTCAAGAGTCATGACTGTCATGTGCTTTTACAAAGAATTCTTCCGATTGGGATGCGTGGATACCTAAACAAGGAACTTCTAACCACACTATTCGAGTTAGGAAACTTCTTCCAACAATTGTGCTCAAAGACACTTAAGAAAACAGATTTGGATAAGCTGGAGGATCAAATCATACTCATACTGTGCAAGCTTGAGAAGTTTTTTCCACCTGCCTTCTTCGATGTCATGGTCCACCTTGCTATTCACCTGCCTCGAGAGGCAATTCTTGGAGGGCCGGTACAATATCGATGGATGTACCCTATTGAAAGGTAATTCATTTTAGCCTTAAAGTTATGTTCTTGCAAATTTTGTTGCTAGTCTAAACTTTAAATTAGTATCTCCCTTATTTGTAGGCTTCTTGGTGTTCTAAAAAGGTTGGTTTCCAATAAAAATTATCCAGAAGGATCAATTGCGGAGGCTTATATTTCCAAAGAGTGCACTACTTTTTGTTCAATGTATCTCAATGGAATCGAGACAGTGTTTAATCGAGAAGGAAGGAATGATGATGGCGGTGATCGTGGGCCGGGCTTAGCTGTCTTTACTCAAAATGTTCGACCCTTTGGGTTGATTCAAAGAGAACCTGATGTGTCTGCCAACAACTTTGAAATGGCCCATTGGTTTGTCTTGTATAATAGCTGCGAAGTGGATCCGTATCGAGAGTACGTTTTTCTCAAAATGCATATTTGGTTAAATTATTGTTGGTGGATTAGTTATTATGTCAAAAATGGTTATTCAGGCATTACATTATTTACTGTAGGGAACACAAGAACTTATTACAGATTGAAAGTGCATTCAACATTACTGCGAGACAACGGAAAGAATTTCCTAAGTGGTTCAAAGATCGGGTAATCATAAAAAAAAATTAATATTAACTTAGTCATTTGGTTATCTTGGCTTAGAAAATCAAACATAATACACCTCTTTTTTTGTTTTGTTTGGTAGATGACTCAATTACGGAACCAACGGTCGCTAGAAGCAACGGATGAATTGTGGTCTTTGGCAAATGGTCCTTGCCCCATAGTAAACATGTATACAGGATGCATCTGTAATGGGATTCGGTTTCATACCATTGAACGTGACGATCGTCGTAAGTGTCAAAATAGTGGGCTGGTTGTTGAAGGCCATCATAAAGGCCGATTGACTAACTTCTATGGTCACTTGTGCAAAGTTTGGGAGTTAACATATTTATTTGGCCATCGAGTTATTTTGTTCCAATGTGAGTGGTTCAATACTGAAGGTAACAAGACTTTTCGTGCCGATACACATTGCACAAGCATTGATGTAAGAAGCCGGTGGTATAAAAATGATCCCTTTGTACTACCAAGTCAAGTCCAGCAGGTGTTCTACGTAAATGACACCCTTGATAAACGTTCCAATTGGAAGGTTGTACAAAGGTTCCAACATCGTGGAATATGGGATGTGCCAGAAAAGGAAGATTTGCAAACTAATGATGCTGAAGAGATAAATGTTCCAGATTATGTGTTCCAGCAAGATGAAACAAATGAGGTTATACCAATTGCCATAGAAGGTCCCATCGCAACCCCTTTGCGTAGGCATGATATTGAACCTGAAATCATTCAAGGGGAAGCGGTTTTGCAGTCTTGTGGGCAGGCACAAGGAGGGGCCATTGGCGATAATGGCTTTATTTGTGATGATGATGATGGATTAATTGAGGAGTCTAGCAATGACGAAGAAGAAGAGTTTTCTAGTGATTCTGATGTCGAAACTGATGTAGATCCAGATGTAGATACTGATGTTGAGCCTTCTTAAATTGCAGGAAATGCATGTTGGTAAGTTTGTTCACATTTTTATTTCATTCGTAGGTTACAGAAAATAGATACTTGTTATTCGCTGGAAATATGAACCATGTGCTGAAAACATGAATAATTGGTGCTGAAACTGAGTTTAGAGCTACTGAAATAGTGTTTATAGGTGTTAAAAGTGTGAAATAGTTGCTGAAACTGTGCGATTAGGTGCAGATTCTGTTTTCTAGTTGCTGAAAATGTTATTTAAGCCGTAGAATGTTACTGTGTCTGCTGTTTAGATACAAAAAACTGGTTTTCGCAATGCTGGAATGAGTTTTGGGTCATTAAAATTGCTGGTTAGTTGCTGGAAAACTAATTTGGATGCTGAAACTGCATCGCTGAGTGCTGAAACTGCACTTTTAAGTGCTGAATCTGACTTGTTAAGAGCTGAAACTTGCTGGAATTAAAGCTTAGTTGTTAATAGTGTTGTTTTTGTCTTGCAAATGACTTTCTTAGTTACTGTAAATAGCTGTCCACCTTCTTGCTGGAAATACATTCTTCATTGTCAAAAACTGAGTTGACAATGCAAGAGAATGGTTCTCAGTGCTGAGATAAAGATCTAAGTGCAGGAATACATGTTGATACATGTTAGAAGTAGGAAATTAGATGCTATTGCTGATAGCCTAATCACTCATTTTTTTGAGCATACAACATAAATACTTCTATGTGTGGATTAATTTATGTACTAGTGAATTGATAGCCAAGAGCTCATGATTGAAATTAGAAATTGATTCTATTTTTTGTGTCTATCTACAGATTGACCACGGTGAACTTCTACACAGCTCAGGTATACTTTTTGTATATGGATCCTTTTTGTTGGGACGACTACTGTTCAGATCTAAAGTACCCTACCTGTAATGTTGCAAAGAAGTAGGCTTTTGGCATATTGATGCTTTTTGTTGGGATGCTTGACTGGTTCGATTTAAACCTTACATATATATTGTCTCAAGAATTTAGGCTATTTTGAGGGTATGTGTGTAAAAGGTGATGTTTATTGCATTATGACTAGGCAGGTATGAAAATTGTGTATTATGGTGATTGTAAGGACATCATATGATGATTTTGGACTTCAATTGTTAATGCTTAGATTGTGATCATTGGCTATTTAAAATTCATTCTTGAATGGTTTGGGCCATTAATTTGGAGATAGTATATGTGTGAATGCATAGCTATATGGAATGCACAGGTTATAGAGATTTATTTGACCCTGTATAAATTCCATTTCACATGAGAAAGTACTCATTTTGTGACCAATCCGGAATATAACTTTGGTCACTGAAGACAATTGTTTAGTGACCAACCTACTCGTAGGGAAAGGGTAGTAATTTCTCTTATGACCCTATCGGTGACCAATTAATTTGATTGCTGAAAACTGTTTTCAGTGACCAAATATTTTGATCACAAAAAATGGATTTTTGGTAATCAGAGAAATTACCCCATTAGTGACCAATTAATTTGATTGCTGAAAACTATTTTCAGTGACCAAATACTTTGATCACAAAAAATGGGCTTTTGGTGATCAGAGAAATTACCCCATCAGTGACCAATTAATTTGATTGCTAAAAACTATTTTCAGTGACCAAATACTTTGATCACAAAAAATGGGCTTTTGGTGATCAAAGTTCGTTGACTAAAAAGTCAACAAATATCCAACAGTGACTGTTAGTTAGTCACAAAAAATGATCTTCAGTGACCAAAAGTTCTTGCTGCCAAACTTAGTTGGTCAATGTAGGATACCAACAGTGACTAAAGTTTAGTCACAGAATAAACGTTTCAGTGACCAGATTAGAATTGATCACCAAAACCTTTCAGTGACCAGGGTTCTGTGACTAAGTTCTGGTTAGTCACTGTAGATTTTCGGTGACTAAATGTGGACTTCTGGTGACTAAATTCTTGATCACTAAAAGTGTAATCCCCTGTAGTGCTAGATCCATTTTCAAAGTTACCTCTCGCAGTACTCTGATAAAAAAATTACTCATGCATTATTCCCATTTGGCAGACCTATGCTGTATATGATGCCTTTTACAAACCACAAAAAAAACCACCGAAAAAAAATACTTAATTCCATCATGATCCCTTTAATAAAAATAGAGGATGTGATGATCTCCCCATCTTAAAAAAATTTCGTCCTCGAAATTTAACGTCCGTGTGACAGAAAAAATATCCATCTCCAACTGGAATATTTCTAAGACCTCAAATAACCATCCTTTTGAAGTGATCATATCTAAGACCTCAAATTTCCCTAATAACCTCAAAATGTTAGGGATCCTTTCAATTTCAGTGTGTCTCGTGTACATGTGTATAGTCAAAAGGATTTTCTAGATGTCCAACAGTAGAATGATGTTGGGAAAATCTTTGTAGTTGAAAAAAAAAAAAAAAAGTGCTTTCAGCCGATTTGATTCCTTTCACTTGTTACTAGTTAGTTTTCTATGTTTGTATATAAATAGTATGTAGCTCATTCGTCAGTGCTTCTAGTCGCACAAAACTGCAACGGGGAGGTTTTAACAGTGGAACCAAATTGCATTTTCTCTTGTTTAAAAGAAAAGAAACACTATGAATACTTTCCCCGGAAAAATACTAGTATGAACGGTAAACATGTAATCCAAATGAATATAAAGGTGTTGGAAAATATGTTTACTTTTTGTGATAAAACCAAAATATGAATGCAATAAAATTAAAACTCAAAACCTGGAAATTGATGAAAACGAAATGGTGATCAAGGCGAGTGTTTAACACTCTGTACTTAAGACAGATTCGCCCCCGCTACGGTGCTTACGGTTTGCATGGACGTCTATCTCCCAGCACTACTTGATCTTCACCGAACGGAAGTAGCACTCCAATCTGTTCGGTATGCGAACCATACTTGTGTTTGTACTCTCTCATATGAAGACTCGAAAATACAAGGAAATTTTTTTTCATTAAAATGAATGAAGGACACACTATTTATAGACTAACTGGTGACTCTACAAAAAGTCACCAAGGGAAGGGGCACATTTGTTCATAAAGGGCGCGTCCGTCCACAATGAACAATTGCCACTCAAACGACACGACTCTAAAAGGTGTCAATTTACATTCACACCTAAAAGGAAATATTACATCCTATAATTTTTTCCAACAATCCCCCACATGAATGAAATTGACTCGATAAAAATAATGCAAACAACAAAGAGAGTACATATGGAAATTTCCTGCATAGGGTTAGGTAGCTTTTGGCTTTGAACCTCGCCTTGTGAATAACTATCGGACTTACTAGCTAACCAGTGAACGCGATGTCTTGAACTGTTCAGCCGTTTGTGTAAGCCAAGACAATAGTCAACACACAGAATCTTTCCGAACACAGTTGGTTCTTACGGTTGTGCCCATTTTGGCCCTGGAACACGCGACTGGTTTCAGAGAGTGTTTTTTAAAGAATTCAGCCTTAAAATTCTCATAGAAGCGGCCCACTTCACACTCACATAGGTGATCTCTTATTAAGAGTATCCTGCAATATACCCCACTTGGATTTACCAAGGTATAAGAATCATTAAAAGTTAAACTTAACCTAAATCGCTGCAGGCATCACTGTTTCACCATAGGAATGAGTTGGAGAGATATAACTCCTCAGTGATACTCGTAAGTCTCATATAACTCGGTTGTCCCGTTGAACCTAGATCTTGGGATCTCCAGTCAGCTAGGTTGGGTTGCCGTTATAGAGCCTTTTAATTGGTAGGCTTTAAACCCATTCCTCTCGATGATTATTTGTTCTCTGGTCAAAACCATTTGGTTAACGGATCCGTATTTTATTATTGACCTTAAATGGTGCTAATTTCAATTGAGAACAAAGTGTTGTATGGTATTGTGTCTGCAATTATCACGTCAGGACTTAACATACTATCTCATGCCTTCCTAACGTTAAGTGTCAAACTTATGAATACTAAACAAAGAAAAATCTACAAATTTTTGGCACAGAATTAAATTACTCGTCTAAGTAATTTTCAAAAAACATGTATGAGTTACTTGCAAAAACCGAGTTATTTGCAAAAAAGCACCACTTCCCCCACAATTATGTGATAATCTAGAATATTCACAAAATCACCTATAGTTTGACATGATTGTTTTAAGTCCGGACAAGTATCAATGTCAAAACTATTAACTCATACTTGAAACTCATTCTTTACTGAAAACAAATGTTTTAACGGTGCATGTCTACAAAATCGAGACTTACCGTTCTTCATGGTCCTCTATGCCTTTCCAACTACCGATGGCCATCGTATTATAAATCTTGGCACAGAATTGAACCACGTTGGAACATCCTCTTAGAGATGGCTTAGCCACCCTATTTAATAGCTTTTGTCTAATACAATGAGTTGATCAGACTGCATCGTAGACCTTGCTATACACATGTGAGTTTAGAGGATTTCCAAACCTTTGTTGCACTTTCAAAGAGTAAAGACATGTATCCACACGTGAATTTTTAGTCTTTTAAATCAAATATATAATTGACTACTCTACGCTCTAGAGTACAATTGGATATATATAATCTATAGTGCAACACACAGTTAAAAAGTTTGCGAAAAATATAATTACTCCCCCACAATTCTAAAATTTATTCAGAATTTAGCAAAATATTTTTTTCGTAGTTTATGACATGTCACAGACTATGTCAAACTCTTTCTTCATCTTTCATGTTTCAAGACACAACTGCAAGAAACAACCCCCACATTGAGTAACTCACCCAATATCGAGTAACTCGTTTAACCATTTAATACTAAAAGCAATATGCATTTTATGGACCTTTCTCATAAGGACTTCCACTGTAGCATAAAACCAACTCGTTTAGTTAATCTTGGAAATTAACTTTGGTGGGGCACACATAACGTTCAAGAGACTTCTGTACATCTTGAATTATTGACTAACCACTTTGCAGATTATATGCATATTCAAGTATATTGGAATTTGATAAAATCAAACAAATTTTTATGCCAAAAGCAATATCTAAAATATACTCGGTCAAAGTCAAGCCATGTATATGTCAATTCCAACCAAATGGGACTTTCAAAATATTTTTACAATATTTGGCCCAGCCCTTGGTTTCAAAGATAATAGGCCCATTTATGGAAAAACTGTACCCTTTGTACATGTATTGATCATTCATGCCAACACTACCAATCATATTGGTTTGTCTATCAGGCATTTTTACCGCTCCAAAAATGGATACTATTTTTTCCCTTTATGGAAAATAAAACCAATGGTGCTAATATTCATCTCTAACACCCAGGAATATGAATTTTGTGAACATGGCATTTCTAAACATGAATAATCCTCATGAACATTTAATTGTTAGATCACTCACAAATAAATCAACTAACTGTAATCATAAATTCCAATATCATTTACCAATGCTTACGTCCACGGTCATATCCCGTCGTTTGAACCTAAGAGTCACACCTCTTGATGTAAACTCAATAGTCGCTCCAATTGATTTAAACGAATAAAGTAACTGAAATGCCAAAAGATTGGGCTATCCAACTTTGGAGTATATGATTTCTAAACTGCCACTACCATCGGCAAAAATGATTTTCATTGTTAAGGAATGCCAACGCGCTAACGATCCAATTGGTGCCTCAAAGTCAATGGAGAGCAACGGTCCAATTAGGTACAAATAGAATGTTCCATCCAATTCCCTTAAACAATGACTAACAAACTTGCATTCATTACATATTTATACATGAAAACAAGCATGTACATTTACATCATCCAAACAGAGAATGACAAGTCTGCTCAAGCACGAAACAACGATTTCCGAGAGGGCAATTTTTTTATTTCTTTTTTTCTCAAAATATATCGAAGTTCTCTTAACCAATAAAAGAGGATATTTAAATAGGCATAACGAGGATGTCCGAAATGGTGCTGCTGCTAACACTAGCGACACCACTATTCCGGCCGAAAGGGGCAGCCGCAACCACTAAAAGAATTGGTTCTGACTTGTACCAAACGTTGCAATGCTACGAGGAAAGATGCCACTAACGGCTTATAAATCAAGAAACCAATTCAATGAGTTTTTTCCCCTTAATTTGCTTTCCCGACTTTGAACCTTGTTAAACGCAACACCCACTAACAGTGAGTAGACAAACGTATATACTTTGAGAAATTTCCAAGATCAACCAGATTATACTATGCCATAAGCAAACTAATCTGTTAAGAAAATCAAGTTTTCTTTCCCTTTTCTTATTAAAAAAAATATCAAAACTGATATTCATAAGACAAAAACATACGGCATCACGAAAAGGTGCGATGTATAGCGGGAGACTAAAGAATGAAAGCCATCACGTTTCTCAATTAATGGATGTGTTGGTTCTCAATGGACACCTACGATATATGGTGATCTCAATAAGAGTCACTTCCATTTTGTGATTGTTGGAAAATAAGTCACTTCCTTTTGTGATAACCCCAAGGGTCACATATATTCACATATGAAACATATATGGTGACATTTTAAAAGTCACACCTACTGAAACCCCTCTATTCATGGCCGAAAATCCAAAAATAGAATTATATATAATATCTCTAACTGTTAATTAGTGTCTTCACACTAATTAATCAATAACCAACAATACAAACATGCCAGCAAGGAAAACAAATTCACAGAATGGTAATGCAAGCCATTGGTTCTCCATTACTGTTAGAGAACCGTACCTACGGTTTCCATTTGGTCATGCAATGCCATACCAAGTCTGGCTCAGTTCAGTACAACGGTGCGAACAACAAATCAAACTTTTGCATCCACTCAAAATTTATTAATTTACCCAATGCAGGACAAGCAAATTACAACCATTTCAAAAAGTTTATTTCGGACTGATATGAAACTAAGCAGAATGTTCAAATTGAATTTGATCATATTTGCTTCAAGTCTTCAACACGACATAAAACAAGAATTTGATCATATTTGTATAAACAATGATACACAGATATTGAAAAAACCACGAAATAGTTGGTCCTTTTTTCCAAAACCCGATAACAAGCAGTTTCTAAAAATCCATTTAAAGCAAAAGTACAAAAGCCATTCTAGTATAAGACAACAAATTTTAGAGAGAGTTCAACGAACCTGTGAACCTGTGTCTTTAACTCAATTCATATATATTAACAAATTATGTATTCATATCCATTCACTAAAGGTTTTGCCTTTCGGAAGGTCGCACCTCTTCCTTGTAGGAAACAACTGTTATAACGAAAAGATGCCAAAGCACTATTTCAAAACATCAATTGATCAACAAACCCAACCTTACAGCCTTTGTATCAAAACTTCAATTTTTCCTTCATGCAAAACAGTAATTGTATACTTAAAAAGAGTACTAGCCGACATATGCAAACCTCGAAATAAAATGTTACGGCAGTAAGAATAGGAACCGTAATCCAATCGTATGAGTCACATATGCAATCACAAAAAGGCAAACAAGAATGGTAATTAAGCAGAAGTGAAAAACTAAAACACTCTCTGAAATTTTATTGTCCAGAAACATGCATAGTGATGAGGCGGTTCAAAAAAGGAAGACAACTTTTCAAATTTCACTAGCACTAGTTAGAACTGAGAAGAACTGGTTCAAGTTTCGACAAGGGACACTGCCAATTATGAGACTCATGCACATCATGAGAATTATCATCTTATTCATACTAAAGAATAACAACAGTTTTGATCAATATATCCGTGACAATGATGTCACCTACAGGAATCCTTAAAAACATGGAAGAAACTTTTCAAGGCATCATATTTTGGAAAGCAAACAATCAATATTAAACATAGTAAGCACAGATGCCGTAACATGAATAAAAAACAAATATGCCAATTCATGTATGAACAGTATTTCCGAATATCTGCATCCTGTTTTCCAGTTTCTTCTTCGTACACGAATAACTCAGTAATCTCAAAATCACAAAATGTAAACATGAAATCTGTCTTAAGATTGTTGGAAAATATGTTTACTTTTTGTGATAAAACCAAAATATGAATGCAATAAAATTAAAACTCAAAACCTGGAAATTGATGAAAACGAAATGGTGATCAAGGCGAGTGTTTAACACTCTGTACTTAAGACAGATTCGCCCCCGCTACGGTGCTTACGGTTTGCATGGACGTCTATCTCCCAGCACTACTTGATCTTCACCGAACGGAAGTAGCACTCCAATCTGTTCGGTATGCGAACCATACTTGTGTTTGTACTCTCTCATATGAAGACTCGAAAATACAAGGAAATTTTTTTTCATTAAAATGAATGAAGGACACACTATTTATAGACTAACTGGTGACTCTACAAAAAGTCACCAAGGGAAGGGGCACATTTGTTCATAAAGGGCGCGTCCGTCCACAATGAACAATTGCCACTCAAACGACACGACTCTAAAAGGTGTCAATTTACATTCACACCTAAAAGGAAATATTACATCCTATAATTTTTTCCAACAAAAGGTAAGAAATTGAAAAGCCATATTCGTGCAGTACTTTTCAGTATGCCAAGTCTGCTCTGGGTTAGCTGACTAACATTGTTTTTGTGTTACATGTGTGCATGTTTCAAGAGTATATTCATTATTTCTTGTCATTCACGAGAAATTTTTGAATGTGAACTCGATGATCATACTTTTGCATTGAATGGAAGTTGTGCGTTATATTTATTTTGTTCCCTGTTTACTATGAAGTTCTGATACGACACTATTTTTGTTTATCAAAAAGAAAGTTCTGATACGGCACTATTTGTCCAATATTTGTGCAGTCTGAGCTTTGCATCTTAGGAAGGCTTTCTCATTTAACCTTGTCAAGCTATTAGGATACTGCTGGGAAGAGAATGAGCTACTCCTTGTCTATGAATTCATGCCAAAGGGCAGCTTGGAGGAACACCTTTATGGACGTAAGAGCTAACAGATTCACATAATGCAAACTGGTTCATATGTCTTTTGGCTTACTAGACAGCTCATGGGTTGGTTTATGCAGGGGGCTCTGCTGTTCAGCCACTTCCATGGGCCATTCGGCTAAACATACTAATAGGAGCAGCTCGAGGGCTGGATTTTTTGCACACATCAGAAGAACAAGTGATTTACAGAGATTTCAAGCCCTCAAATATATTGCTAGATGAGGTAAGTTTCCTGCAATCAATCTATTAGAGCTGGGTGCAGGGCCGGTCCAGGGCTAAGCCGAGCAAGCCTTCGGGCTTGGGGAATTGGCCCCGGGCTAGGGCAACCCCCCAAAAAAAAAACTCAGGATGCATATAAATTTTATAAAGTTTCAAATAATGACAAAAGTCATCAGCTTGGTTCCTGTGGTAAATGGTGCTGCCTACCTTGCGCATTACTTGAGATCGACTCTCATGCCGCTTTTTTTTTTTGGGAGCTTCTATTCGCAGCCCATTTTCCCTCAATACAGCCCATCCAAAATAAATACCAAAACCTTCCTTGTGAAAAGACCATTTAGCCCCTCAAATACCAAAACCTATCTTCTTCTTCCTTCACTTCTTCCACCGTCCTCCCCTGCCCTCCTCCTGCCCTCCTCCTCCTGCCCTCCTCCTGCCCCTCAAATCCCTCCTCCTCCTCCAGCCATTAACCCCATTGTCCTCCCCTGCCCCTCATCTCTCATCTCTCTCAATGGAGAACCATGTTTAATCAATGGAGGGATCTTCCAAATAGTATTGGAGCAATTTACAACTCCAAATCCACCAATGAATGCACAAATACATACTAAGAGTAACCCGGACATGAAGATTTTCGAGCAAAAAACGACCCAAGAGTAACCCATTGCTTTTTCGATTTTTCAGCCGTTGTTCGTTCGAAACGGTACACACAGTCCCGAAAATCGCAATACATTTCGGTAGTTAGTACCCGAAATTTACCTATAAAACCGGGAGTTTATATCTGAAATCGGTGATGGTAGTTAATATCCGCAATATTGGCCATAATTCAGTAGTTTGTATCCGAATTATGTGTTTAGTTTCGGGAGTAAATATCCGAAATGTGCCAAAACCAGACGAGGGTAATTTGGGAAATTTTATGGGTTATGTGAAGCAAAAATTAAGATTTGCCACATCAGCAGGGTTTTATTTAGCAAATGGGCTGTATGTAGTCCAAAATGGGTTGCGAATAGAAGCTCCCTTTTTTTTTTTTTTCTTACTTTGTTTGGCTTGCTAGGCCTCTCTCTCTCTCCCTCACTCTCCATTTTTGTTATCTATGACTCCTTTTTTTTCCCTCCCAATCCACAACTTTATGAAACCACACTACTCAATTACTTAAAATTTTGCATTTGTAAACACAACAATAATGTAGAAGAAAATTTAGAAAAATAAGCAAGCTAACACGGTTTATTATTTTTTTCGCACAAAACATATTTGAAATATGAAGCAAATTTTTTAAGTTAGTGCATGACTCAAATTGAAGAATCTGCTTAAGAAAATGCAATAAGAAGGTTTTTTTTTATTCGGATCGTGCTCATCATAAATCACAATAACCTGAGTTACTTTTTTATTGTGATTTTTTTGATGTTGTTCAAGCTGGAAAATTACAATGTAACTATGTTTTTTTCTTTCTTTTTTACTTAATAGTAAGTGGTCAACCAAAATTGAAGTCAGACTTCAGGGCTGTCGCTGGCTCGGTGACAATGAAAGAAATGCATATATGATTGGGGATAGAGCATCATACTTCTCTTGTCCATTATTGTCGATGCAGTAACTTTTGAATTTCAATCATTCAGTCGTTCATCCACTCACCACGCTCTTGGTTGGAACACTTTCTTCCCACTACATTTTCATATAGAAATGATTTTAGTAAGGCAAGGCACGATTACTTAAACTCGGTTTGACATGCATATTTCTTCTCGGCAGTCCTACAATGCCAAAATTTTAGACTTCGGTTTGGCCAAATTTGGTCCCTCAGGTAGTACAACGCATTTGACAACACGGGTTATGGGAACACATGGCTATGCTGCTCCGGAGTATGTTGCAACAGGTAATTCCTAAAGGCTGAACAATTATCAAAATCAAGATTCCAAACTTGCACGCTCTGGAGTATGAGTTTGACTTTATGATTGTTAAACAGGACATTTGTATGTGAAGAGCGATATGTATGGCTTTGGTGTCGTACTAGTTGAGATGCTTACAGGCTTACGCGCAATTGATCCAAATCGTCCACGTGGAAAACGAAATCTGATTGACTGGGTCAAACCATATTTGTCCCAAAAAAGAAAGTTTAAACACATAATGGACTCTCAATTGGAAGGGAAATATCCTGCAAATGCTGCTTTCCAAATAGCTCAGGTTGCTCTACAATGTCTTGGAGATGACCCAAAAACTAGGCCATCAATGAAAGAAGTCATGGAGATTCTGGATCGTTTACAGCATCGACCTCCGCTTCCCCCTAAGCAAGAGAGAATTCAATCCTATCAACTCCCGCAATCAGCATGGTAACTTCGATATATTGCTTCCCATGAAGCGCGGAATTTGAATATCCAACTGATTGTTTCTTATATTAAAAGTCTTATTTTCTTCAACCTTGTCACCAATTGACCACTGTTTTGTGTGTTTAAGTTGGTGATACGCTGTTATTTGATGTTGCATTCATAATCGCCCATGTCTTGTGGCTATTACCTTTATTTTAAGTGTAATCATATTGTGTATCCTTCAAATTATAAAAATTTAATTGTTATAATTGTACCGCCAACCTACTTGTACCCTATATTGACATGTAGGTACGATTCCAGTACCCGTACGGATTCTTCTTAGGTGGTGAGAGTTGACAGTGAAGGGCAAGCATCGAACAAATTTAGATAAGCATAATCAAGATGCATTGCATATTATTGTTCGGAGATATGCTACAACACAAGCCATAAACAAGAAATACCATATATTGCTTGTTTCATAACCATACAGCGAAGCATAACCTTGATTGAATCTCATCTTTCTTTTCATAAAAGAAAGCCAACGAATGTCATTCAGATGTCCTAATTTCTATCTACATTTCAAAGTTTGAGCCAACACAATGCATTACCTTCAGGCCGTTGAGGCATCAGAGCTGGCAAACAGGATGCCTCCACGATGTCGCAATGAATTGCCGACACCAATCCAATAGAAACAGTAGCACCCAAACACAGCCGCCAAGTACTGTTGGGGTGTGAAGCCAGTTTTGGGCAACCTTCTCCGGACAGGGGTCACGACCGTAGAAAGCTCCTATTATTTCGTAATCACATTTATACAAATGTTACTTTGTCTTTAGGGTCATGAAGTCCAGACAAACTTTAAAGGGAATGGCTGTTGTTCATTGAGAGAGAGAAAGTTGTTTGTATGCAATTGATTCGATATAGCAAACTAGTGTAGATCCAAGGAGTAAGCACATTGCCGAACCTTGTATATCAGTGTGATCTATCTTTCTTAAATAATTCTTCATAATTGTGTGATTTCTATGATCCAAAATTTTCAAGATCCGTATGGTTTGTTGATTGAACGCATTGTTCAAACCTAATAATACTCTCTCGGCATTACTTTTTCCCATTTTAAATAGTGCCTAATGTAGTGGGACTACGTCAATACATTGCATAGACTAATCACAAGAAACAAGAACACATAAAAATACCCAAAAATGGCAACAAACATCATTATTCACTGCATGGAACGAATTCAAAAGGGAAATTACCAAATAACTTCTTCTTGTTAAGCTTTTCAAAACACCATATCTCATTGAGGCTTTCGTCGAGCAGATTGCGGACAAAAATGGAGAAACCATATCAATTTGAAGGTCTACATATGAGCCGTTGCAAACGTGGAAGCAATTTTCCCTGTTTTAGCACAAGCATCGGGTCACTAAGGTGGTCGGGAAGAAATCGGCCACGTCGAATGGATCAAGTTGAAGGGAAAATGAAGAAGGGTAACCGTGGAAGAAAATATTGATGCTGTGGATTTTTAAGGGAGCTCATTTCGAAGTAGCCGTTTTTGGTTTCGGTAACATGTAGCTTTAACGGTTTTCAATCTCAAAACCAACCAGCGCTAGACAAGTAGTTATTCAGCGTTCCCATAGTACATGTTGCATTGCCTACGTACGGTATCAATTAACATAGCGATAAGCACTTGACATGGGCATGAAAATATAATGTCAAATCTACCCTTCATTTTTTGAGTTTCTATTAACAAGAAACATCCAAAATGCTTGACTAAATGCTTCCACTAATAACAATCAGACAGTTTCTCAAAAAAGGAGAAAAAAAATAATAGTCAAAAACACCCCCGCCCCCCACCCAAAAAAGAAAAAAAGAAAAAAGGCGCATGCCCACCGTAGGAAATGCTTGCACCATAGAATTTCACAACAGTCCCCACCAGAAATCCATTGGCAATGAACTCAGTGACATGCTTTGCGGAATCGTACAGATGACACGAGTGAGTACGACGGTGAATTTGACGAGATCGAAGAGTTCTCAAACGATGGGGTTGAGCCAGCATCTATAAGCTATAAGTCTCGGCGAGATGGCCCTAAGGTCACAGAGATTCAATGCAACAACCTTCTTGCCATTACAGTAACTCTCGCAAAGTTACAGGGTTGGATGTGAAATCCCACGACGATAAGTAATTTGACCCTGGCATGTCATTGATGCAGAATGGAACTAATCAATAAATTAAGAAATAGTATATTTAGTTTTCATTATTTCTGTTATACATTATTGCTTATACTAGAAGATTCCGTTTTTAGGTGTCGTACGTTTAGGAAAGTTTCTTTTATTTTCTAGTGATCAAGTTTAGAAATATCTCCTATCTTTCAATTTTGGTAACTATTAGACCAATTAGGGTTTCAGTTTTCCCTATTTAATAAGTTGTAAGCCTTAAGGGCACAACAGTTTTTGAGTATTATTGAATGATAAAAGAGTCTAGAGAGCGTTTTTCTCTAAACTTTCTTGTTTGTGTTCGATTGTAGCACGTCTTTTCTGTAGTTCATAAAGCGCCCTGCATCAGTTGGTATCAGAGCCTGCACTCGATTCCGGATCATGGCGCAACAAGGAGTTCGTTACGGTCATTATGCTGTTGCCGAAGATGTGTATGAACGAAGTAAGGCTGCACGAGAAGCACGAATAGAGGCGCGATTCCAACAATTAGAACAGCATGTGTCAGACGTGATTGCCCTAGCTGACCAGGTTGCTGCCCTAACTGTTGGGGGGAATCCCCCTCGCCGTCGTCTTGTTATACCTCAGTTTCCGAAAGAGGATGAGGTATCGGATGACGTTTCTATCACCAAACCTTTGGCGGGCAACTATCAGCCGAGGGAGAGGACAACGGAGGCTACCATTGAGTGGCCTTTTACTACAAACAATATTCCAGATCCAATAGTGGATTGGAGTAAGCCACCAGTTTTTTATGAAGAACTGGTGGAGAAAATTACAGAAAATCAAAAAAAGTTGCAAAAAAATGTGGTTTCTATGTTGGCATTGTTGGAAACAAATGTAGAAGAATCAATTAAATTTGATTCTTATGTAAAGGTTGAAGACGGTGAAGTTGACAAGAGTGTTGACAAGAGTACTAACGAATATGTTGATCCGTTTTGGGAATTTGTTGAAGACACTAAAAGTCCATTTGTTTCGATCGAGAAGAAAGGTGAATTTACTTTTTTAATGAAAATTATTCCTTCAGAATTTCAAGATTCCTTGGTGAAATTTGGGTTCGGAAAAATCAACTTGAAGTACAAGATCAATGCGGACAAGACTTGACGACTTCTACTGTATAAACTCGAGGACGAGTTTCTTCAAGCCGGAGAGAATGATGCAGATTGGAAATTTATATTACTTACAAATAGTGTTTTAAGTTTTCCTTATTTTTAGAGTATTAATTTTATTAGGAAGTTTGCAATTTTAGAAATAAGTGGTCTAGAATATTTTTTATTCCTTGTTGGATTAGGGTATGTTATTTGATTCCTAGTTGGATTAAGATTTGTTATTTCATTCCGAGTTGGATTAGGGTTACTTTGGGCCCTATAAGTATCATTGTAAGCCTAATGGCAGAAGGGAGTTGTTTATTGATTAATGAAAATTGAGAGTTTTTTCTCTAATCGTTTGTTCAAGGAGGGAGTACCTCTAGTTCAGACAAAATTCGTGATTGTCCTTGTTGCGCGTTCTTATTTCAACACGCCTCCCTGCATCAGTTGGTATGAGAGCATTGAGTTCCAATCCTGACTATGGCCGGAGGACATGCTGGAGGTCAAGGGGGACGAGGTGATCGAACCGCTAATTTGGAGGACATCTATGAAAGAGATGACGTACCGCAAGAGGCGCGAACAGAGGCGCGATTCCAACAACTAGAACAACACTTGTTTGCAATTGTCACCTTAACCGACCAAGTTGCTGCCCTAGTTGTTGGGGGGAATCGACCTCGCCATCGTCCGTATAATCGGTGGCCTCATGAGGAGGACGAAAATACGGAGGGTGAAGCGGCTAAAAACCCTTTTGTTGCGGGGGCATTCGGCATCCGCAAGGCTGTCGGCGGTGGCTACCATAAACAAAAGGCCAGAGGCCGGGAGATCATGGTTGAAAATCGTGATTTCCGACTTCAGTTTGGCCAAATTTGGTCCTTCAGGTAGTGAAACGCATGTGACAACTCGGGTTATGGGAACATCTGGCTATGCTGCTCCGGAGTATGCTGCCACAGGTAATTCCTAAAGGCTGAACAATTATCAAAATCAAGATTCCAAACTTGCACGCTCTGGAGTATGAGTTACCATGTTTGACTTTATGATTGTTAAACAGGACATTTGTATGTAAAGAGCAATGTGTATTGTTTTGGTGTCGTACTAGTTGAGATGCTTACAGGCTTACGCCCAATTGATGCAAATCGTCCAGGTGGAAAACTATATCTGATTGACTGGGTCAAACCATATTTGGCTCAAGAAAGAAAGTTGAAGAACATAATGCACTTTCGATTGGAAGGGAAATATCCTTCAAAAGTTGCTTTCCAAAAAGCTCAGCTTGCTCTACGATGTCTTGAACCTGACCAAAAAAAGGAGGCCATCAATGAAAAAAGTTGTAGACACACTAGAACGTATAGATGCAAGCAATGAAAAACCCAGGGATGCAAGCAATGAAAAACCCAGGGATCGTTTGCAGCATTGACCTTCACTTCCCCCTAAGCAAGAGAATTCAGTCCTATCAACTCCCGCAATCAGCATGGTAACTTCGATATATTGCTTCCCATGAAGCGCGGAATTTGAATATCCAGCTGATTGTTTCTTATATTAAAAGTCTTATTTTCTTCAACCTTGTCACCAATTGACCTCTGTTTTGTGTGTTTAAGTTGGTGATACGCTGTTATTTGATGTTGCATTCATAATCGCCCATGTCTTGTGGCTATTACCTTTATTTGAAGTGTAATCATATTGTGTATCCTTCAAATTATAAAAATTTAATTGTTATAATTGTACCGCCAACCTACTTGTACCCTATATTGACATGCAGGTACGATTCCAGTACCCGTACGGATTCTTCTTAGGTGGTGAGAGTTGACA